>CM046442.1:19069844-19442430 GCA_025506515.1 Flaveria trinervia | reverse complement strand
TAAAATATAAAACTACTGATATCACAACTACTGAAGAAGTACTCTTCAGCAGTTGTGACAAACTACTGAGGCTTCAGTACTTATCTTCAGACTTTGACCTCAGTCAGGTGTTTCATCAGCTGATGAACTTCAGTAGATATCATCAGCTGATGTCTTCAGTCTTTGTCTTCAGACTTTGTACATCAGTTGTTGATCTTCAGCACTTGTGAACTCTTCAGCTATTGTACTTCATACTTTGGTCTTTCAGCTTCAGCACTTTGTTCTTCAGCGTTGTACTTCAGCACTTTGGTTCTTCAGCTGTTAAGGTCTTCAGCACTTGATCTTCAGCTGTTGAAGTCTTCAGCACTTGTCAACTACTGATGAGGCTTTCAGCAGTTGTTGTGATACCGTGTGGACTTAGAGTTTTCTGATCTTGGCTCATTGGTTCTTTTGGTCCAACAAACATCATAGAGGACAAGCTGATATCATCTCAAAACTGGAAAAGGAATCGAGAGCAAGAACAAAAGAATATCTGAGCTTGAAATGATGATTAAAGAACTGATGTGAAGGATGATGATGAAAAAGCGAACAAAAGAATGATGATGAGAATGAAGAACAAGTGGATAATGAAAGTGACACTGAGATTAAAGACCAAAGCTTAGACATGGTAGTGTATTCTGAAACACTTGGCCACTCAGACTCAGAAAAGGGTGAATTTTAAGAACTCTTCAGTGCTTTGGATGGTTTTGCTTTTGAACAATTCAGCATTGATGATGATTTTTGGAGTTCATAAACAATCAAAGAACTGAGGCAGAGCCTTTTGTATTCATCCTAAATCACCAGTGCCATTGAAAAGGAATTGTCTTTGCAAATTGTCCCTGCCATATCATTGACAGAAGAACAAAAAGAGGAACTAAGAGAAAGATATGAACAAGAAAGAAAAGAAGAACTGCACCTGAACAAAGTGAATGAAGGATCAAGAGCCAAGCACACCTGAAAAGGTCCTGAACCAGAAGATCAAACTGAAACCTCTAGCCCTCAACTTCAAACTTACTCACGAAAGAGGAAGTATTTGGTTAGAAAAGACTAAAGGCAAGAGGCCAATAACTAAAGAAGAACCGTCAAAGAAGCAAAAGATGACCCAAGAAGTTTAGGAGCAATGGCTGAATTTTTGGAAGAACATGAGCAGGCAGAAGCTCAGTTGAAAAGTTGGCCAGAGCAATTGATTTAGAAGAAGGAGAAATTGCTGATGAAGATGAAATGTTAAAGGATGTTCTCATGGATAGTCCTCTTAAAGAAGAATAGTCAGTAGAAGAAATGTACCAAAGCTCAAATTGATGACTTGATGATTAAAGCCATGTTCTTGATCAATCAAGGCTATGATCCTAATGAAGTTTTTGCAATGACTTATGAGAAAATGAAAGAAGAGGAAGAGAAAGTGAAGTTGTTGCTTGATCCAACAATAGACACTGACTATGAGAAGACAATGTCAAAGACACTCCAATACTCAAAGACTCATCCATGAAGAAACCCACAGGTATGAAGTTCCACTACCAAGAAGGGGTCCTCTACAAAAGCTTTCACAAATGAAGAAATCAACCTCATCCCATGAATCTTTATTCCTGATCCTTATAACATGTCTGATAAGGAAATGAAGGAATATCTTTCAGTCAGGGATTCATAAAAGAAAGATTGCAAACATGAAGAAAAATTCATTAAGGGCTGCCACACTTTAATTAATCAATGAATAGAAAGATAAACTCAAGAAACTAGAAGAAGAGTTGACAAAAACCAAACCCAGAAACAGATGTCAGCTGAAGACATGCTGCTGAACATAAAAGATCAAGAACTACTTGCCCTGGTACTCCACAATATCCTGAATGGTTTGTAGAACCACCTCAGTTGAAGCTGCACGAAGGACTGACCACTGCTGAACTGATCAGAGGGTATCTACTCCAAAGGGAGATAGATCAGAAGATAATAGCATGGAAGTATGATAGCACCTGGAACATGTTCATGGTGAAAAGAATCTCAGGGCTAGTACAATTCTTCACAGAGTAAATGCCCTTGAGATTCATGATTTGAAGGAACTAGCTTAACTTGAACTGATCAATCATGCAGCTATGTTCAGGGGATATGAATTGAGAATATACATAAGATGCTCAGAAGGACAAAAAACTTCAATTCATTAAAGACAATTTGCTTAAGAAAAGAAAAAAACATTTGTCAATCCCCTGGAAAAAGAAGAAAAAGGTGGAAGCAGAAGAAATAGTATTCCCTGAGTTGAAGGTAAAGCCAACGGAGTCTTTAAAGAGGAAAGTAGTGTCTGGTACTCATTCTTCCATTCCTATCTCAAATGTGTACTATGATGAGAAAACTATGAGCTGGTGATAGAAAGAAGTGGGGAGGAAAAGAAGGAGTTGACATTAACTTTTCAGTGGATATGAAGTGAGACTACTTGATGAATCATACATCTAGTACATTTATACCAGGCACTTCAGGGAATTAAACGACAAATTGGTTGAACAAGACATGCACTTCTTTTTGAAATGCATCAAGTTGTTGAAACTTGCCTATGACAGAATAAAGATTAAAAGAGATAAAATAAAGAAGAAGAAAACACCACTGCAACTTGGAATCATTATTAAGCTTGAAGTGGATGTGGGAGGGAGTTTATTGATTCATAGAGATGGTCATTCAACAATCTCCATATGGGAACCGATTTCTCTGAAAAAGTTACCAATGGAAGCCATCTACAACATGAGCAGAATAAAAATACATGTGCTGAGTAGAGACAGGATGTCCGAAGCAACTGATTTTGTAAACATGATCAAGGCCATTCTGGATCCCACCAAAGCAGCATTCATACTACCTTCTGAAGACCCAGCTGAATCTTCACAACATCAATCAACAAGTCCAAGATGCAATGCGGATGAAGAAATAAAAGAAAAATAACAAGTATTATCTTCCGCATTAGTCAATGCGGAAGACAAAATATGATGCAGACAAGTGTTTACTCTTCCGCATTAACTATGCGGAAGACACAATACTTATGTTGAACAAGATACTCTTCCACATTGACTAATGCGGAAGAACAAAAGAAGATGCGGACAAGACTTTGATCATCCGCATTGACAAATGCGGATGACCAACCAAATGCACAAAGTATTTGTTCATCCGCATTCACCAATGCGGATGACCAACTTACTAATGCTGATGATCAAGTGGAAATGCAGATCAAATTTATCTCATCCGCATTTGTCAATGCGGATGAACAAGCAGAGATGTGGATCAAGACTTAGACTAGTTTCTGATGTAATAGGTCAGGGGTAGTTTAGTCATTTTGTAAAGGCATCTTGTCTTGTCTATAAATAGAATAGTTTACCTCGTACTGAGGTGACGGTTGACAGATATGTTGGTACATGTATGTCCCTAGATCATGATATGAATGTAATAGATCTTGTTTGTCTGATTCTGATGTGATGGTTAGAATGATTAATGAAATGATATTGATTGTCTTTTATTTCTAACGTTTAATATTTCATTAATGAGTTGATGTTGAATTGGTTAATTAGGTTTGTGACTATTTGAAGTGTTATGCATAAAGTTATAATGTTGAATACACTCAAACCTGGTGAAGTGAAGTTCTAGTGCGTCCGACTGGACCATGCGCCCCAACAGTGGTCATGTGTCTGAATGGCCATGCGACTAAGTGTCCATGCGCCTAAATAGTCCATACGCATGAATAACTTCATACGAATGCTCAGTCGCACAACTGAACCAGGAGACTGGATCAGTCGTATGATTGTAACATAAGATTGACTCAGTCGCACGACTGAACACTCAGTCGTGCGGATGAATCAACCGCGGTTCAATCGCACAACTGAACAGTACTAACGGTTCAGTCGCACGAATGAACAATACTAACCTATAAATACAACCCAATTCGTGGAAAAACATAAGCACTCATTCTATTTCGACTCCAGAAGTACCCTAGCCCTCCAGAAACCTCCAAGTTGATACTCCAAGTTCATAGAACACTGTAGATTAATTCTTAATCGATTCATAATGTTTGATTCAATACTTTATTGATTCTACGTGCATTCTCACTGATTGGATCGCCAATCAAATAGGATTCCGCACTATTTGGTTTGGTTTACACGTTAATCATTCGGTATTTCATTCAAACCAGGTCCTAACAAGTGGTATCAGAGCTTTGGCTCTTGATTATGTGTGATTCAATCAAGATTGATAAAAAGTTTTGTTTTTTACACAAAAAAAACGCAAACTTTTGTGTCAAAATTGTCTTGGACATTCCCTGCTCATCAAGTTTCGGTTTCTATGGCCTTAGGCAATTAGGGTTTGCGAAATTTCTAATTTTTACTGCTAAAACACGTTTAACCTAGAATTTTCTCAAAATAGCAGCTTCAGTCGCACGAGTGAGCCATTCGCACGACTGGACTTCATTCGCATACACCAGACGCACGATTGGACTGAGTCGCATCTCCATTCGTACGACTGAACCATCTGTTCGTAGTGTTCATACGCACGACTGAAGCAATCGGTTAGTTCAGCCGCACGATTGAACTAATCGCATAGTTCATTCGCACGGATAGCCCATTCGGATCACCCAGTCACACCAGTTTGACAGTTTGTTTAGTACATTTAAAAGTTAATTGAAATGGAAGATCAGATGTCAGCGTTTAATGTCGGCAAGGACTCAAGGATCCAGAACCTACTGTTGCTTGAGAGTGAAGTGGGGAATCATAATAAACCACCAAATTCTTAACGTTAGATGAGTTTCCCCACCAGAACAACGTTTTGAGATCTACCTCAATGGAGTGGATCCAAATTTGTGGGAAGCTATCGAGATTGGGTATAGCATACCGGTGGGAGCAGATGGGGTAAAGCTTACTTTGGGAGGGATGACTGATACTCAGAAAGTTAAGTATAATGCAGAGATGAGAGTTTATGCATTGATTACAATGTCTATTCCTAAGGATATTTTCCACCAGTACTCGGAGAATAAGCAGGCCAAGAAATTATGGGATAAGCTGGAAAAGAGATACGACGGGAACGCTTCGCTGAAGGCAATTAAAGCTAAGGAACTGAAGAAAGAATTTGACAACTTCTCATCAATAGGAAACGAGAGTTTGGACGATGTCACTGATAGATTCTACCATCTGATGAGTGAAATGCATACACATGGTATTGCTACTACCATGGAAGAAAAGGTGTCAAATTTCGCAGACGGATTGCCAGAAAAGTGGGCTTCATTTGTGTCAAATCTGAGACAGAATGAGATGCTGGCAAAGTTGGATATCAATGACTTCATTGTAAAGCTGCGAGAAGAAGCACTTAGGATGAAGTACAGAGCTCAGAAGTCTTCGCACACTCAGAATCCAGCTTTGTACAATGCCACGCCTCAAGCTAAGACGTTTGGAGCACCTCTTCAGACTGCATTTGTATCTAGCTCATCGGGTCCTTCACAAGCTTCTCCTTTAGGTTCAGATACGTCAGGGTCTTCTTGTACCCATTACATTGGAACTGAAGTGAATGCTACTAGACTGAAGACCGAGAACCTCGGTAATGTGACTGTGGAAGTAGCTCAGAGCACATGGATCTTTTGGCAGCAGTGGTTCATTCTTATGATGGACTTGTTGCTAGGAAGATCGGAAACTGTCATCTGGCAGATGAGGACTACGAGCAGGTGGATGAAATGGAGCTGGAGAGAATGGACATTATGTGGGCCTTAGCTAGTGCTGTCCGGAGGGCGAAGAAGTTTGTGAAAAAGACCGGACAGAACTTGGTTGCTACTAAGGATACCACATTTGGCTTTGACAAGAGTAAAGTGACCTGCTTCAACTGTGGAGAAAAGGGGCACTTCAAGAGAGAATGTGTGAAGCCAAAGAAGACTGGGAACGGGAACCCATTCTCGTCCTTCACTCGTCAAGACAAGCAAGTTAGCAGTTCTACTTCATCAAGAAAGGATCCAAAAGCCTTGACTGCTCATGATGATGAAGGACAGGACTGAAGCTTTCAGTTTGTCTGTCCAGGGGAATCTAATATTGCCAGTGTAGAAGATTTAGATGATGATTCCGCGAGTGAGGGAGATATTGCAGTTGAGATAGCGATGTCAAATATTGAAGAGACAACTGCAACTGAGGTCAGCTTCAAGCCTGAAGAAGAGATTTCAATAGCAAAGAAAGAACCACCAGAACCAGAGACATCTGATGTTGCGTTGATGGCTAACTCTACTAAACCTCCTCAGGTAAGTACAACTGACCAACTGTTTAAAAACCATGCTTGTTCTGATTGTGATACTTTTAGAGATAGCATAGATGACAAATTTGCTAGGTTATTAGATCATAATGATAACTTAGTAAAGGATTTGCAACTATGCACTGAGGCTAATAGAGTTTTAAAACAAAATGAGCATAGTTACAAAGAAAAGATAGACCTTTTGACTAAACAGCTTAGGGAAACTGAAGTAGTTGCATTTAACCAAGCTAATGATATTAGGTACTATCTTAACACCCTAGAAGACAGTAAGAAGCAAAAGGCAGTTTTAGAAGTAGAAGTAAACTCATTAAAGCAAAAACTACACAGCTGGACAAGTTCATCACACATTGTCCAACACTTAGTGAGAGAAAGAAACAACGGGGAGGGTTTGGGTTATAAAGTGGTTCCACCACCACCTGAGACGTTGATGAACACGAAGAGTAGACCAATAAATAACAACCCCATCAAGGATCATGTGGTATCTACCCCTCTTGTTAGTGATCCAGATTCCTCATGTTCATCAATTGAATCTGAAATAAAACAAAAAGAGGCCACTTCAAAGGCAAAGAGTAAAATGCCTTGTGTTAATCTGGAAAAAGAATTTGAAAAGGTTAATATAGAGTCCAGGTTAAACAAAGTCAAATTTGAATCTAAAAGGACTGCTAATGTTAAACTTTCACAAGCTTCATGTCAAAAACCAATTAACCAAATGGAAAAAGATGTTAAAAATGATAAACGAATTAATTTTGTTAAACAGGAGACAACATCAAAAGAAATAGAGTCAAAACCCAAACTAAGTGATGTTACTAGGGTGTCACACACATCTCCATAAAGAAAGTTTAATCATAAAGTTGATAGCAAGTCGTGCTTTAACTATGGAGAGTGTGGACACATTGCTTCCTTTTGTCCTCACTATCAGACACCTAGAAAGAAGATTGAACTTCAGAATTCAAAACCTAGGTCTTATACGAGGAGTTCTTGAACTCCACCTAGAAGAACCAGCGAACCTAACGTTCAACCCGTCGGCCATTGACTATTTATCACAAACAGGCATTGCACAAATCTGGCTTATGGAAGAAAAGTCATCCTCTGTGTCTAGTAATGATGACAAGAAGGAACCTGAGCTACCTTCACCCTCTAAGGGTCAATAGGTTGAATTCATGATGTGTGATGCCTCTGGGAAACCCAAGCCAGTAAAGGATTGGGTTCCTAACCTAAACTAATGGTTTTACTTTGTATGTGTAGGGTGTTCGCTACAGTGCTGAAACCAACACGTGGATTGTAGACAGCGGCGCATCCAGGCACATGAAAGGAAACAGGGCTCTTTTATCGAACGTCAAGCAAATAAAAGGAGGGCATGTTTTGTTTGCTGGAAACAAAGGAGGTTATATCACAGCTCAGGGAGAAGTTGGAAATCAGAAAGTTAAGTTTGATAGGGTGAACTACGTTCAGCAACTTCAAAACAACTTACTTTCTATTTCCCAAATCTGTGATAAAGGTTTTAAAGTCATTTTCGACAACAAGAAGTGTTACGTCCTGAAGGAAAACTACGTGATTCCAGAGGACCAAGTTCTGATGACGGCTTCAAGATATAAAGATCTTTATGTGTTGGATCTCTCAACAGCTTCAACAACTGACCATGAAGTTCAGTGCTTTCTATCAAAAGCCACTAAGAAGGACTCCATCTCCTGGCATAGGAGAATGGGACACATCAATCAACGGAAGATGAATCACTTGATCCAGAAGGATCTTGTGAGAGGAGTTAATGTCAAGAATTTCCAACTTCCTGATTTTTGTGTAGCTTGCAAGAAAGGCAAACAGACGAAGAAGTCACATAAGGAAAAGAAAGTTCATTCAATAGAACTTCCTCTTGAACTTCTTCACATGGATCTGATTGGTCCAGTCAATACACAGAGCATTGTAGGCGACTTGTACTGTTTTGTGGTTACTGATGACTACACAAGATTCTCTTGGGTAATGTTTCTAAAGTCCAAATCAGAAACATTTGAGTCATTCATGGAGTTAGTAACCACCCTGGAATCTCTCTACAAGCTAAAGGTGAGACAAGTACGCTCTGACAACGGGACTGAATTCAAGAATCAGTGGATGGAGGCTTACTACAAGGAAAAGGGAATTGTGCATCAATTCACTTCTGCATACACGCCTCAGATGAATGGTGTTGCTGAGAGAAAGAACAGAAGCTTGATAGAGACAGCACGGACAATGCTGGCAGACTCAAAACTGCCTCTCCAATTCTGGAATGAGGCAGTGGCTAATGCATGTTATACACTGAATCGAGTTCTGATAGTCAAGCACCACGAAAAGACATGTTACCAGCTACTACAACAACGTCAACCGAATCTGGAGTATCTCGAACCATTTGGCGCACCGTGTACACTTCTGAAAAAGACTCAAGAAGGTAAATTCAGCGAGAAGGCTGATGAAGGAATCTTCCTAAGATACAACATACCGAAGAAGAGAGTTTACAACAACTCAATGGGTCTAGTAGAAGTGTGGTGTAATGTTGATGTTCAGAGATATACCACACCACCTACTGCCAAAGGACCCGCCTACTTTTTCGACTATGATGGATTCTTTAAGTCCTTCAACATCCCTATCTCTCCTTATGATGATGAGTTGGCTACTCGAATGATGGATGATATCTTGAATACACCAACTCTTGAGTCAACCTCATCGAGTTCACAGGGAGAATCATCTACTCAGTCAGGGGGAGTAGTCGACGGTAGTGACTCCTCCTCTGAATATGAGGTTGAAGAAGATGACCAGAACAGTAATGAGCAACAGGTTCTAGTTCTTGAAAGTCCACAAGCGTCTAACGGTGATGCACCTTCGACTTCGGAACCTCAAACTCCTTCTACCTCAGATGCAGAAACAAATTTTATAATCTTGGCTCTGAGGTAGCTGTTCCTACTAATCTAGGATCACGTCTAAACGTCTATCATCCCTTAGACAATGTCATTGGGGATGGCAGATCAGGAGTACAAACCCGAAATCAGCTGTACTCAGCTGATTATGCCTCGGTTATGGAAAAGGGATACATTCATGATGGTGCTTATCGGTGTTTTGTCTCACAGTTTGAGCCAAAATACGTCAGTGATGCACTAAACAATGAGGCATGGGTGAATGCCATGCAAGAAGAACTTCTTCAGTTCAAGAAGTTAGGAGTATGGACTCTGGTAGATAGACCTAAAGGTTCTAAGGTCATTGGCACCAAATGGGTCTTGAAATGCAAGAAGGATGATCAAGGGGTCATTATCAGGAACAAGGCTCGACTGGTTGTTCAGGGTTTTCGCCAAGTCAAGGGGATTGACTACAATGAAGTGTTTGCACCAGTGGCAAGGATGGAAGCATCCGTATCTTCCTTCCTATGCATCGTATATGAAGATTAAAGTCTATCATTAGATGTGAGAGTGCATTCCTTCATGGCGAAATTCGAGAGACAGTGTACGTCAGTCAACCCGAGGGATTTGAAGATCCTTATCATCGGGACGGAGTTTACAAACTCGACAAGGCCTTATACGGGCTTCATCAAGCTCCTAGGGCCTGGTATGAGAAACTCTCAACTCATCTTGTGAAACACGGCTTTCGCAGGGGAGTTATTGACTGCACACTGTTCATAAAAGAAAAAGATGGAGACCTACTACTTGTACAAATCTATGTCGATGACATAATTTTCGGTTCAAAGAATGAAGAATTATGCAAAGAGTTTGAAGTAGTTATGAAGAAAGAGTTTAAGATGAGTGCTATGGGTGTAAAGCCCCGTTCCCAGGACGCTTACAGCTGGGTTCTCATCGCACATAAAACGTATAATTACATTTGTATTTCATAAAATCACAGCGGAAAACTAAGACAATCTTTCATTTCCATTCAAATTCTTTTGCAAATTAATACAACATTCATTACAAAATAGCTTGTTCGCATTACAATGCAAAAACATTAATCAAAAGAATGCCATCCCAAAAGAGCTGAGAAGTCGCCCGTGCCATCCTCAGCAATCATTACCTGCCAACTAGAAACACATCAAAGTCAGCATTGCTGAGTGAGTTCTAGTTTTATAAATAAAACATACTTTACTTTACATTCGTTCGCGATCATACATCATACGTACATACAGATAATATCAGTATTATCTTCATCATTCCGTTCATTAACTTTGCTCATTCAACGTGTTACATTATCGTTCACTTCTCTATCTAGATCCGGTCAGACCTTACCCTCTTCGTGGCACTCAACCACGATTACTGAGGTCGAATGACCAAGATCCAGTTCTGTACATTATTCCGATAATTCATTTACGTTCATTCATACTTCGTTCTTTCATACAAAATCTTTCGTTCATTTACACTTTCGTTCCTTTGAGTCTGTTGCGACAACAGGGTCGCTCACCTCATTAACAATCCCAACGACTTCACGTTATCCGAGTCTGTTGCAACCATATAGTTGCTCACCCCAATTGCCAATTTCAACGATAACATGCTTTCCGAGTCTCTTGCAACCATAGGGTTGCCCACCTCATGGCAACTTCACAGTAACGCCCTGTCCGAGTCTGTTACAACCATAGGGGTGCTCACCTCATAGCAATCTCAAGGATTGCATACCATCCGAGTCTGTTGCAACAACAGAATTGCTCACCTCATTGCCATTCTCATCGATGGCACACTATCCGAGTCTCTTGCAACCATCGAGTTGCTCACCTCATATATGTGCTTGCAAGCCTTTCCTTCGTTTGTTCATCATTCAATAATGCATGCATTCTTACTTTATGTTCCCCTTTCATTATCTTTCACTTTACTTTACATAATACTTCACTCATTCATTAACATGACACATAAAGCCACAAGAAAGATAACGTACATCATAATAAGGAACATATCATACACATTCATCATCATCATCATACAGGGCAACATCATTCATACATAACAAGCATAAACATGCAACTTCATCATCGTCATGCCCAACATGCTCTCTAAGACCCCAATCGTCATCTTACATGCTCTTACAGGAACCTTTACGTCAAAACTTACATCTGCACTTTTCCCCGAAAGTCAGAAGTCAAACTACACTTTCCTCGGGTGCAACAGCCCTATTCGGGCGTATGGACACCCTTCAGTCGCATGGCCTCCAAGCGACTAAACACTATGAGAATGAACTAATGTGGATGAATACCCATGCGAATGAACGTTTGGTCGTGCGAATGGACAATGCGGATGAACCTCAAGCGAATGGGATTAATGCGGATGAGCACTTATGCGACTGGACCTTCAGTCGCATTACCTCCATGCGACTGGCCTTTCAATGGTGCGAATGGACATTCAATCGTGCGAATGGACCCCAATCGCACCCTAATTGACTGTATGGCCTCCATTCGGCCTCCAGTCGGTCGCCTAGCCCTAGCTGATGCAGAATGCAGTTCATCCCGACTGCAGCCGAGGGTTTTCGGCCTCCAAACTCATCTAAACCCATTTTAAGCCCAAATCGACCATCCTAAACCTTAGGGATGCATACCATGACACCATTCAAGCACACACAAGCTCACAATCAAGCCACAAATGCATCATACATACACATACACATACACAAACGGGTCAACATACACACACTCAAAAACCCGATTTTAGATGTTTTACCGCCCCAAAATCGTTTGAAAACAAGTAAAAGTGGGGTTCTAGAACTCACACAAACGAGAACTACGGCAAGGGCTTCGATTCGGCTTGCTACACACGACGATTTTGGCGACCCGAACCGACACTTTTCCTCTTCTTCTCTTCTTTTCTCCTCTCTTCTCTCTTATGAAGTCTGAAATGTGGGGTGTGTGGGGAGAGTGGGCTGCCCTCTCCCTACTAATATCACCACATTTCACAACTTTTCTTCATTGGCGAGTTTGGTCCCTCAACTTTGAACTTTATTTTCTTTTCTTTCTTCACCGGCATCAAAATAATAAATATTCGGGCGTTACATGGGGGAGATGAAATCTTTCTCGGGTTACAGGTGGATCAGACACCAAATGGGATCTTTCTACATCAGACCAAGTATGTGGGAGACATTCTCAGTCGTTTTGACATGGAGAATGCTTCTACTGCTGGGACTCAACTTGCTACAAATCATGATATAGCACCTGACGAAAATGGAGATCTGGTAGATGCCACAATGTACCGAGGAATGATTGGATCCCTCATGTATCTCACTGCCTCAAGACCTGATATCATGTACGCTACATGTTTATGTTCTAGATATCAGGCGAAGCCTAAGGTTAACCATCTGATCGGAGTCAAAAGGATATTTCGTTATCTGAAGGGTACACCCACACTTGGGTTGTGGTATCTTCATGATGAGGACTTTGAGCTCACGGCGTATAGTGACTCGGATTACGGGGACTGCAAGATGAACTACAAGTCTATATCAACAGGGTGTCAATTCTTTGGGAGGAGATTACTTACCTGGCAATGTAAGAAGCAGACCTCGGTTGCATTGTCAACCTGTGAAGCCGAATACGTTGCTGCTGCAAATTGCTGTTCACAAAGCATCTGGATTCAACAGCAAATGCAGGATTACGGGTTAAAGTTTTCTTCTACCCCTATCTTTGTTGATAACTCTATTGCAGTTGCAGTAACTAAAAATCCAGTACAACATCCAGAGACCAAACACATCGGTATTAAATACCATTTCATCAGAGACTGTTTTGAAAAGAACTTAATTGATGTGGTAAAAATTAATATTGACTTTCAACGCGCTGACCTCTATACAAAAGCCTTTGATAAACCACGTTTTCTATATTTGTTAGAGGTCAATGGCGTTAAAAAGAAAAGTGATGTTATTCTTGATGATGGCCATGTGTAGTCCGATGCATTGCAGTTATATTTTTCTTTTTCACTTTTCTTTATTTATTTTATTCTGTTTAAATTAAATTCATGTTATTTAGTTGTCTGTTAAAATCCTAAAATAATTAAATCCAGTATGATTTTGGTATTTTAGGGGGAGAGTAGGTCCATTAGTAACATTATTATTAAAAAAACACGAGGGAGAAAGAGTAGATAGCCGATATAAGGTAGATCGTATCTGTGATACCGATTCAAACCTTTTCGAAAATGATAGTACACAGGAACAAATCAAAAGGTACTTTAAAATTTAATTAGAAAAGATGCAAATTCAAAGTATAAGTCTGTGTAGTCTAAGCAATATAAAGGAAAGATGATAGAAAAACTGGTAACTACTAAGGTAACACAAAGAAAGTAGACCTAGAGGTTGCTAGACCATAAATGATATGTCGGTAGATTCAGCACAATAGATGAGTAGACCTGACTGGTGATTTCAAGATCAAACTAAGTTGTTCAACTGACTGTAGGCTGCCATCTTATCACTGGTTAACACAATCAACAAAATTCCAATAAGGGGTAATGAGCATGTAAACGCCATAAATGTGTGCGGATGACCATAAATAGAGCAAAGCACGAAAAAAATTGAAAGACAAATGCTATCAAGCTAATGACATATGTTGTTGGTGCATTCTGTGCAAAAGAAAATTAGCTGCTCTAACAAGAAGATAGGTTGTGTGCCTCTCTGTTGTGCAATGGCACTTACCTGAGGATAAGCATAACCTAGATATTCTAGACTTCATTGTTGTTTGCCGCCTCTCTGCTGTGCGATGGCACTGACCTGAGGATTGGCTTCTCTTTGAAAGCTCTAAGAATAGTCTCTTTTTGTAAAAATACCTATAGACCGCTCAAAAAGCTCCTGAGGAATGTTGATTACCATATAAGTGTGGGATCCACAAATGTCAGTTGAAATAATTAAACCTAAACATATCACCAGTTTGTGTCTAAAGTCTGTGTATGGATTTAAGAGGACAAATATACTAACAATCATTGTGGCTGCAACTCTTGAAAGTTCAAATCAATCTGGGAATCTAATAGTACCAGTGTCATTTCCTAAATTTGCTAAAGACTCTGGATGAAAACCAAGAAGTGAGCATCTAAAGGTTTTGATAACGAGTCCCAAATGATTTGACTTGCTTGTATGATTCCAAAAGTGAATTGTTCCAGGTGTGGTCAAACCAAATTGAAGCTGCCTATTCTGGAATCAAATCCAGGAGATGTCTATCTTAGGATTTATCTCTCACAAAAAGTCAAAAACAAGTTCTATTTTTGTATTTAGTTTAAGGTTCTAGTTAGTTAGTCATTTTAGTTTGTCTGTTCGTCTGCCTACATCATGAAAATCAGTATGGGATTAACTCACCTAAAGGGTCATGTCTGAGATGGCCACATGTGTTTTCAAAGTTTAACAGTGTCATGTCTGAGGTGACTAAATTGTTTAAAAGGATCACGTTTGAGGTGATCAACAGTTTTTCAAGTTAAAAGGATCATGTCTGAGATGATCAAATGCTTATAATGTTGATATTATAGTTTGAAAAGGGTTTAAATGTAAAATGGTAAGAAATGCAGAAAATCTCATAAGTATGGTCCATTCGTACAACTGAACCATTTTATCATACGAATGGGAGCCATTCATACGAATGGACCATGAGTATGGACCATCCAACCGAATGGCCCATATGAATGACCAAGTCGGATGTTAAGTGCAAACGAATGAGTAAGTCGCATGACTGAACTCCAGTTGGATGACTGAATGGGGCGACTAAACCAATCGCACGACTGAGGCCCATTCGCCCGAATGAAATGTGCGTATGAGCCCAGTCGTACCATTAAATTTAGGGTTAGTATAAATAGAGAGAGAGTCGGTCGTAGAGACTCACCACTCTCAAATTTACCCTCAATCGCACGACTACGTTACGCTGCCCAAATTTCGTTTGATCACAATAAACCCTCGATTCTCACATACTGACCTTCTGCATTGATTCTACAAGTACTTTGCGGTGCAAAAACACTACCAAATCATCCAATTTGACACTGAATCTGGAAAATTGGACTCATTAGAAAACCATGACTTTTGTGGCAAAATAACCTAACCAAACGACGTAAACAAATGAAATTAAAGGTTTTAGATGTTAAACTAATGGATTCCGACCCTAATGAACCAAAACTCGAAGCCTAAAACTCAAAATTGGTGAAAACATTGAATTTGAATTGAACGGACAGAACGACATGCGAATGGACAGGTTGATGAATTTCAGTCGCACGATTGAAGAGTGTGAACAGCTTAACCGCACGACTGAACTATGCGTATGAGTTCGGTCGCACGACTGGTGTAACCCCATGAGGATACATACACATGAGTCCAGTCGCACACTCAGTAGTACGTATGGAGTCATTCGCACGACTGAATCCCAGTCGCACAGCCTCATTCGCATGACAGAAAAGAAGTTTGTTCAAGTCCAAGTGTTTCATGACATTCTTAACGAATGGGTACTAATGTTTACTTTCCTTGTGTAACAGATGGCCAGCCGTTGGACTATGAGTATGAAGCACAATATTTGTGCTCATCTGGATCTCACATCTAGAAATGCTTCAGACTTCTCGGGCATTATAACCTTCCTCAGGAGATCGAGGATTGCACACGCTTTATCTGCTCCACGTACACCTTATCGGTCTATTCAGCAGGCCTTCTGGGAAGGTGAGGTTGTTGATTGATCCTCTGAGCCTCACTGTATCAGAGGTACTATCTTTGGAGAGGCTATAGCTATCACAGAGGAGGATCTAAGAATTGTGTTACAGTTAAGGGACGATGCTGACTGTCCTACTAAATTACACCCCCTTACTACTGTCAGAGGATGTTTTCTTCGAGCCAAGTACTCTGGGGACATCAATGCGGGGGTGCTCAACAGAGCAACCTCTGTCCCCAGTTCAAGTACCTTGCTTACCTATTGCTGAATGCATAGCACCAGAAAGGGGCTTTGATGAGTTGTCTCACCAGATCCAGAACGCTTATGTTGTGTTGGTGCTGAACCATCCGTTCAGCTTCTCCAGGATGATCTTCACCTACTTGGTGAGAACATTAAGGGGAAAGGGAAGGAGGGCTTCTGCATGTACCCCCGATTTATGCAGATGATCATAGACCAGAAGCTCCCCTCCCTGCCAAAGGAGAAGGATGATGCTGTAGTGCTTGAGGTGATGGATGATACCACCTTGGCCGGATGAAGGTATACAGGGGGAAGCAGGTAAAACCCCCTATTAGGAGATTGTTTGGGCATCTGGCCCGTGAGAACTATGTGGAGACATAGCTGAGTTAGCCGGGTTTCACCAGGACTTTATACCTGGTGAGGAGGAAGAAGAGTCAGACGAGGAGCCACTGACTAGGACTGTGGGAAGCAAAGTCATTCCCACAGAACATGGACTCCGGGCGGTTGGTGAACGCCCCAGTGGATCTGGAGAGACTGTCGCTGACCCGACCTATGCTCCAGAGCCATCCAGCTGTATCCTAGGGGGAGCATCCACCTCGACTGGTCGAGGAAGAGAGGATGGCTCAGCCCCATGGGATGAGAAGAAGAAGAGACGACTCAGCTTTATCATCACCACAACACCCACTACATCTACCATACCACCCACTACCTCAGCCTCCACCATAACCACCTCTACAGCCACAGCCTCCACCACAACCACCTCCACAGCAACCACTACCTTTTCCACACCCCTACCACTACATATATCCCATCCACCACTATATCATTCACACCTACATCACCACCATTATCATCTAGACCTAACCCAATCTTCACCACTACTACCACTGGCCACCAGGCTGGGCCATCATCACATCCCACCCACCTATATGGATCATCTCTACCTCCCATTGGAGTAGAGGAACAGCTATCAGCGTTGAACTGTATGGTGATGCACTTGTTAGCAGCCAATGACGAGAAGACTGCGCAGATTCGTCAGTTGGCAGTCTCACAGCTGAACAGTCCCAGCAGATCTCTCAGCAGGCTCAGCTGATTGAGCAGCAGGCACAGCAAATGGCTGCTCAGAGTGAAGAGATTGCCCAACTCTAAGAGCACAGAGTCATATCAGAAAAGAAGATTGAGGAGTTGGAGGATGCTAAAAAGTCTATCATGCTCAAGCTCAAGGAACTAAAGATGAGCCTCTGAAGATAAAGGAAGGAGATGGTGATGAGGGTGTAGATGATGATATGGATGAAGATGAAGAGAGTGATGATGATGAAGGGGATGAGGAAGAAAGAACAGAGGCCAGGCAGGAGGATGATGATGATGAAGGAGGAGATGCAGCTGCATCAGCCTCAGCTCAGGGTCAAGAAAGAAGATCAAGGAGAAATCAAGACCAACGAGCTTCCTCTTCTGCCTCACCAAGTGATGATCTAGCAATTCAAGATAAAAGTAATGATTAGATGATTATGTATTTGATAGCCTTTGTACTTGAATCATGTATTAAACTTATGCATTTGATGTTTATATTAAGATTAATGTATTTCTGTCTTGATTATTAACTAATGTTTGACGTGTTACATGTTTACAACAAGCAGATCCAAACTTTCAAAGGGACAAATTCGATGTTGCTCCCCTTCAGCAGATCAAGACTCAGCTAACTATGATTCTTGATCTGCAAGGGATCGTCAGAAGATCGGTAAGTTATACCCCTGAAGAAGGGGAAATTATTCATGATCTATCAAATGAGCAACTAGCTGAGATCTTCAAGCTAAATCCCGATGAGATTGTGAAGGATGCTCCAATGTGTGACTCGACAAGTGACGAAGACCTCAATGACGTTGATGAAATAGAGATAGAAGATGTCACTGCAGAGCACTACCCTCAGTATGCTGACAATGAGGGAAATGTGATCCCCAATCTGGGTGAATCCCTTGTCAGTGATACATTTGAGGTGTTAGACAAAATGGAGCAGGAGTCAGAGAAGAAAGGGGATCGGCCCAAGCCTCAAATGATGATGTTGATGTCCGAAAGGCTGAATGGGCTACCTGTTTTGAAGAAGTTAGAGCCCAACGTGCTGCACCTAAACAGGATGCCTACACCAAACACTACAGAGTCAAGAAAAACATAAGGTGTCAGGCAGGATTATAGCATGGGCATATTTTGATGACCTGAACGTTTATGCTGTTAAGAGGGAGAAGGGCATAGAGTACTTTAGATTTCCACATGATCTAAAGACTCTACCAGGGTTTGAGCTCAACCAGCTAGCCAAACTGAAGTTGTTGTATGCTGACACGAGAAAGATGTCAGGCTGGTTTGAGGCTGCCCTAACAAAGGAGCACCACACCAGGTGGGTTAACTTCAGACCCCAACAGCCTACAAGGTACATCAGAAGGTCTGAAGTTGATGCCATTACTAGAAAGCCAAAGATAGTGTTGAAGTGGAGTCCTTCGCGCACGATGTAAAGAATCCCACTCAGAGAAATGCCACAGGACTTCACTCCACACTTTAAGTGGTGGTACTACGATTGGAGGACAGGAGAAGCAGTCATAGTCCTAAACAAAGAGGGCCAAATGGATACGATCAGGGTATTTCACCCAATGTGGCTCACCAACTTGTCAGCAAATGATGTCTACACTCTATACAAGTGGCCACTGTTCTATGATACGCAGGACATAGTACAAGCCCTCCAGTTCCAAAATGTTATAAGACTCTCTTTTGCGTTTGAGATTCATGCAGGAGTCATAAAAGAGGATAAGTACAAGAAGTATGAGGAGGTAATGAAGACAACAAGATATTAGAGGGATCTAGGCCCAAGGGGGAGTTTGTGGTACATGTATGTCCCTAGATCATGATATGAATGTAATAGATCTTGTTTGTCTGATTTTGATGTAATGGTTAGAATGATTAATGAAATGATATTGATTGTCTGTTATTTCTAATGTTTAATATTTCATTAATGAGTTGATGTTGAATTGGTTAATTAGGTTTGTGATTGTTTGAAGTGTTATGCATAAAGTTATAATGTTGAACACACTCAAACCTGGTGAAGTGAAGTTCTAGTGCGTCCGACTGGACCATGCGCCCCAACAGTGGTCATGCGTCCGAATGGCCATGTGACTAAGTGTCCATGCGCCTAAATAGTCCATACACATGAATACCTTCATACGAATGACTCAGTCACACGACTGAACCAGGAGACTGGATCAGTCGTATGATTGTAACATAAGATTGACTCAGTCGCACGACTGAACACTCAGTCGTGCAGATGAATCAACCGCATGGTTCAATCGCACATTTGAACCATACTAACGGTTCAGTCGCACGAATAAACAATACTAACCTATAAATACAACCCAATTCGTGGAAAAACGTAAGCATTCATTCTATTTTGACTCTAGAAGTACCCTAGCCGTCCAGAAACCTCCAAGTTGATACTCCAAGTTCATAGAACACTGTAGATTAATTCTTCAACGATTCTTAACGTTTGATTCAATACTTTATTGATTCTACGTGCGTTCTCACTGATTGGATCGCCAATCAAATAGGATTCCGCACTATTTGGTTTGGTTTACACGTTAATCATTCGGTATTTCGTTCAAATACCAGGTCCTAACAAGGTAGAGGATTTTGTTGTAATTATTCTCTGTAATTTGTCAACATTCATATATCAATAAAAACAGAATTTATGAGTATTTTTTCTTGCTTGATTTTTCTTCGATTGTTTGTTTCTGCCACTCAATCGTTGACTTGATTATCATATTCGATTCTCAGTAAGAATATCACTCTTACTAAAACGCAGTCATTCTTTCTAATGGACTTGGTCATCACAGTCTTCACTTTCTCCTTAGAAGGATAGTGGCCCTTCTTGGAATCCTTCTCTTCACTCTTTGTAGAGGGATTCTTCACTATCTCTTCTTCATCCTCCTCACACATTGGATCTATGAGAGGAAGCTCATTTTCACAAGTTCCACACCTAGGAGATCTTACTAACAAGATTGTGTGTGGAGGAGCTATCTCATTGGATCCCAATCCCTGTCTGTTTTGATAGCACACTTTGTTGTGCAAGGATGAGGATGTCATGTTCTTGAAGGTCTCCTCTTCAAGAACACTCTTTTCTGCCCTGGCTTTGCTCATCACAAGCTCAGCCTGGCACTTAGTTAACTTGGTTATGAGATCTTTAATTTGAGTCCTAAAATCTGTGTGTTCATGTTTTATAACTGAAATGGTTTTCTCTAAGTCCTTTATTTTCAGCTTATAATCATTTTCAGACTTTCTAAAATCAGATTTTAAAATGTTTAAGGACTCAACATCAAATCTCAATTCCAAGTTATAGGACCTGTACCTATTAACTTTAGCAATGCATTCAGAAGTACAGAGATGTTCCAATACCTTGGCTTCATCTTGATCTGCCATCAGTGCTTGGTTTGGAGAAGCATCTTCCACCTGAAAGCTCCAGTCAAAGCCTCCTTCTTCAACATCAACAGCAGCTTGCTGCTTTGACTTCTCATTATGGAGAGCTTTGTTAGTGTAGTTTGGTCTGGATTGTGTTTGGCCACCATTTGTTCTAGGTGCCTTACACTCTCTGGCAAAGTGGCCCATCAAGTTACAATTGTAACACTTGACTTTGCATTTGTCCAGTCCAAACTTTCCACTGGTTGCATTGCTTGGAAACTTCCTTCCATTCCTCTTGTAGAACTTCTTGGCTCTGTGAGTGAGAAGAGTCATCTGCTGGACTATTTCCATATATTCCAGATCATCTGGATGGATACAATCCAGGTCTTCAAGAGTGAAAAGAGAGTTGCCATAGCTTTCATCAGAAGACACAAAAGCTTGAGAAGAGAATGTCTCTTGGAAAGGGCTTCCTTGAGTGTAGTTCTCCTTTGGTGTCTCTGGAAAGGTGATGAAAGGACCCTTGGGTGAGTTGTCAGGGTAGCATAAGAGATTATGTTTGGGTTCTATGCTATCCATTTCAACCACATGTAGGGATAAACCCATTTGATTGTTGGAGTTGCCAGATGAACCTTGCATGTTCATCTCCATCTGATAGCCACTGAGAAACCCATATAACTATGTCAGAGTAAGAATTTTGAGATTTTCAGTTCTCTTGATCACCACACAGTAGTGTGTCCATTGCCTAGGAAGTGAGGACATGAACTTCCTTATAATGTCTCTATTTTCAAGAGAAACTCCTCTATCCATAAGGGTATCCACAATCTGAACATACCTGAAGTACTGCTGAGTCATGGTCTCACCTATTTTGAAGGTGAAGCTTTCAAACTGCTGCTTTAGGAGATCCTTCTTGTTCTCCTTGGCTTTAGAAGAACCCTCATACATTAGTTTCAGTGCATCCCACAGCTGCTTGGCTGTTTTGCACTTCTTGAAACCTCTGTACACAGAGTTTGGAAGGGCAGTTTGAAGAGCTGTCATGGCTTTTCTGTCTATCTCTACTCTCTTCATATCTTCATCAGAGTAGTTAGCCACATCTTTGGGAATCATACCAGCACCAGTAGCAGAAGGTGTGCTGGGTATGAAAGGTCCATTCTCAATAGACTCCCACATTCTTGAATCAAGAGACCTGATGAAACCTTCCACTCTTAAACACCAGGTGTCAAACTCATCAAGAGTGATCAGTGGGGACTTGTTCATGGTTCCAGCTTCCATAATAGTTTTGGAAATGGCTGCCATTTGAAAAGTTTAGTATTTTTGTGTGTGAGGGATCTTAAGATGGTGAGATCTTATATCAAGAGCCTAGAATGCTCTGATACCAAATGCAGGATCGTTAAAGGGTATAAGTTACAACACAAAGAGGGATAAACTAAACATAGATCAAACAGTAAACTGGATTAGCCAAGTAATGACACTTAAGAACACAAGTAATATAAGAGACAGAACACAAAGAACACAAGTATTTGGTTTTCAAGAATGCAGTAAATTGCCTTCTCTATGTTCTATTACAAGCGTTACAAAAGCATATTCGAAAGATACAAGAACATGAGATACTTATACAACATCCTACAGCTGGCTATACTTTGAAAGCCAACTGGATACAATTGACTAGACACACAAAAAATCAATTGTAGAGTCAAAAGACAGATTGCCTTTTCACTAGTGACTATGACATGCCATAGCTCACATCCTTATCTATTACAAAAAGGATAAAGTACATAAAGTACAAAGTTACAGACTCAAGACCTCAATGTACAGTTACCAAAAGCATGGACATTTTCACCAAACCATGTTAGTTGGTGACTTGCAGAGTTGCAGCGAAAAGGTGTCCAGCTTTATGGAAAAGTACATCAAATAAAGCATATTACTAAAAGTCTTCGGAAGAAATCTGTCTTCATGAACTTGAAGCTTCGGAAGACTTTGTCTCTGAGGCTTCGGAAGACTTCATCATTGGCTTTGAAAGATGTTGGTCTTGGCTTCGGAAGATTTCACACTTAGAGTATTTATGTTGCACATGTGAAACTTCCGAAGTATTCTACTTCAATGCACTTGTGCAGCATGCAGGAAAGACTAAAGATGTTTAGGTTGCATCAACCTCTTCATTAGACTCTACACATATGTTCCTAGTTTATGAGATTAAATGTAAAAGTCTTTCATGTATTACACATGTGTAATAAATTGGTTCAATGAAATATAATATGTGATTGATGTTTATTCATGTTTATTTATTTCATATTATTATTATGTTGAAGTATAATGTATATGCATGGCCATATTATATAGGTTTGAGGGTGTTGTACATGATTCTTAGTCAATGTTGATTAAATAATGTGTTCAACATAGTCGGATGAGTATTAATACTAATGGCACATACTTATGGACCATACGCATGAATGCATCATATGTATGGACCAGTCGCACGACTGAACCAGGAGACTGGATCAGTCGTATAATTGAGACATAAGATTGACTCAATCGCACGACTGAACCTTCAGTCGTGCATATGGATCAATCGCATGATTCAGTCGCACGACTGAACCATGCTAATTGTTCAGTTGTACGATTGGAAACCCCTAACCTATAAATACCACTTAATTCGTGGAATAGCAGAACAATTGAAAACACTTGATATTCTTACGAACCCTAGTCATCCAGAACGTCCAAGGAAGCCTGTCCAAGTTCATAGATCATTCCTGATCGATCTCTATTCGTTCATAACGTTTAGTTTCAATCATATATCGATCTGGTAATTGTTCTCACTGATTGGATCGCCAATCAAATAGGATTCCGCACTATTTGATTTGGTATAAACGCAAAATCAGTTAGTACTCCGTACGTACACGGTCCCTAACAATTATTAAATTAATTATTTCTTTTCACACATCATATATAATCTTTATTAATTCAATAAATTAAATTATTGAATTCTTATTTTTGATTGATTTATTCTACCTTTATAGAACCAAAACATAATCGATTGCTTTGTTTTATTTTATTTGATTTTGTTTTTAAAAACCCCCAAATTCCAAATGAAACTCTAGTTCATGTTTACTCTTGAATCATATCTTTATTCTAATCATAAGACACCAAATCTTAGGTTGAATCGTGAAGGAATCGTTGGAACCATCTTATTTTCTGATGATTATCTTAAGTGCACCCTTCGTCATGTGAGTTCTCCATGCCCCCTTTTTACTTTATTTCACACCTTTTGGGGTGAAACATGTTAACCTTACAAACTTACAATTGTAAACATCTTGATAATTGTAAATGCACATGCTATTAATCTGTACTTTTTGTCATGGTTATTGGTATTATTATGAGTGTTATAAAAGATACATTATATGTTGACAATCATTGACTATTGCTAGCCTAGCGACGTCATAGATCTATGGGCTTGACAAGCCTACTTGGTTAATCCAAGTACACTTAGCTAATCGTTTAATCTTGTAATCTTGTTATCTTGTAAACTGTCAAGGTTTGATTGTACCTATATATGTTCTATAAACTTGCATAATCCATAACCATTGACATGAATTGCTACTTGTAAATCTAATATATATATATATATATATATATATATATATATATATATATGTGTGTGTGTGTGGTGTGTGTGTGTGTGTGTGTGTGTGTTTAACCCATGGAAACTCACCAACTTTCATAGCTGACTTTTTATTTTTAAAATGTTTCAGGTTACTACTTGAGGAACTCTTCTTGATCATAGAGGGCTTGAACTTAGTTTAACTAAACATCTTATGTTGTTATTTATATATATGTTGTTTTGTAATGACTTAAATGTCTTGTATTGTTTAATGAAAAATGGTATTTAATATTATTACAACTTATTTAGTTATCGTTTCACATTCGTCCGCCTCGATGATTCCGCCGTTGGTCGGGTTGTGACATGGAAGATCAAGGAAGACGTTGCAGCCCAAACCTCTTCTTCAAAGACATCCATTGAACCCCCATGCATACACTTTTGTTCAATTATGTCACTATCATTGGAAGAGCCCTAGACCAACAAGGCTTGGGTTTCAAATCAAAACTAATCATCTCATCTTATGTGCAGTGGCATCCATATGACAAGAATAACAATGTATGGATTATGGATAGTGGATGCTCCAGGCACATGACAGGGAACATATCTCTCCTTCAACAATTTCAATATTTTGATGGAGGTCCTGTCCAGTTTGGAGGTGAGGTTGGAAGATATATTTCTGGCAGAGGGAGTATATCCATTGGTAATTTAAAAGTTGACAAAGTACACTATGTCAAACAGCTTGAACACAACTTGTTAAGTGTTTCTCAGTTTTGTGATCAAAAGCATCAAATGCTCTTCACAGAACATGAGTGCATTATCCTCAAACCCGGGATGACAATTCCTCAGGAATTGGTGCTTCTTAGATCTCCCAGGAAAAGGGATATGTACAAGCTTGATATGAACAATGCTTCCCTACTGGGTGAAGTATCATGCTTTCTTTCCAAAGCTGATGGTGATGAGTAAACACTATGGCATAAATGAATGTGTCATTTGAATTTTAAAACAATGAATAATTTGGTTAAAGATAACTTGGTACATGGTACAGGATCAGTTTTTGTCACTTAAACACTTAGTTTTCTCTCAAACTCACTTGTAACACACTCAGATCAGATGATGAAGCAGAATCCCTTCTAAAAGTTGATAATAATATACTAAGTAGCAAAGAACACAAGAAATAATTTTCAAGGTACTTGTATATATTACATCTCAACTCAAAGTATTACAAGACTCTTACAGCATATTACATGAGTTACAATAAGAAACTATATATACTAGATCCTGCAACCGGATATACTTTGATACCAGCTGGAAACCCACGACTAAAGCATTTACTACAATACTAAAGTTAAAGTATCTTAGATAAAGTATTATCTAATATTTGGTAGTCATGACATGTCCATGACTTACCTTTTGTCACCAACTAAAGTTGCCAACCGCACTAACTGATAAAGGTGAATAGTGGAATAAAGTATGGTTAACTACATGGCTTTTGAGAAAACGCCATGCAGTATATCAGAGCTCTGCAGCGGAGTGTCAGAGAGACCATACTTATGTCCACTGGTTCATAGTAGTGTCTTCTGAGGGTTAGTTGGCTTCAGAAGAACAAGTTCTTTCGAAGCCACTTATACTTTGGAAGAGGCTACTTCTTCCGAGGCTTGAGGACTTCTTCATATCTTCATACTTCGGAAGTTGACCTCTTGATTTCTTCTACCCTTGAACTTCAAAAGAGAATACTTTGTCTTCGGAAGTTGGAGTTTTCCTTCGAAAGATGATCTTGCACTTTGTCTTCGGAAGAACTCCATTTCCTTCGGAAGTTCCACACTTAGCTTCGGAAGTCCTTTATTAGATGCACCATAATAATCTATGTGATCTAGTTTTGGTTGCACCAGCCTTTCTAGATCCAACAAATTCCCACTAGGCGGATGCTACTAAAACCTCACTTATTTCTGCTTCTCAAAACCTTCAGCACCAGGGACAGAAGATGCTTGTCTATTTCCTTTTTCTTCCCTGAAGTAGTGCTGACAAGTTTGTACAAGTCATTAGTGGATAGGAGATCCAGTCTATCACTCTAATCATATGTACCCTTTGTTACGCCCCCCTGAATAGAGTTAGTTGATGGGAGTTATAGTCATACTCCCATCTAACTATGGATTCATGTTAAAGACCCTCAACCATTTGAAGAAAGGCTTTGCCTTTGGTTGCTGATCCTTTTCTTTCCTCCTCCTCCCTTAGTTTCAACTCCTTTTTAATCTTGGTCCTAGTAGTTAGCTCGGCCAGATAAAGACTGCTCAGATGATTCTAATATGAGCAGCTATCTCAGAGTTGGAGGGGTTGGAGAGTGGCTTCTCTGCTAACTCAGCAACAACAAAGTTATGAGAAGAGTCTTTGAACCTCCACTGGATAATCCTGTTCTAGGCACAAGGGGTTGACTTGGCATCTTGTCCTGTTTCTTTGTATCCAGTAGAGTCACCCGCCTTCTCCTTAGTTTCTTCTCTTCTTCATTCAGTGAATCTGAGTTGAGGCCAAAAAGCATTGCGGCTTGGTCCAATGTTCCTCTGGGCAAATCCAGAAATTGATCTCCTGTGAGGGAACATGAGGAGCCATCAACAAAGGTTAGTTTGACAGACTCCTCCTCATAAGAGACTTTGCTCAGGGTTGTACAATTGATGAGCTTTTTCTTAATCATCTTGATCTCCTCTAAGGAGAGATGTTTGGAAGGCTGAGGGGATGGTTTGGGAGGTTGTTGGGTAGGTTGTGGTGTTTGGGTTCTGGCAAGTGTTTTGGGTTTGAGGATGGGTAGTTTAGGTGGTTGAGGTGAGGAAGTAGGTATGGATAATGGTGTAGGTTCAGGGGTGTAAGGCTCAGAGGTTGGTTTAGTCTTAATGGAGAATGGAAAAGGAATTGGTTCAGGTTGTGGTTGGGTTTGAGGTTGGGGTTGAGTGGTTGATTTGTAGATCATCCCCTATCCGCTCCTATACATCTCCCTCCTCTTCGCCAAGCGAATGTCAGCCTTTATGTCACTAACATGTCGCTGGAGAATCTTCTCATACATTGGACCCACTTGCCTACCAGAGAAGCCATGAGCCTGGAGATAGTCCTTCATCTAGGCTTTATCACCTATCTTTCTGGCAGCAGCGAGTCCTGCTTCTTCTTCCTTCTTCTTCATCATCCTCAGCTTCTCCTTAGCAACTTTCTTTCTCTCCTTCTCCATTTGATCTTGCTCTTTGTTGAAGAGCCATAAGATCATATCATTATCATATGGAGATAGTTCTTCTGGAGAGAAACCCCTGGAGGTTAGGAAAGCTATCCTTTCCCTCCTTTGCTGCTAACCAGCTTCTCTTTTTTCTCTCTCTCTCTTTCTCTTCCTCCAAGGCCAACCTTGCTGCTTCTTCCTTTTGCTGAAGTTGCAGAAAAGTTCCCTTTTCTAACTCTACTAACTCCTCTAATGGTAGCATGAGTACATCTTCACTAACATCTCCCAACTTGACAAGCATGTCAATGATTTCCACTCTTCTCCTATTGTTGATAGCTTCCTGGTTGGCTGCAGATGCTTTGCTACTTGCAGCTAGCAACTTCCCAGTTGGGAGTCTATCTTTCCTTTTAAGTTTTTCTAACCTTGCTTCCTCGTGAAGCTCTTCTCAGTCATCTTCCTCTTTCCTTTGACATCTTCAGAAGTGCTAGACTTTAGGGGTTCTTGGATGGAAGTTTTAGGTTGAGTGGTGGCAATGGGAACTGGAATCAATGATGATGTTTGAGCTAGGGGTTGGGTAAGAAAATACTCCTTATTAAACTCAGATGCAAGTTCTAGGATTTCATCTGTGACTTCTAGATCATCGGATAAGGAGAATAGTCCTTCCGCAACTACAATCTCAGCTTCGGAAGATTGAAGTTGTTCTTTCGAGGCTTTGACTTGTGCTTCGGAAGTCTGTGAGAATGCAATCTCTGTCCCAACCGTCTCAGTTGCTGGGCCATCAGTCCTTGTTTCCCCTTTGAAATCAATCTCAGGTTCCACTTGGACCTTAGGTTGACTAACTCCCTCGACAGTAGTAGAAGGTGCATTCAACCTCTGAAGCTCTTGAGCTCCAAAGTATATCACAGACAGGTCAGACTTGGCTGTTTAATAAAAGATTCCATCAGGAACTTGTTGAAGAACCTGTTGAGATCTTGGAGCATTCTTTGGTCCACTTGAATTACCACTGGAGGAGGTTCAGGAAAAACTAGAGCTTGTTGGATGGGATATCTTGAACTTAAGGAAGTAAGAGCTTGACTCTATGGTTCTTCTTGTCTTTGTCCCTAAACACTCTCCCCTTTTTGGTAGCATCATCTTAAGAGTTTGATAAGCTAGAGGAAGAGGTCAATAAGACCTGAATTGGCACATGCCTAACAGACCTCTCAATCTGTTTCTTAGCTAGTTTGGCCTTGAGAGTTTCAATCTCAAGTTGTTGAGTGGCAGACCTATCCTCTAAAGTCCTAACCTTAGATTCAAGGTTTGAGACTTTAGAAATCAGGTCTTGAATGGTGAGTTGCAGTCTTCCCTCATCTTCTTTTGAAGAATTACGGGGAGATGAGGTAACATACCTAGTATGTTCATCCTCACAACCAGATGTGGTTTCTTGGCACCCTGGTTTCCCTTGCCCAATAAAGGCTTGCTGATGAGGGACAGAGATAAGATGTCTCTCTAGGCTCTGTTGATCCTTGAGAGGGTGTTGTGGATCAACTTCATTGCCCTGAAGAGACATAATCTCCTCATCAGTTCCTATTAATAGGTCAGTGAAGGATATAGAGGTTAAGTCTAATGACCCGGGACCTTGGTCAATGTCTATTGGCATTTAGTCTATGGTGCAACTGCCCCTTTTTGGCTACTTAGGGGAGTATAAAGACTCACCCTGAGGGTTTACAGCTTGGGTTTTGGGCTTATGGGTTTGAGACTGAGGAGACTCAATACCCATATTGAGGTCAATTGTGAAGGATGGTGAGACCTCAGACTGAGTGGGAACCCATTGTTTCACTCTAGTCTTTTGGATTGAACAGGAGGAGCTTGTTCAATCAAAGTAGATTGAACAAGGGTTCGTTTTAGGCGTCTTTGGTATGTGATAGTGATGGGGTGAGAAGGTAGATTTGGCAATGTGAGGGTAGTTGCTAGTGTGGGTTCATCACCTGTGGGGTTAACAGGGATGTCACTAGGAGCTATTGGCTCAGTCATACCTGGAAGATGGGTAGTGTGTCTTCCATTGAAATTGGTGGACACTCTCTTCAAAACCTTGAAGATGATCGGCCTCATTTAAGGGACAATCAGAACAGCTGCACAAACAAGCTAACTCTGGTCCAACTCACAGTTAATGATGTGCTGAAGGAACATGGGATACATGAAGAATATGTCCTGCTGGAGGTTCCCTATAAGGTTAGTCAGCACAGTCCTTGAGTAACTGAAGCGGAGGCTTTTCACCAATCCATGAAGTAGGCACCCTAGGTCATATAGGATTTGATCCATCCCCTAGACTTGTTTGAAAAACAATAGAGAACAACATGCAGCAGGAACTTCTAGTTGTAAGAAACGTTAACTTATAGACTGTAGACATGCTTACATCTCCACCATATCCCATTTGGATACAGGTGTTGTCTAAGTTTGTCTTGGAAAACTCTATAGGAGCGCCCTCATCGTGCAGCTCCAGATGCTCCCTGATAAGTGTTCAGAAATGACCAACTCCTTGCCACAAATGCTCAACCTTATACCCGAACCCCATTTAGGGTTTCAATCTGACCATTGGCCCAAAATTCAGCCATGTGATTTGAGTAACAGTAGGGTTAACAGTCAGAGCGGTGTAATAAGATGACTAGGTAAGGAAGGAAATGATATCAGAGAAGTTAGTATCCCTTGAAGAATCAAGGAGTGCGACTTGGTTGTGCTGAGGGTTAAGTGCCATTGAGAAAGTTGCAAGGAGATAAGTTTGGAATTAGGTAAATTGGAGACGAAGAAAGCTTTTAGGGCAGTAAATTTGGTAAAAAGATGAAAATGATTAGTCGGGGTTATTTAAATGGGTGAAATGGCGGTTTTGGGGGTTTGGATAAGGTGAGAGGATGTTTTGGTGGATGATGTGACAGGGGCGGTAAGGTTTAGTCCATTTAAATAATCCGACATCATCAACAAAATCTTTACTTTTTACATAGTGAGGCCCAAAAGATTTTCATTACACAGTAAAGTCTTTCTTCTGAGTATAAAGCATTTCCGAAGGTAATCTTCTTCCGAAGGCAAATTTACTTTCGAAGGTAAAGTTCTTACTTCCGAGAGTTAAAATTGTTTTTCGAATGGAGAGTTTTATAAGCTTTGGAAGTAGATCTGATATGTAATCAATCGCTTCTTCCGAGAATAAGATTATCCTAGGAGGAATTTTGCTTTGGAAGATATGTAAAATATCTTCCAAGGGTTAATTCCTCTTTGAAAGAATTTATAATTAGTGAAATTTCAATGAACGAGTTTTTGTAACAGGGCTTAGATTGTTTTGACACAAGACTTTAAACATTAAATGGTTTTCAAATAAGATAGACTAATCAATGTTTATAATCCCAATAGCAGTAGTGAGATACTTGAATCTTTGTTCATCAAAAGCTTTGGTGAACAATTCAGCATACTGTTTATTTGAGTCAACTTTAATTAGTTTAATCAGATTTTTCTCATGAATATCTCTAATGAAATGATACCTGATATCAATCTGATTTGTCTTGGAGTGCTTCACCGGATTTTCAGTAATGGAGATAGCACTGTTGTTGTCAACGTGGATAGGAGTGCTAATGAAGTTGAATCCGTAATCAATCATCTCGTTCTGAATCCACAACAGTTGAGCACAACAACTAGCAACATCAATATATTCAGCTTCAGTAGAAGATGTTGAAACACAGGATTGCTTCTTGCATTGCCATGAGATTATCCTTCAACCAAGAAATTGGCATCCACGTAATGTTGATTTGTTGTTGATATTGCAGCCACCATAGTCACTGTAAGAGTAGTTGTAAAGATTGAAATTGCTATTCCTTGGATACTAGAGACCTAATTTAGGTTCTCCTTTGAGGTATCCGAGGATTCTCTTGGCAGCAACTAGGTGAGACAACTTTGGAGCAGCATGATATCATGCACAAATGCAAGTTGCAAACATGATATTAGATCTACTTGCTGTAAGATACTTCAGAGAACCAATAATTACCCTATACTGATGTTGATTAGTATCCTCCCCCTTAGAGTCAGGACATAGATTATGGTTTCTGGTATAGGTGTTTTGGCTGGCTTACTATCTTTCATATCAAATGTTTCTAAGATGTCATTGACATACTCAGATTGATTGATGAAAAACCCTTCCTTCATTTGCTTCACCTAAATTCCAAGGAAAAAGTCCATTTTTTCCATGGAACTCATCTCAAACTTCTTCATTATAATGCTCTTGAATTCTTTACATATTCGGTCATTTGAGGAACCAAATATGATGTCATCAACATAGACTTGAACGAGCAAGATGTCTGTAAGGATTCCTATAAGTCTTATGCAGCCAAAACATCCAAAGTCTCTCTGCATGCATGCACTGAAGAATAGAAGTAGAAATGCTTTGGAAGTTCACCATGCACTAGAAATATTCCAAGTGTAAAATCTTCTGAACCCAAGACCAACATATTCGGAAGCCAAAAGTGAAGTCTTCCGAAGCTTCAAAGAAAAAGTCTTTCGAAGCCAAAGAGTGAAGATAGATTTCTTCCGAATACTTTTGAAGATATGCCTTTATCTGGTGTACTTTACCATAAAGCTGGACCACCTTTCCGCTACAACTCTGTAAAGTCACCAACTTACATGAGTTGGTGAAAAGGTCCATGCTTTTGGTAACTGTACATTGAGATCTTGAGCTGTGCTTTCTACTTTATGTACTTTTATCCTTTTTCTAATATATTAGGATGTGAGCTATGGCATGTCATAGTCACTAGTCAAAAGGAAAATCTACCTTTTGACTCTACATTGATTTTATAGTTGGCTAGTCATATGTATCCAGCTGGCTTTCAAAGTATGGCCGACTGTAGGATGTAGGATATGTATCTCAAGTACTTGTCACTTTCCTTTATGCTTTGTAACATTTGTAATAGAACTTGAGAAGCAATATACAGCATTCTTGAAAACCAATTACTTGTGTTGTTTGCCATCTTGTTGTGTCTCATTCTTACTTGTGTTCTTAGCATCTTTCACTAAAGTTAACAAGTTCCCTATTTGAGTTGTTAAGTGTTCTAAGTAACTATCCTCTTTGTGTTGTTGTGTTGTAAGTGCATACCCTTCAACGGTCCTGCATTTGGTATTAGAGCATTTCAAGCCCTTGATATAAGATCCCACCATCTTAAGATCCCCACACACACAAAATACTTAACAACTCAAATGGCAGCTATTACCAAAGCTGATATGAAAACTGAAACTATGACAAAGTCTCCACTGATCACTCCTAAAAACTTTGATACTTGGTGTCAAAGAATGGAAGGCTTCATCAAGTCTCAAGACTCCAGGATGTGGGACTCTCTTGTTGAAGAACCTTACATACCAAGCATCACTTCTGCTACTGGTAGTGGTATGATTCCAAAGGCTGTGGCTGATTACTCTGAGAAGACAGAAAAATAATAGAGATTGATCGAAAAGCCATGACAGCCCTTCAAACTGCTCTTCCAAACATCGTCTACAGAGGCTTCAAGAAGTGCAAAACTGCCAAATAACTATGGGAAGCACTGAAGCTGATGTATGAGGGGTCTATAGAAGCAAAGGAGAACAAGAAGGATATCCTGAAGCAGCAGTTTGAAAACTTCACCTTCAAGGTAGGTGAAACCATGACTCAACAATATTTCAGGTATGTTGAGATTGTAAGGAAGTTTATGTCCTCTCTTCCTAGACAATGGACACATTACTATGTTATTATCAAGAGGACTGAGAACCTTAAGACTTTTACTCTTATAGAGTTGTATGCTATACTTAGTGGATAGCAGATGGAGATGAACATGCAAAACTTATCTGGTAACTCCAGCAATCAATTGAGTTTAGCCCTCCATGTGTTTGAAAGGGAAAGCATTGAGCCACAACATGATCTTATATGCTACCCTGACAACTCAAAAAAGGGCCCTTTCTTCACTTTCCCAAAGACTCCAAGGGAAAGCTACACTCAAGGAAGTCCTTTCAAGAGACAAGTTCTTCTCATGCTTTTGTCTCTGCTGATGAAACCACAGGCAACTTTCTCTTCACTCTTGAAGATTTGGATTGTATCCATCCAGATGATCCGAAGTACATGGAGATAGTCCAGCAGATGGCTCTTCTCACTCGTAGAGTTAAGAAGTTCTACAAGAGGACAGGGAGAAAGTGTCCAAGCAATGCAACCAGTGAAATTTGGGCTGGATAAAAGCAAAGTAAAGTGTTACAACTGTAACCAGATGGGTCACTTTGCAAGGGAGTGCAAGGCACCAAGGAAAAATGGTGGCCAAGCACAAACCAAACCAAACTACATTGAGAAAGCCCCCAGAATGAGAAGCCAAAGCAGCAAGCTGTAGTTGCTATTGAAGAAGGAGGCTTTGACTGGAGGTTTCAGGTAGAAGATGCATCTCCAAACCAAGCTCTCATGGCAGACCAAGACGAAGCCAAGATATTGGAACATCTTTGTACTCTTGAATGCATTGCTAAAGTCAATAGATACAGGTTCCCTAACTTAGAAATGATATCTGTCTTGAGTCCTTAAATATCTTGAAAGCTGATTTTAAAAGAGCTGAAAATGATTACACACTAAAGATAGAGGACTTAGAGAAAACCATTTCTACTCATAAACATGAGCATACAAACTACATGACTCAGATCAAAGACCTCATTACTAAGCTAACTGAATGCCAGGCTGAGCTTGTGATTAGCAAAACCAAGGCAGAAAAATGTGTTCTTGAAGAAGAGACCTTCAAGAAATAATATCCCCATCCTTGCATGCAATAGTTTGTTATCAAAATAAGCAGGGACTGGGATCTTGTGAGATAGCTCCTCCACACACAATCTTGTCTGTAAGATCTCCTAGGTGTGGAACTTGTGAAGATGAGCTTCCCATCATAGATCCTGACTGAAGAGGATGAAGAGGAGATGGTGGAGAATGGCTCTGAGAAGAGTGAAAAGGAGCATTCTAAGAAGGGTTACCATCCCTCTGAGGAGAGCAAAGCTGTTGGGATGACCAAGTCAAGGAGAAAGAACTTGATCAGGAAGGCCAAAAGAAAGTCCAAAAAGGCTCAAGAAATCAAGGCCACCTTCAATTTTGCACAGAAACAAGTCTTCATCTCTGCAGGATTTGAAGTGGTGAAGGCTGAAGACACCAACTTGAACTCCATCAACAAGAGCTCAGGTTCATGTCCAAATCATCCCATCATCAAGAATAAGGCTGATCAGTTGTGCACCACTACTATACTACCTGAACCACCCAGCTCCAAAGGTAGTTATATCCCTGCAAGAATTGCCACAACATCTACAAAGATGAAGATGGAGAAGGAAAGTGATCAATTTCAGCCTTGTTCACAAAGGAAAACTCCTAGAAGGAAGAAAATGGACTGTGTTATGTGTGGGAGTACTTCTCATCATGCTAAGGATTGTGTTTACAATCCAAAGAGTACTTTCCACATGATCAAGAAAGAAGCTTCTAAGAGATTGGAGAAGAAGAAGCAAGCTTCGGAAGGAAAATCTTTTTCCTTCGAAAGCTCCAAAATGAAGAAGAAGACAAGTGGAAACTTTCCTTCGGAAGAAATTTTGGTCTCGAAAGAAAGGAATACTTCCGAAGCACTGAAGGCTGCTGTAGTGAAAGCAAGATCTTCCAAAGGTCCAGTCATCAAAACTTCCAAAGTCATCAAAACTTCCGAAGTATTGAAGTTCAAGTCTAAGCTTCCAAAGGTGGTGTGGAAGTCAAAGAAAGACCAAGTTGCTAAAAGTTCTTCATCAACATCAGCAAATGATCCTTCTAGCATGACAATAAGATCAATTACTATTGCATTGTATTCAACTTCTTTTGATGAGCCCAAGACCAAGAGGCTTGGGTTTCCAATTGTAACTAACCATCTCTTTTGTGTAGGAACAGCTCAAGACAAACAGAAATATATGGAACATTGACAGTGGCTATTCAGGCACATGACAGGCAATATGTTACTACTCTAAAAGTTTGAAAGAATTGATGGAGGACCAGTTGCTTTTGGAAGAGATGCAGGAGGTTACATTACATGAAGGGTCAGGGTCACAAATGGTAAGCTCAGCATTAAGAAGGTAAACTTTGTCAAGGAGCTTGTGTACAATCTTCTGAGTGTATCCTAATTTTATGATCAGAGTCATAACATGCTCTTGACTGAGCATGAGTTCATTGTTCTCAAGCCTAGGTTGGTCATTCCTCATGAGCACATCCTGCTCAGAGCCCCTAGGAGAGGGAACATGTATAAGATGGATTTGTAAGAAACATCTTCCTCAAGAAAAGTTTCATGACAGGCAATAGGTCACTACTCCAAAAGTTTGAAAGAATTGATGAAGGACCAGTTGCTTTTGGAGGAGATGCAGGAGTTACATTACATGAAGGGTCAAGGTCACAAATGGTAAGCTCAGCATTAAGAAGGTAAACTTTGTCAAGAGCTTGTGTACAATCTTATGAGTGTATCCTAATTTTATTATCAGAGTCATAACATGCTCTTGACTGGGCATGAGTGCATTGTTCTCAGGCCCGGGTTGGTCATTCCTCATGAGCACATCCAGCTCAGAGCCCCTACGAGAGGGAACATGTAAAAGATGGATTTGCAAGAAACATCTTCCTCAGGAAAAGTTTCATGCTTTCTATCTAAAGCAAATAATGATGAATCTTTCCTTTGGCATAAAAGAATGTGCCGTGTAAACTTTAAAAACATGAATAAAATAATTAAGAATGATTTGATAACTGGAATACCAAAGAAAGAGTTTACAAGTGATGACCACTGTGTTGCATGCCTGAAAGGGAAGCAACACAAGGTATCTCACAAGCCAAAGGAAAGAAATTCCATCATTAATCCCCTACACTTATTACATATTGATCTCTTTATCCATACCAATGTAATGAGTCTAGGAAGGACCTCTTATTGTTTGATGATCACAGATGACTTTACAAGATTCATTTGGGTCTTCTTTCTTAGAACTAAGGATGAGACCCCTGAGATTCTGAAGAATTTCATCTTAAAGATTGAGAATCAATGTGATAACAAGGTCAAAACCATAAGATGTGATCAAGGAACTGAATTCAAGAATCAAGTCCTTAATACATTTTGTGATGAAAAAGGTATTACAAGACAATATAGTGCTCCCAGGACTCCTCAGCAAAATGGTGTTGCTGAGAGGAGAAACAGGACACTAATTGAAGCTGCAAGAACTATGTTTTCTGACTCTAAACTGTCCATCACCTTCTGGGCAGAGGAAGTGAACACTGCTTGCTATGTTCAAAACAGAGTTTTAGTGGTTAAGACACACGGTAATACTCCTTATGAACTATGGCACAAGAGAAATCCTTTCATTGGTTTTCTCATGTCATTTGGATGTCCTTGCACCATCTTGAATACCAAAGATCAAATTGCCATGTTTGCTAAGAAATCAGATGATAGACATTTTATTTGATACTCTTCTCAAGCTAAAGCTTATAGAGTATACAATCTTGGAACTAGAGTAGTTGAGGAGTCAACCAATGTGACTTTCAATGAGCACACTCCCATTGTGAAAGGTTCTGGTCTGAATTGGCTATTTGATCTTGATTTAGTTACCAACTGTTTTAATAAATCTTGTGAGAATGTTTCAGGGTCCATAGATATACTACCTACAGGTGATCCTGACCCAAGATTTGAGCTAAGAAGACCTTCAAGCTACACATCTTCAGCTCCAGTGGTAACCAATCCTGCAAATGAAGTTTCTACCAGCACATCAATGACAAATCCTGCTGATACTTCTAGGGTGCCTTCAAATTCTAGCTTAGAGGCACAAAACTCAAAGGAAGGAGCTCCAAATGTTAGAGAAAATGGTGGTGGTGAAAGTGATCAGGAATTTCTTGATGCTGATAACCACTCCATTGAAGACAACATTAATGATGTCACACACTCATTGGATCAAGTCAATCTTGATAAGTATGCTGATGTGGAGGGTGAATCTTCCTTTCCAGATCAGAATTTCTCAAATTTAGATCTGTCTAAGCAATTTGCTATGATCCCTCAGCTAAGGATCCATAAGTGTCATCCTACCACAAACATCATTGGGGATGTTGATTTAGGGGTGAAAACAAGAGGACAAACCCATGAAGCAAATGTTTGTCTTCACTCGTGTTTCTTGACCCAGATAGAGCCAAAGAAAATTAATGAGGCTTTAAAGGATGGAAGTTGGGTTGAAGCTATGCAAGAGGAGTTGCTGCAGTTCAAAAGGCGAAAGGTTTGGAACCTATGTCCTCTTCCTCAAGGGAAGACTACCATAGGAACCAAATAGGTGTTGAGGAATAAGAAAGATGATAGAGGACTTGTCATCAAGAACAAGGCAAGACTAGTTGTTCAAGGTATACTCAAGAAAAAAGATTTGACTACACAAATGTCTTTGCTCCTGTAGCAAGACTTGAAGCTGTTAGGATATTCCTAGCTTTTACTGCATCTAAGAACTTCTAGGTCTACCAACTTGATGTCAAGTGTGCTTTTCTTTATGGGGTGATTGATGAAGAGGTGTATGTTAGACAAGCACCTGGGTTTGAAGATCCGGTTCATCCTGATTATGTCTGCAGGCTTGATAAAGCTCTTTATGGGCTGCACCAAGCACCAAGGAAGTGGTATAAGACTCTATCTCAGTATCTCTATCAGCATGGCTACAAAAAGGGTACTATTGATGGAACTCTCTTCATTAAAGGACAGGAAATGACATAATGCTAGTTCAAGTATATGTAGATGACATTATCTTTGGGTCAACTAATCCAAAGCTCTACAAAGACTTTGAGAAGCTGATGAAGGACAGGTTTGAAATGAGTGCGATAGGGGAACTCAATTTCTTTCTAGGAAGTGAAGCAAGTTGAAAATGGCATCTTCATAAGTCAGTGAAAGTATGTACAAGACATAATTAAAATGTTCAATATGACTGATTGTAAGGTTGCTAAGACACCCATAGCCGGAAATCATTCCATTAGACCTGATCTTGAGGGGGAGTGTGTTGATGAGCATCTCTACATGGCAATGACTGGGTCTTTTATGTACCTCACAGCTAGCAAGTCAGATATCATGTTTGCTACATGCATTTGTGCAAGATATCAAGCCAACCCTAAGATGTCACACCTGGTCACTGTCAAAAGAATTTTAAGATATCTCAAGGTGCTCCATCACTTGGCCTTTGTAATCCAAAGAATTCTAACTTTAATCTGTATGCTTATACAGATAGTGACTATGGTGGTTGCAACATGACTGTAAAGTCTACATCATGGAGATGTCAATTTCTTTCTGGAAGAGTAGTCTCTTCGCAATGTAAGAAACAATCCTGTGCGTCTGCATCAACTACCGAAGCTTAATACATTGCGGCTGCAAGCTGCTGTGCTCAAGTGCTTTGGATTCAAAATCAGATGCCGGACTATGAATTCAACTTCAAGGAGACTCCTATCCACATAGATAACAACAATGCTATCTCAATCACAGAAAATCCTGTGCAACACTTAAGGACATAGCACATCAATATCAGGTATCATTTGATTAAAGATAACTTTGAAAATGGATTAATCAAACTAGTCAATGTTAACACAAATGAACAATATGCTGATCTGGTCACCAAAGCTTTTGATAAGCAGAGATTTAAATATATTGTATAAGGTATTGGGATGATTAACTTTGAATAGTTTTTCTTAAAAATTAATCATAGTTATTTCTAAAACCGTTAATCATAATTATTTCTAAAACCTATGTGTCCTAAGTTTTCTATTTTATCACCTTCATAAGCCCTTGTTTTCTTTGGAAGAAAATCTTTTCAAAAGACATTTCTTAGATTTTTGAAAATTTTGATATCTTTTCTTTTCGGAAGATTTAAAATTACCTTCGGAAGAAATTTATGTCTTAGTAAACAAATAACTACTTTAGTAAAATCAACTTAAGTACTCTTATGTTTTCAAAGAAAAGTTTCTTCTAAAAGCATTTTACCTTTGGAAGTTTCTATTCTCCTTAGAATAAAAATCTCTGAGTGTTAATTCTCTTCCCAAGCAAAATTCTCAAAAACTTTGAAATATCTTCCGAAGCCAATTTGCCTTCAGAATCTTTTCTTTCTGAACTTCCGAAGCATATAACCTTTGGAAGATTTCTCGACTTCCAAAAAAACTACTTTTTGGGCAAAAGTAAACTACTTTTCAAGGGTGGGACCGATATCCGGATTTCAAAGTTTATCTTCTTTCATTAACTTTGTCTAAAATCCTTTTCACATAAATCCCAATAGAATAATTTTGAAAAAGGATTAATCAAACTAGTCAAGGTCAACACAAAAGAATAATATCCTTATTTGTTCACCAAAGCCTTTGATGAGCAGAGATTTAAATATCTTGTATCAGCTATTGGGATGATTAACTTTGAATAGCTTTTCTTAAAACTTAATCATATTATTTCTAAAACATGTATGTCCTAAGTTGTCTATTTTATCACCTGCGTAAGCCCTTGTTTTCTTTGGAAGAAAATCTTTTCAAAAGACATTTCTTAGATTTTTGAAAATTTTGATCTCTTTTCTTTTCAGAAGATTTAAAATTACCTTTGGAAGAAATTTATGTCTTTGTAAACAAATAACTACTTTAGTAAGTTTACCTTCGGAAGAAATTTCTGAAATATCTTCCGAAGCTTAAAATCAACTTAAGTACTATGTATGTTTTCAAAGAACAAGTTTCTTCTGAAAGCAATCTACCTTCAGAAGTTTTTATTCTCATTAGAATAAAAATCTTTGAGTGCTAATTCTCTTCCGAAGCAAAATTCTCAAAAACCTTTGAAATTTCTTCCGAAGCAAATTTGCCTTCGGAAGCTTTTTCTTCAGAACTTCCAAAGCAAATAACCTTTGGAAGATTTCTTGACTTCCAAGGAAACTACTTTTTAGGCAAAAGCAACTACTTTTCAAAGGTGGGACCGACTTTCAGATTTAAAAGTTTATCCTCTTTCATTAACTTTGTCTCAAATCCTTTTCACATAAATACCCAACGATTCCCCCCTCTTTCACTATCTTCTTCAATTACACTATTCCTTTGTCACACCCCGACCAAAGCGGCGGAACATGCCGGGGCGCAACTAAGATTGTTCAAATGCACACGACACTATTAAAGTGACAATATTTAATCAACTCATTCATTTCATAACATGTTCTTACAAATACAAGAAAAAAAATAGTTCTTAAATAATAACCTAATGGTCCAAAAAAAGTAATGTCTTTAAATCTTCAATAAACCGATAATCAAACCTGTAGCATTGCATAAAATATGTTTTGTCAACAAGTATGTTGGTGAGCAATTCCATGACTTTATAAATATAATATAAGGCAAAAATCCACAACTCAAATATGTGAAGCCGTAAATAAAAGTGACAATTGAGGTATATCAATCATAAATAAATGAGGCTCCTTTCTAATTGATAAAACTAACATATTACAAGGAGGAGCATATGATGATACTTATTGAGGATGAGGATGAGGCTAAAAGATCAAAAACAATAAACACGTAGCAATTAATCATATGAGGTATATAACATACAATTGGACAATTATTCTAAGCAACACATAACCTAGAGGTTATGGGTTGAGGATCTAGATGTTAAATCATTTTTTTGGTTGAGTAAGTATGCTTGCTACCCCCAAAGTATAGAATAGAAAACGGGGATGAAATTACTCACATGGAATAAAATGACGTTGATGAATAAATTTTGAATAAAATCCTCAAGTAAGCGAGTCTGATGGTTTTAACATGCGTGTCCTAGATTGAAAGATCTTGAGTAAGTATTGAGTCTTGAAGATGAAATATAAATGGTATAAAAGTTCATAAAAATAAGGCTTGGGTTTTCGGGAGTTTTAGTTATATTTTACATAGTGTGTTTAAATAACGTAAGTATAAAATGAGTTTTACAAGAAAACGGGTCCTTGATGTTTAGTTTTACTCAAGCAATGTTAAGTTTTACATATAGGAGTTGGTTTAGTGCTAGTATGCACGATCCCATTAATGTAAGCATCAAGGTCCGACTTACACTCTCTTAACCCGAGTTTGAGACTTTAATTAATAAAGAAATTCGCTTAAACCCGATCTTAGTATAAAACCAAGTTTGGTTCCGTCATACCATAATATTATTAATACAAATAACATAAAGTGAAACATAATTTAAAAAAATTAGGAAAGATTTTTCTTTTGGCGTTTTGAACGGTGACTAGCTCGTTAAGACGATAAGTTCGACTTTTACTCGGTTTATTCTTACCCGAAACTTGGTTTGAGCTAATATTTGTTCTAACACTTCCAAAATCTTAAGTAATATGAGTAATATAATTAAAACATAACTAAAAAGATAGGTTGAACTTTTGATGGTTTGAACATTGACTAACTCGTTAAAACGGGTGTTCGGTTTTACTTGGTTTTTACCCGAAACTTGGGTTCAAGCCAAGATCTGTTCTACACCTTCATATCAACCATATAATAACTAAAATATCAAGAAAAACTCAGATCTAAAGTGTTTGATTTAACATGGTCACTTAAAAGTTATTTAAAGTGCTTAAACGAGCGTTCGGTTTGGTTCGGTCTTTGACTCGGTATGAACCCAAGGATGGTTACCACATGTCCAAAACCATTGAACTAAAAATAAGGTAAAACTTCCAGATCTAAACTCAAACAAGAAAGTTAATCGAGTAAACTTCCCGAAAACGACCCAAACGGGTCTAAAATGCATAAATATGAGTTTGAATGCCCACAAGACTTAAATAAAGGTGAAAATGGTTTTGTGAACATAAAATAACTTAGAAAAACTGAAAATAACCAAAATTACATACCCGAAATGATTTGAAATGCAAGATTCTGTTCCATTGACTTTTTAAAGTCAAACTTAAGCAAAACTAGCTAGAACAACTTACAAGATCAAAACTTTTGGGAGAAGAAGATGAAATGTGCAGGCGAAATGGTTGAGAATGAGTGGTATTTATAAGGAAAGATTAGGGTTTGAGGAAATGGGTAATGCGTTTGTCCGGTGGGTAAAAGGGTGCACTTTGATTCTTTTATTTAAAATAAATTTTAATTTAAATAAATTATGACTAGGTATCTACATGTTTGGAGGGTTCTAGAATAGTTATGGGTTAGGTCTTGGTTGGTTTGGATGGTTAAAATACAAGTCCGGACCTTAAACGAACCGAAAACGTTAAAACAACTAATTTTGCTGAAACGAACCGTGGGTCACGCCACGACAAGTATGAAACATGATTACAACATAAAATCCATCATTTTATTAATATTCAAAGATCCAAAGACCAAAACGAGTCGGGTTTACAATACAGGATAGTAAAATACCAAGCTAGTCGAAAATGACGAATGTCACATCCTTAAACCTAAATTCTCCCAAACTGCCTTTGTTCTTTATCTTCCTGCATCTTTAAGCTTTTCAAATGGCCAACCTAAACCATAGAAACAACCCTAATTTCTCCATGCAACTTCACAGGCAACATAACCATGTTGCTCTGTTAAGCTCTGAGAAAGATGCAAGTTTCTCAGAGATTTGTCGTTTCTTAGCTCTATCCAACTACTTCACCTCCCTAAACATTGATCCTACTCTCTATGAGGATCATCTGCTTGGATTATGGAAGACCTGCCAAGAGGTCATTATGGATGGGGAGAAGGCACTGTCTGCCACAGTGCAGGGGAGGGCAATCTTCATCACTCCAACCATCATCAATACTCACTTACAGCTGGATGATGAAGAAGGTGAGGTGTCCTTCCCAAAGGAAGTTGTAAATCATTCCTTTGAGCATATGGGCTATGTGGGAGATTTCTCTATAAAGACCTTCAGGAAAAGGAATGTCTCATCTTAGTGGAAATACCTGCGTGATGTGGTTATCCATAGCTTGTCAAACAAGCATGGAGGGTGGGACTAGATTCCTGAGGATCTCTCCTTCATAGTGTATAGAATGGTTCAAGTGGTCAAGTTCAGGTACTCTCAGTTTGTTTATATAAATTTGCTTGCTAACTTGAACTCCTTAGAGTATTATATGTTTCCTAGATATGTTCAACATATTCTCAACTGTGAACTGGGCTCACAGTTAAGGGAAACATATAATATTCTTAAATTAGGATAGATGAAGCCTGATATCTTTAAAATTATGAAGAAGCCAACTGTAGGCTTCTCATGGGTAGAAATAGCCCTTGTCCTAATAATGTTAGAGCTTATTGCTCAAGGTGACAACCTAGCAACATAAGCTAGTGTTGAACCCACACATTCTACCTCTCAACCACCAAAAAGACCACAAATCACCCTCAGCTACCAAAGAAAATCCAAACGAACCCTTGCATAAGCTATTGAGCCTGTGCAGGCCCCCATAAACTCACCCATACAGGAGGAAGTGGACACTAGAGCTCCCACTTCCCCTGAGGAGAAAACCACTCCCATCTGTTCAAGATTTAGTGGTGCGGTTCCTCTTGCTCACCCTTATGAGCTCACCAGCCCAACTGCCTTAAGCCTTCACTCTGAGTCTCAACACTCAAGTGAACAACCTTCAGGGGACAGTTACCATCCCTAGCCTTTAGGCTTAAATCAACCCATTCCCAGTTATTCTTCTAATGAAGATAAGGGGAATCTGTGACTAAAAGTGCAAAAACTATCAAAAACATGCTCCTATTTAGTCTCTAAGGTTAGTCACCTTGAATCTCAGGTGACTACCTTGCACAACAGGGTCAATGATCAACAACTTGAGATACCTTATCTCTCAGGGAACAACTAGATGAGAGACGTTTAAGGGGAGCTCAACCAAGAACACAAGAACCTATGAATGTGATTGACCTAACTCCTAGCTCACTTATGCAAGAGGGTGCTGCTACCAAAAAGGGGGACAAAGTAATTAAAGTCACAGAACCTAGGAGTTCTTCAGGGAGTATGGACATTGAGGACTCACCATCCTCACTCGTAATTGTGCATACTCAGCAACTTCCTTAAGTTCACATTGATGTGGACATTATAGACTCTGTCATTAGGAGCCTCTTTGAGGAAGGCATTCCGATGGCTATGTCATCCCCACCTCAAAGAACTTCAAATTACATTAATAGGTGGAGGTATGATGCTGATAAAAGAGCCCTCATTCTTCAAAGAGTTCAAGGGTAGCAAGAAGTATTCAATTTTCAGACCTTGAATAACTATGAAGGTCTTGACCTGATCAACATGCCACTTGTCAACCCAAGTCAATCAAGACAAGCTAACAGGTTAGCACTCAGGATTCAAGACAGAATTACTGAAGAGTTCAGTCTTAGAAGGAGACAAAGGCAATCAGGTAATGTCATTGGTCAACTGGATGTTGAGGCAAACCCTGAGATTAGCTTCAAAGGGAAAACCTTGGCTGAATGCCTAGTGATAGAGCGTGAGAGCCCTGTCACACCAACAACTGCTTCAAAAATTCATTCCCTCAAAGAAACACCTCCTAGTGAAGGTCTCACAACCTCTCTCTGGCCAGAGCTTGGATGTTACACCAAGCAATGAAGGCCAAAGCTCTCTCTACCCTATGTCATAAAGGTCTGTGGGTGACAAAGGGAAAAGGATTCTAACTCCTAAGGAGATTGAGGAGGAGGAGAGAGAGAGGAAGAGGAAGCTAGGGGAAGAAAGTTCCTCTGGGTCTTCAGGCTTTATGCAAGCTGCAATCAGGGCTGCCCCATTCCAAACACTTAAAATGATGAGTTGAGGGCAGTCAGGATTACTTACCTGCAGACCAAAAACTGACATAGATGAGATTATATCTCTCCTCTTAGAGCAACTAAATGAACTGGCTGACATAGAAGTGTCAAGAGAGATGAAGGAAGCAGAGGATGCAAGGCTACTTCTCCAATTCAAAGAAGAGAAGAGAAAGAAAAGATTATACAAGCATGTTCCTAGTCCCTCCCCAGTTCAAGAAAGGCTTGTGCAAGAGAATATGGCAGTTACACAAGAACCTCATGTAGACAAGGAAACAGATAGACAAAACATGATCAACTACCTGAGTGCCACATGTCTCTAACAGGCATCTGCACTTCTTCCCTTGTCCTTTGAGTACATTGAGTTTGAGTATCTGAACAACTTGAACTTCAAGTGCTCAAATAACAAAAAGGCAACAAAGATCCAAAAGAGTATGAAGAAGTTTGCTGACAAACAAAGGATGATGAGCTTCTTGAAGCTGTATGGATTCTCCGGAAGGAGACTTGGACCTATATCTCTATCCACAATGGATGAGCATATCAGTGTAATTAAGCAGAAGATCAAGAGTGGAGAGTTGATTGACTTAAACTCTCCTCCAAGTCAATCTCCACATGAAGTGGAGGTTAAGGTTCAACAACCTGAGACAACACAACCTAGAGCTCCTGCTGAGCCTCAGCAAGCTTCATCTTCTAATCAACAAGGTGTTGCAGACCGGTCTTCTCAGTTAAAGTCTTCAAAGAGGATGAAGAGGATGGATTCTAATTCAAAGTCAAAGAAGAAGAAGAAGCCTGAATCATCCACCTCTACACCTCAGGCTGAGTCAGATCAACCTGAGGAAGTGCATGAAGAGGCAGCCAAATCAACTCCAATCCAAGTGGCTCCTCTTGCAGCTGAGAGACACATCTTATCCTAGACCTTCACAACTAATCCAGAGAGATGGCATGTGATCAGAGATCAAGGTGTTGAAAACATATACACATGTCAAGACTTATTCAACCTACCTCTGCGTGATTTCGTTGAGATGAGAATATTATGAGAGTCTGAGTGATCCTGACCATCTGATGAAGAAGGGCATGGTAATCATCATTATGAGGACTATAAACAACTGAAGATCTTCAAATGTTTTGGTAGTATTAGCCTAGGAGGAGTTTGTAAGGATTCCTATAAGTCTGATGTAGCCAAAACATCCAAAGTCTCTCTGCATGCATGCACTAAAGAACAGAAGTATGAATGCTTTAGAATTTTTACACCAAGCACTAGAAATATTCTAAGTGTGAAATCTTTCGAAGCCAAGACCAACATCTTCCGAGGCCAAAAGTGAAGTCTTCCGAAGCTTCAAAGACAAAGTCTTCCGAAGCCAAATACTAAAGATAGATTTCTTCCGAAGACTTTTGAGGATATGCCTTTATCTGATGTATTTTACCATAAAACTGGACCACCTTCCACTGCAACTCTGTAAAGTCACCAACTTACATGAGTTGCTGAAGAGGTCCATGCTTTTGGTAACTATACATTGAGGTCTTGAGTCTGTGCTTTCTACTTTATGTACTTTTATCCTTTTTGTAATATATTAGGATGTGAGCTATGGCATGTCATAGTCGCTAGTCAAAAGGCGATCTGCCTTTTGACTCTACATTTGATTTTGTTGTTGTCTAGTCATATGTATCCAGCTGGCCTTCAAAGTATGGCCGGCTGTAGGATGTAGTTTATGTATCTCAAGTACTTGTAACTTTCCTTTATGCTTTGTAACATTTGTAATAGAACTTGAGAAGCAATATACAGCATTCTTGAAAACCAATTACTTGTTTTGTATTCCATCTTGTTCTGTCTCATATTACTTGTGTTCTTAGCATCTTTCACTAAAATTTAACAAGTTCCCTATATGATATGTTAAGTGTTCTAAGAAACTCTCCTCATCGCGTTGTTTTGTTATCAGTGCATACCCTTCAAACGGTCCTGCATTTGGTAATAGCTGCCATTTGAGTTGTTAAGTATTTTGTGTGTGTGTGAGGGATCTTAAGATGGTGAGATCTTATATCAAGAGCTTGAAATGCTCTGATACCAAATACAGGACTATTGAAAGGTATGCACTTACAACACAATGAAGAGAGTTGCTTAGAACACTTAACAAATCAAATAGGGAACCGGTTAGCTTTAGTGAAAGATGCTAAGAACACAAGTATGATTGAGACAAAACAAGATGGCAAACAACACAAGTAATTGGTTTTCAAGAATGCTCTATATTGCTTCTCAAGTTCTATTACAAAATGATACAAAACATAAAGGAAAGTTACAAGTACTTGACATACATATACTACATCCTACAACCGACCATACTTTGAAAGCGAGCCGGATACATATGACTAGACAACTACAAAATAAAATGTAGAGTTAAAAGGCAGATTTGCCTTTTGACTAGTGACTATGACATGCCATAGCTCACATCCTAATATATTACAAAAACGATAAAAGTACATAAAGTAGAAAGCATATACTCAATATAGCAATGTACATGAGATAAAGGCATATTTTCAAAAGTCTTCGGAAGAAATCTGTCTTTGCTCTATGGCTTCAGAAGACTTTGTCTTCAAAGCTTCGGAAGACTTCACTTTTGGATTCGGAAGATGTTGGTCTTGGCTTTGGGAGATTTTACACTTACAATATTTCTAGTGCATGGTGTAAAACTTCCGAAGCATTTCTACTTATGTTCTTCAGTGCATGCATGAAGAGACTTTGAATGTTTTGGTTGCATCAGACTTATAGGAATCCTTACAGCTCGCTTGAATTCTAAACGAGCCAAACTCAAGCCAGGGTTAGCTCGGTTCAAGCTCGGCTCGTGGCTTGTTTCGTTGGCTCGGCTCGTGACTCGGTGCATATAATATATGTATATATATATTTATATAGTATAATAATAGTTATTATTACTACTACTACTATTATTATGATTATTATTTTATATTAATATTTCAAAAAAGTTTTCTTAAAATAAATTGATTATTTTTCGAAACATTTAGTATTTTGTTTAAAAAATATATGACTTGATAGTAAATTGTTTATATTAAAAATAATGATCTTTGTTCTCCTAACTACGGTGTACCCAGGTAAAAGCTCTAATATATATTTTTTGTGTTTTTATATAAATCAATGTGAACAAAAATTTTAAATCGAGCCGGCTCGAACAAGCCACGAGCTGGCTCGAGCTTTTCATGAGCCGAACTTGAGCCGGTGTTTTGAGCTCGTCAAAATTTTCATGCCGGCTCGAACCCATCCTGGCTTGGCTCGGCTCGGCTCGACTCGACTCGACTCGTTTACAGCCCTATTCTCATGGCACGAACTTGTAATGGCTTAATCCTTTTCTTTCCTACTTAAAGCATGAGCCATTACATTTGTCTTTCCTGGGTGATATTTGATTTCACAATCATAATCACTTAGTAATTCCACCCATCTTATATGTCTCATATTCAACATCTTTTGATCAAATATGTGTTGCAAACTCTTATGATCTGTATAAATTATGCACTTGGTTCCATATTGATAATGTCTCCAAATCTTAAGTGTAAATACTATTGCTCCTAATTCAAAGTCATGACTAGTATAATTCTTTTCACTTCCTTAGAGTTGTCTAGACGCATATGCAATTACCTTGAAGAGCTAAAATATGCTCCTAATTCAATCTTGTTGCATCATAACACATCTGTAACCTTGATATGATGGATTATAGTATACTAGAAAATCATCTGTACCATCTTGAAGAGCTAAAATAGGAGCATTGTACAATTTATTTTTCAAGAGTTTAGATGCAACATTATGTCTTTTTCCTCAATCATATGGTTTATCTTTTTGAGTTAATTTTCTCAAAGGTTGAGCTATTCTTTACAAATTTTTTATAAACCTTCTATATAGCCAACCAAACCTAAGAATTAACGTGCTTCAGTTGGTGTTTTTGGAACTTCCCACTTCTTAGTTGCTTTGATCTTTTGCGGGTCGACCTAAATTCCTTCTTGGTTAACCACATGTCTTAAGAATTGTACTTCTCTTTTCCAAAATTCACACTTTGAGAATTTGGAGTGCAACTCTTCTTCAAACTAACTCCAAAGTTAGCCTTAGGTGATTCTCATGTTCTTCCTTACTTTTAGAATATATTAAGATGTCATTTATCAAGACTATGAAAAATTTATCTAAGTTTTGCACACTCTGTACATTAGATCCATAAATACCACTGGAGCTTTAGTTAACCCAAACGGCATTACAACGAAATCATAATGACCGTATCAAGTTCTAAACGCAGTCTTAGGTATATCTTCATCTCACACACAAAAAGCAAGTGTACCTGTCGTGTGGTAATATAGTATTGGTAAGAACCGAGTATCAATCCGTGGACACACCTAGCCTACTCAACAAAATTGATGATTTGACTATCAGATTTGGTTTTTGTTAAAGAAAATGATAAATTGCATTGGAAAGGTTTTTAGGTTTTTAAAAACAATAATAAAACTAAAGTAAACTAAGATTTGAAGCGTTTGGATTTAAAAACAGGGAATAAATGTTATCATCCTAATTAGACTCCACTTATGTAACCATGATAAATTGGTGGTGTGATTTAAAGATATGGATTAATGTAATTATGTTAATGTTTATAAAGATGAGCTGGCGCGATTTCTCGTCTATCCTGCTGCCGTAGTGACTTGATCCTATCAGGCTGAGTTTTATTGGTCAGATCAAAGCCCTAGTAATGTAGGTAAATCTTTTGTGACCTATTTGACATATGATTTCTAAAAACATAACTTAATGTTAAAAAGAGAGTTAATCAAGTTCCTTCCTAACATACCATTAATTTTAGAAAACTACAACAATTACTGGAGATTTCTCAAACTAATAAAAGGAAACCCGCAAATGATCAGAAAGTTAAAGTGATATGATTTCTAATAACCATTTCTAGTTCATTAGCCATGGATTTATTATGAAGACCGGTTTCGCAAATGAAAGTTAATCATACCGTTTTCAACCTTGTATGACAATCACAATCACCAACCATAAAGTTATAAGTTCCTGTTCAAATGTAGATGCTACCCATTAATAGTTTTCCTAAAACCACCATAACATTAACATAATATTATCACACCATTAGTTCATCACAAATTACATAAGTTCATCTGATTAGGATGATAAATAGAGTTTAGCTCATAATCAGCTTGAACATAACAATAGATAACAAAGAAGATAGATATGTGCTAAATGGGGCACGGCCCCGTGTTGGAGGTGGGGCACGGCCCCCTGTCTACTTTTAGGGAACAATACTTTTCATCCTGTCAGATGTCCAAACACGGGGGTGTGTTTCTGGCAAGGCATGGGGGCGTGCTTAATGAGGCACGGCCCCATGCTTGGACTCCAAAGCTCGGATTACTTCAATTTCTTGTTAAATATGCTTCTTTTGTCCATCTTGCCCTTTTAAACACCTAAAAACACAATTTAACACTTTCATCATTTTAAGGAAGATATTAAGGAATAATTGATGTGCTTTTGATAGGATTTTTATGTATAATTTGGAGCACATCAAACATCCACACACTTGAACTTTGCTTGTCCTCAAGCAAAAATCACTTAAAATGACAAATCCACCAAAAACCAAATAAATCAAATTATAAACATGTGTTTAGAGAAATACGCAAGTAAATATTATTTTCATCCAAATATAAATCTTCTAAGCACATGTAAAATGATATCCAAGCAAGCAATAGGTTGGTTAGTAAAGATCATTATCATGTAAAAATCCATACTTCTCACAAGATGCACTCACCCTCGGCTATATATATGGAGTCCTAATCAAGATTAAGTATGACTAATACAATCAATTGCCTAGTATGAATACATGTGAAATCATATGCTTGTTAAGGGATCAAATCTCCACCAACTTAGATATTTACTTTCATAAATCATTAGGTCTTTGAAGGGTTGTAACTTGGCTCGGGCTCGGGTATGGAATATTTAGAAAAAGTGGATAATTGCTAAAGACGACGGTCTTGGCTTATTTTTCTAACATAAACTACAAGGAAAGCAATAAAGGTTCCCTATACAATACTTCAAGCTAGAAGGGATATGCTAGCTTGAGGACTCGTTTAAGGTCAGTTTGTCAAGACCGTATTTTGCTTTCAAGAACCGTACTTCATCTTTTACCTGAAGATACACAAAACTTTCCTTTCTCAAGGATCGTTCGGCTTGAAGCCTAATAGCACCCAATCGGATTAGTTCTATGTATTCGTATTGAGATTCAGTTTGATTATTTTTGCATTTTCCATTATCACAATTCGAGCATCTTTCATATCTTTTTGCCCGTCTCTTTATAGCACTTTTTGAAATCCCACAAAATGGCAGAACTTGTTCCTTTTTTCGCATTTCTTTCGTGCGTCGAACGTGAGATTGAAAATTTGTTCGCGGATTTTCGGGGGAAATCCCGGTTTTGCGTGATGAAGGCAACAAAGCAAATTGAAATCAAAAGAATGCATTCCAGTTCTTTAAGGTCTGTGAGTAAAAGACCAATCTTTTTTAACAAGCCAAAAACCTATATTTAACTAAAACGGGCTTTGTTGAAGGCTTTTTGGTTAAGTGACTTGGTGACTCGGGTGATTGAAAGATAAAAACGTTTAAGCTCAACGGGGCTAACTAGGGTTGACGTTCGAGTAAGGAAAATTAAAGAAAATGGTTGGGGCTCGAATGGTTAAGGTTTCCTAGTGCCTAACTCATTTTAGTGCAACAAATACTAATTAAGGTCTTGAAATGTATACCCAAAGCAAGTTCTAATCACACGTATCATATGGCACCCTCAATTAAATCCAGAATGAAAGTAGAATTGCAATTTCCAAAAGCTTGTTTAGGGTTCAAATATAAACTCACATATGGATGGAATTATTTTACATGATTAAATATTTTACTAGATTATTGATTTTATGGATATCACAAAAAACATTTTCAATTTTATTTAGACGTCATGAATTTACTTCTTTATTTCCCGAAAACGTATATTTATAATTTGGTTTATCAAAAATTATATTAAATTTTTGGTTTCTTGTCACAAAAATTACTTGGTAAGTGATCTTTTCTTAAACGTTTTAAATTTGGACCTTTTTAGCAAAGTCAAATGCATTACTCCCATCCCCACACTTAAAATTCACATTGTCCTTAATGTGATTAACATATTCAAGATCGAGAAAGGGTAATGAAATAACTCCCCTAAAAATGATGAATTTTTCACTTGTGTTTGATTGCCCTCGCGTTGTTAGAATCCTCGGTATCACCTGAAATGACACCAATTTATTGAAAGCATTAAGATCCTAAACACACAAAATAAAAACAAAACGACATAAATTAAAAGATAGATTGGCATGAAACAACTGTGTCGAGCCCCCGAAAATGATACGGTTTTCAAGGGCTTTGTGGTGGGATATCCCCCACTCATGGTACATTTGGTTCCTGATGTACGTGACATCGTTGCTCAGGTCATCGACTCAGGAATGCAAATTTTTGACTCGATTGAAGGTTTGTTGGGAATATTCAAATGATTGCCTTGCATGGTCGCTGGTGGTTTGGATTGACTCATAATGGTCTAACATGGTTGGGAATTCCCTTGTATGTGAACTTGAAGATCCAGCTTCGGCTCCGTCCGGCTGTATCGGCATGTCGAGGTCCATGATTATTTCTTCGGGATCCGCCGGATCCCAGATTTGTCCCTTCTTATCCATAAATTTCGGCTGCCTATTTGGTAAGCTCATCACCATGTACATACTTGTGCAAATGCTCAAGTCTAAAAATCCTGGCATCACTCCTTCAGTTCCCTCAGTGTTACAACCATAGCTCTCGTATAGGTTTAAAATCTAGCTTCCTCCAAACATGGGTGTTCGAGCACCTGCAATCGCATTTCTGGCAAAAAGATTACAAAATAAATACCTAATATTACATGGCAATTGATTGACCATACAATATAAAATGAACAAGTCCCTCAAATTAACAACTCCTCGCTTTGACCACAAGCTGTTATGTAATGACTAAGTAACCGATGAATGTATCGCAGCAGCGGGTCTCGTATCTAGCTGCTTTTTGTTTTACTCGAGTTGAACCCTCCGGTTCCAAACCGCTCCCAAAATGCTTTCCACATTGCACCATTTTTCGTGTCTTTACTTTCCTCGTCCGGGAAGGTATGGTATGCCATCATTCCTGATATTGCCTCCTCCCCCATTTCTTGTTCCATGTAGATCCCAAGATAGACACCGAACAAGGCAATGGATGTTTTGTGCCAATGTCCAGCAAGTCTGAATGAAACTGCATTATTATCCCAAGGGTCAGAGTCTTTCATGCTAAATTTGAAAGATGCTAAAAGTTCAAGAGTTAGTTCATAAACAGAAGGTCTATTTTGTGAGAATAAACGCTTCCACTGAACACTCAATAATGTATTGCATCTTTCTAGCTGTCTGACTGCCGCTAGTGTTTCTTCATCTGCTTGTAAGTAGGATCTTTCGACCCTTTGTAGCAGTCTTTGAAGTCTATCATGACACCATCTCTCGCAGCTCCGTTCAAAATGTAAGTAGGGATGATCCATGATCCTGAAATTTTAAAAATAAGTTAATCTATACAAAACAAATTTCTTGAACAGTTTTATGATGTTAGTGAAAACCATGTGGTTTTCAAGACATAACATCATAATGACTCAACTCATGTTCAAAAATAGTTGAAAATTTATCATCCAAGGAAAAATTGTTAAACATGGGGGTGTGTTTTGTGAAACGTGGGGGTGCGATTAACATGTTTAGGCATGAAATCTTGACTCGAGCAAGTGTGGTTTTGTTTATAAACCTTGATTAAGCATGGTTTTAACATTCTCTTGCTTAAAAAATCAAAGATTATATGTATAACATTTTAATCACTTGTTAATAATTCAAGATACTCAAAATATATATATATATATATATGTATATATATATATATATATATATATATATATTGTTTTACACCACTTATGAATTCTTGTAACTTGAAAAGGATTAACAAAGATTTCACCACAAATTATGAAGATAGTCTTGTTAACAATAAAAGAAAAAAAACTAATTAACTAACTAAACATACTAATAACTAACTAACCGTACTAATTAACACTAATCTACTACAAGAATAAACATGAACAAGTAGGTTAAAAGCATCATCATTCTATAATACGTTTAAGAACAAGTTTTTACACATAATTGCTAGGATTTCGGTTGTTTAGAGACCTAATCACCTAACTACATGTAAATGACTATCATAATCATAGGAATCAGCATACTAACCTCTTGATCAAATATTCTTGAAAGAACTCTTGAAAAGATGAAAGAAAAAAGGAAAACAAGGTGAAAATGGAAGTGGATACGACTTTGCAGGCAATTGAGCTCAGTTTTTAACATGCAAAATTGATGGGAAACAAGACAAAAGGCTGAAAATTGTCACGTGGGTCATTTCTTGTCGAGCACAGGAGCGTGCCTCCTTAGGCACGGGGGCGTGCTCATGTGATGTTGTTCGGTTTCAGTCTTTTGTTGTTCCGTTTTTCAGTTTCGCGTGTTACATAATTGTCCCGGTTAAGTTTTAACACTTCCAAATCATTAGAAAAGATACGAAAATAGTCCTAGAGTTAAATAACACAAGCCAAATTGAGAATTAGATTTCCTAGGGTCCTACGGTTACATGATACGTTAAAAGCCGAGAATCTAAAACAGCAAAACCAGACTCTTTAACGCGCATCAGCGCACTTAACACATCACGGAATGCTTCTAAAAGAAGCCTCCACACATTTCGTGTGGAAGGTTCGGGATGGGATAGTGAGAAGTGCGGTTGCTTAATTCCAAAAGCTGACGGTTAATGGAAATGAGTTCCTCGCCCATCTTTTGAACTTTTTGGATAAGTTCAGCTAAGCGTTAGCACACAACGAGGTTCATTTCAGTCAATTGCTTGATAAGTTCATGTAGCTTGAAGAAGTATTCTTGAGTCGTTGGCTCTCGTGTTTCAGCATGCGGTTTCTTTGTAGGATTCCAGTTGGAACTTCCGTGACTTGATTCTTTCATTTTTCAGATGTTTTTAAATAGGAGTGGGTGTGATGAAAGAATGGAACAAGTGTGGTATTTATATACAAGTCGTGGAAAGTGAACATAGGGGCGTGCTTGCCTAGGCACGGCCTCGTGCTTGTTAGAATTCGTCTTAAATTCGACCTGCAACGTTCCAAAGTCATAAGCGGAGATCGTGGAAAAAATTTTCAGAGACACGGGGCGTGCTTCATGAGGCACGGCCCCGTGCTTGTGCTTGTGAGCTCCTAAAAATTGTTAAAAAAATCAAGGAAAACTTATGTACACGTGTCGTGTTTAAGTTTCGAGTCTTCGGCACAACCCTTCCCCACAATTTAGCTTTTTTCAATGCAGATGCGTAGTTCCACCGAAGGAATCTTGGTTGGTCCATCGTTATACGATTTCAAACGATGACCATTCACTTTGAAACTTAAACCTTCGTGGTTATAAATTTCAATGTCACCATTTAAAAACACATTTTTGATTGTATAAGGTCCAAACCAGCGTGATATTAACTTTCCAGGAAACAAACGTAAATGAGAGTTGTACACTAAGACACGTTCTCCCACATGAAATTGTTTTGTGTTCTTTAATTGAGTGTCGTGGAATTCCTTGTCTTTTCTTTGTAAACCCTAGCGTTTTCGTATGCTTGTTCTCTCAATTCCTCCAATTCATGAATTTGTAGGAATCTTCTTTCCTGCAAGGTCTTGGTCCAGGTTTGCTACTTTAAGTACCCAAAAAGCCTTGTGCTCTAGTTCCACAGGTAGATGACATGACTCCCCATAGAATAATTGAATGGTGTTGTACCGATGGGAGTCTTATAGGCTGTTTGAAAACCCATAATACATCATCTAATTTTGTAAACCAGTCCTTGTGGTTTTGACCTACAATTTTCTCAAGGATCCGTTTGATGCCTCAGTTAGTGACTTCGGCTTGCCCATTCGCTTGTGGATGGTAAGCAGTTGTAAAGCGATGGTGTACTCCATAACACGCCATTGCTCTTTCAAGCTGATTATTACATGAATGAGTTCCTCGGTCACTAATTAGAGCTTTGGGGGCACCAAAATGAGAAAATAGTTTCTTAAGGAATTTGACAACATTTCTGGCATCATTAGTAGGCAGGGCTTGAGCTTCAGCCCATTTTGAAACGTAATCAACTGCTACAAAGATGTAATGATTGCCAAATGACACCAGGAATGGCCCCATGAAATCAATACCCCATATATCAAGTATCTCGCATACTTGAACTGGTTTCTAAGCCATGTCATTCCGTTTTGAGATATTGGTTGCTCTTTGACATGCATCATAGGTGCGTACTATGTTGTGAGCATCTTTGAAGATCGTGGGCCAGTAGAATCCAGAGTCAAATACTTTTTTGGCTGTTAAGGTTGCTCCATGGTGTCCTCCTGTGGGTCCTTCATCACAGTGCCTTAGGATTTGTTCTGCTTCACTTCCGTATACGCATCTTCGAATGAGTTGGTCAGCACCGATTCTGAACAGATACGGGTCCTCCCAATAGTAATGTTGGATATCAATAAAGAATTTCTTCTTTTTCTCATAAGTCATTCCTTTCAGAAGAATTCCGCTTGCTAACTAATTCGCAATATCGGCGAACCAAGGATGTTCATTGATTGAGGATTGAATGTGCATAAGGAATTCGTGAGGAAAATTGTCGTTTATTATGGCTTCCTCAGTTTGTGAATGACTTGAATCCTCAAGATGCAAAAGATGATGAGCCGCTAGATTTTCGGCTCCGTTCTTGTCACGAATTTCGATGTCAAATTCTTGAAGCAAAAGAATCCAACAAATCAATCTCGGCTTTGCATCTTGTTTGTTGAACAAATAACGAAGGGCTGCATGATCGGTGTAAACAATTATTTTTGAAAGAATGAGATACGAGCAGAATTTATCAAATGCTAAAACTACCGCAAGAAGTTCTTTTTCGGTAGTGATATAGTTTTCTTGTGCGTTGTTTAGGGTTTTGCTCGCATAAAGAATTGGGTGAAATTGCTTGTCTTTCCTTTGTCCTAATACGGCTCCTACTGCGAAATCGCTTGCGTCGCACATGAGTTCAAATGGTAGCGTCCAATCTGGGGAAACCATGATTGGAGCAGTTACCAATCTCTCCTTAAGCAATTTGAATGCACTAATGCATTCATTAGAAAATATGAATTGTGTGTCTTTCTCCAGAATTTGAGTCATTGGTCGAGCGATTTTTGAGAAATCTTTGATGAAACGACGGTAGAATCCTGCATGACCTAAGAAACTTCTTATATCTTTCACGGTCGTGGGATGTGGAAGTTTAGAAATAGTGTCGACTTTGGCTTGATCAACTTCAAGCCCTACTCGAGAGATTTTGTGTCCTGACACTATTCCTTTCATAACCATGAAGTGGCATTTTTTCCAATTTAAAACAAGGTTAGAATCTTCATATCTAACAAGCATCTTTTCCAGATTTTCAAGACATTGCTCAAATGAGTTTCCAAAGATGGAGAAATCATCCATGAAAACTTCCATTGAGTGTTCAATCATGTCACGAAAAATTGCTCCCATGCATCTTTGAAATGTAGCAGGAGCATTACACAATCCACAGAGCATTCGCCGATAAGCAAATATGCCATATGGACAGGTGAATGTCATCTTATCCTGATCTTCGGGAGCAATAGGAATTTGAAAATAACTTGAGAAACCATCTAGGAAACAATAGAACATTTTTCCAGATAATCACTCAAGTATTTGGTCGATGAAAGGAAGAGGGAAGTGATCTTTCCTTGTGGTGTCATTGAGTTTGCATAGTCTATGCAAACTATCCATCCTGTAACCGTACGAGTGGGAATAAGCTCATTCTTCTCGTTAGTTACAACAGTCATTCCTCCTTTCTTTGGAACAACTTGGACGGGAATGACCCAAGGTAAATCAGAAATAGGGTAAATCAAATCGGCATCTAGCGGTTTGATTACTTCTTTCTTCACCACCTCTTGCATGACTCGGGTTTAAACGACTTTGAGGTTGAATGACGGATTTGAAGTTTTCCTCCATCAATATTTTATGAGTGCAAAAGGATGGATTGATTCCCTTGATGTCCATGATTCTCCATGCAATTGTTCGTTTGTGTGCCTTCAGCACATTGAGCAACTTGTTCTTCTCATCAATTGATAAGGCAGATAAGATTATGACAGGAAGTTGAGATGTGTTTTCAAGAAAAGCGTATTCGAGATGAGATGGAAGTTCTTTGAGCTCTAAATCTGGAGGGTCTTCTATAGAAGGTTTGGCTTTCGGTTCTAGATCTTGCTCAATGATCTCAAATGCTTTTTAATGAAGTGTTGTTTCATCAACTTCAAGTTCTGGAATGATTTGTGTTGGACCAAAAGAACCAATGAGCCGGATCAGAAAAACCTTTAAGTCCCACAGACGTCACAAAAACTACTGAAGACCACAACAGCTGAAGACAACAGCTGATTACAAAGTCTGAAGACAAAGTCTGAAGACACAAGTGCTGAAGACAAAGTCTGAAGACACAAGTGCTGAAGACAAAGTCTGAAGACACAAGTGCTGAAGACAGTCTGAAGACACAAGTGCTGAAGACAAAGTCTGAAGACACAAGTGCTGAAGACAAAGTCTGAAGACACAAGTGCTGAAGACAAAGTCTGAAGACACAAGTGCTGAAGACAAAGTCTGAAGACACAAGTGCTGAAGACCAAAGTATCAGACGTTGTCACAATAGCTGAAGAGGTCTTCTTCAGTAGTTGTGATGGTTTATCTTTCAGTAGTTTCTTGTTTCAGTATTTGTAAAACAACTGAAGAGTATGTTCTTCAGTTATTATTGTTTCAGTAGTTTCTTTTCAGTAGTTGTAATAAATAGTTAACACTTAGTATTTTTGTAAGAAGATGTCAGCTGTTTGACATCTTCAGTAGTTGTGTTAACTATCAGTAGTTTGTGATAAATTCTGTTAGATGTCACTATCAAGTGACATCAGCAGACGTCACATCTCTTATATAAGAGGTGTCGACCTAATTGTAATTGTGACATTCCGTTACCACGAAAGCGTATATTGAATGAAATATATCTGTAGAATTCTCTCTATCTATAACCGTTTTTGTTCTTACATTGAATATCTTTTTGTTCTTGTGAATTGGCTAATTCATTGTTAGAATTCCGCTGCTATACTCTCTAATCAATCAAACGTAGATCACTGATCCTAACAAGTGGTATCAGAGCAGGTTAATCATTGATTGATCTAACAATTGATCATTGAAACTGCTAATTGATATCTATGTTTGATTGAATTAGCATTTTGCAAGAACTGGTTATAGATTATTGATTTTCTGACGCTTTCGTTCATTTATTTTGAGATCTCTCTTGGTTCAATTGATTGTTGTGTTTTTGTTCTAAATCTGTTATAGCTTAATTGAATTTGATTGAATCTGAGATGACTACTCCTTCTAATGATCCTCACAATACTGGTTCCTCAACCAAGCCCCCGATGCTGGTTAGGACCGAGTATAACATATGGCAGCGAAGAATGCTTCATCACCTGTCTGTTAACAGTTAGGTTGTTGGACATCTGTGGTACATGGACCACATAAGCCTATGGTGAACAATCCAGAAACCAATCAAATGGTTCCGAAGAAGAAGGAACAATACTCTGATGAAGATCGGAAACTATTTGAGATTGATGCTAAAGCCCATGGAATTCTGGCCATGGCACTGCCTAATGAAATCTATTCAGGGCTTATGCATCATGAAACTGCTCATGATCTCTGGAATGCCCTGAAGGAACAATTCGGTGGCACAGATGAGGTCTTAGCAAACAACAGAGAAATCCTTGCCCAACAATATGAGACATTCTCTCATAGAAAGGGTGAGACACTGACTCAACAGTTTGAGCATTTTTCCTGCTTGATCTCTGAGCTGAAAATGGTGAAACAGGAATACACCAATAGCCACATGAATAACAGGTTCCTCAGATCACTGCCTGAGAGATGGGACACATACACTATTGTCCTACGCTCCAGTGCAAATCTGGATAGCCTATCTCTTACCCAACTTCATGGGAAACTGCTTACATTCGAAAGAGACATAGAGCAGAAGAGGAAACTGTCCTCATCAGGAAAGCTCACTGATGACTTTGTAGCAGGGAATACTGCCTTGGTTGGTCATGAGTCAGAATATGCTACATCTGAAAGCAATTATGATGAGCATATTGATTTCTCCTTAAATAGTTCTGATCATGCATTTGTTGGTATTGAGAGTCATTCTGGCAGTAATAGTGACAATCTATGCTTCATCATGGATAATTTGAAAGGAATAGCTGATGATGATCTAGAAGAGATGGATATTCTGAGCCAAATGGCATTGATTAATATCAGATCTCAGAAGTTCTATAAGAGAACTGGCAGGAAATTTCCTGGACTCTCTGGCAAAACCAAAGTTGGTTTTGACAAGAGTAAGTTGAGGTGTCACAAATGCCAAAGGCTGGGACACTTTGCAAGAGAGTGTAGATCAACTGGATCTAACTCTTCTGCACCCTTTGTGACTTTTCCTAGTACTAGTCCACAAAACAGAGGGCAACATCCTGCTAGTTCTGGTCATCATTCACATCCTAGGTCTCCTGCATACTTTGTCCCCCAGGGTCAAATGTCATATCCTTATCCCTGCTATTATATGCCTCAACCAAATCCTGTTCAAGCTCCAATTGCACAACAACCACAAGCATTGGCTGAACCACAACCTTCCCAATCTCATCAACAAACTCAACCTCAACAACATAGCTTCTTCACCCCAGGAGTTGTTGACTGGAGCAGTTTACCAGATGATTTGTCTGGTCATGAACAACTGTTCACTGGAGCTGGTTAACATGGTGGTGACAGTCCCTTTGGAAATCTAGCTCTTATGGCTTTGGATTCTGCGGATACTTCATCTACTAATGCCTCTACACCAAAGGTATCACAGGTATCCTCTGAGGCAAAAGCCAAATTATGTTCTGAAAATGCATAGCAGCATTTGCATCTATTAGAGAAGCAAATGTAGCTTTGATTAACAAGAACATTGAGCTAGAACAAACAATTTCCAAAAGAAAAGTGGAATTTGAGTCTGTGCTTAATGAAAAGAATGATGAGATTTACAAACTTAAATGCCAAATCACAGATTATAAGGCTAGGGAAGAGGTACTTCTAGAGAAGTACAAAGATCTCAAAGAAACCCTTGCAGTCACCCAAGTAGAGTATGATCGATGGGTACAATCTTGCAAAGGTTTTGAAATGCTTCTTAGTAAGCAATCTGCTTCCAATGTGAAGTTTGGCATTGGTTACAATCACACTGCTCCACTTACAGATTTTACTCCCAGAGCAGAGGTAGAATCTGATGGTGAGAGCAATAACCAATCCATTTCATCATGTGATCTACTTTCTGATTCAGCACCATCAGAAGTAGAAGTCAGCACTAAGCCCTCTCAGAACCTATCAGCTGATGTTGATGGTTCCACTGCTGACACTCACATGATCAATGAGTTGATCAACTCAGGAGTTAATTCTGAAAGTCCTGAAAGGACTAGAGAGCAAGATTTAACACCTGAAGTTCAAACTCCAACTACTGTCAGTACTGAAAAGAAGAAAACTGTCAGTAGAAAGAGTTTGAAGACTACTAAAGAGGAAGTCAAGAAAGCAAACAATGCTTTCAAAGCATTGAAGAGCAAGTCTTCAGTTGCTTCATCCTCTTTAGTTGATGATCAACATAAGATGAAGAAGAAACCATGTGAAGTATGTGGTTTGTTCAATCATCTTACAGATGATTGCTGGTACAAAAGAGGATCCAAACTCAAACATAAAGAGGAAATTAAAGAGAAAATGGTTAAGATGAAAACTGAGTTTGAGACCACATTTGTATCAGCAACATCAAATCCTGTAACACTTAAGTCCATAAAGAAATCCAAAAAGGAAGGGGTTAAACAGGTAACAGCTGAGATTGCTCAGAAGAAGAAGGTGCAACATAGGAACTTATCCAACTCCAATGGCAATGTGTTTGATGAGCTGAAAGCTTTCTCACAAAATCAGACACATCTGGTTATGATGGTTCAACATCTATTGGGAAGAGTTAACCAATTAGATGTTCCTATGTTGAAACCACAGAAAAGGAGGTCCAAGCCAAAGGATTCCTCTTCTTCACCATCTTCTTCCTCTCAGGCTGTTGTTTCCATCAAACCTGTTAGTTTACCATCTGTTGATGAGAACAGGCCCAAAACCAAAAAGGTTTGGGTCTCCAAAACTAACTGATTGTTTATAATTGCAGGGTTCTTCAACATGCCAAAGTAGCATCTGGTATGTAGACAGTGGGGGATCTATGCACATGACTGGGAATAGCTCTCTTCTTCATGACTACCCTCAAGGAAAGAAGGGGTTTGTTTCTTTTGGCAATGATGCTAGGGGTTACATCATTGGAAACGGCTTTGTCTCCAATGGAGAAATAAAGTTTGATGATGTTAATCATATGGAAAATCTCAAGTACAATCTCTTGAGTGTCAGTCAAATGTGTGATAAAGGCCATGTTGCTCTTTTCACCAGTCAGAACTGTAGGATTCTGTCATCCAAAGTTCTGCATTTGATTGATAAGGTGTTGGATGATCACCAGTCAGAGTGTATGCCTTAGATCTTTCCAAGAAAATAGATCTCAGAGGCAATCCTTGCCTATTTTCCAAAGCCTCTTCTCAAGAATCTAAACTGTGGCACAGAAGGCTGGGTCATGTTAATTTCAAAAACATGAATCAGCTAATCCATAATAGTTTAGTTAGAGGCTTACCAATAAAGGAGTTCCACTGTGATGAAACCTGCACTGCTTGTTTAAAAGGAAAACAGCACAAAGTCTCATTCCCTCCTATTGAAGTGCCTAAGTCCACTGCCTACTTGCAATTATTGCATATGGATCTATTTGGTCCTGTAAGAGTGATGAGCATGGAAAAGAAGAAATACTATCTGGTAATTGTGGATGATTATTCCAGATTTGTATGGACTTTCTTGCTCAGAAGATTATTCACTTTGTGTTGTATGTTGAGAAGCAGTATTCCCTTCCAGTCAAGTGTATTAGGAGTGACAATGGAACTGAATTCAGAAACCATACACTTGATGACTTCTATCTTTCAAAGGGAATCAAAAGGCAGTTTAGCATACCACGGACTCCAGAACAAAATGGAGTAGTGGAGAGGAAGAACAGGACCCTAATTGAAGCTATAAGGTCCATGCTGGCTGACTCTGGTTTGCCACTGACCTTTTGGGCTGAAGCTGTTAACACAGCTTGCTATGTGCAGAATAGAGTCTTAGTAAATCAGAGGTTGATGAAGACTCCATATGAAGTTCTCCATCACTTGGCTCCTCTAATTTCATTTTTCAAAGCATTTGGGTGTCCCTGTTTTATTCACAACACAAAGGATCAACTCCAAAAATTTGATCCTAAGGTGGATGCAGGGTATTTTGTTGGTTATTCATCTACTTGCAAGGCATACAGAGTCTTCAACTGCAGAACAAAGATAGTTGAAGAGACTTTGCATGTGAAGTTTAATGAATCTCCTATGGACAAGATTTCACAAAACCCTGTGGAGTTGTTTGATTTGGACATACTGCAATATGTTCCTTATCAACCTCCAGTTGTTGCAGATCATGTGGATAAATCATCTTCTGCAGTATGGCTTCCACCTGGTGGTATTGATGATGATGATGATAATATCAATACTCACCTATTCAAGTTTAGTGACCAACTGCCTGTGTCTGCTAAATTTGATGTTCCTGTAGCTTCAGCAGTTCCATCCACAACAAATACTGATGAGATCTCTGATTCCTCTACATCTTTTGAGTTACCATCTAATTCTTGGTTTCAAGAGTCTGCATCAACATCTGCTGCTGCTGAAGGTCCTACAAACACTTGCACAGATCTCATTGTTTATCAAGAACTGAAGAATCACCCAATGTCTCAGATTATTGGTGATATCAATGCTGGTGTTTCAACAAGAAGTCAATTGTCTAACTTCTGCTTCTATGCTCTCTTCATCAGTCAGCTAGAGCCAAAGAACTACCATGTTGCTTTGAGAGACAATGGATGGGTTGAAGCCATGCATCTTGAGCTACTTCAGTTCAAGAAACAGCAAGTGTGGGAACTGGTTCCTCTTCCCCCGGATTTCAGGCTGCTCCTAAAGAGTCTCATTTGATTGCAGTCAAGAGAATCTTTAGATATTTGCAAGGTACACAATCTCTGGGTTTATGGTATTCCACTGGACACTTGCAAATTAGTTGCTTTTCAGATAGTGACTATGCAGGGTGCAAGTTAACTAGAAAGTCAACTTCTGGTGGTTGTCAATTCCTAGGCAACTGTTTGATTTCTTGGCAGAGTAAGAAACAAACATCTGTTGCTACATCAACTGCTGAAGCCGAGTACATTGCTGCTGCAAGTTGCACTTCTCAGGTACTCTGGCTTCAGAACCAACTTGTGGATTATGACATTACAGAGACTAAGACTCCATTATTAATGGATAGTGCTTCAGCTCTGTGTATTGTCAAAAATCCAGTCAAGCACTCTAGGACCAAACATATAGAGATCAGACATCACTTTATTAGGGATTGTTTTGAAAAAGGTCTGATTGATCCTAAGTTTGTGCCTAGTGCTGATGAGCTTGCAGATATTTTTACTAAGCCTTTGGATAGTTCTACTTTCCAAAACCTTGTGTTAAGGCTTGGTATGCTGCAGCTAGAATAAGTGACAACTACTGATGATTTCAGTAATAATTACTGGTGATCATTGGTAACCATGTCACATATAAGTACTGATGACTTCTTTCACCTTCAGTAGTTTTATAACTACTGACGGCTACATGCCTCACAAGTACTGAAGTACTTTATCTGTTCTAAACCACTGATGTAGTTACAACTACTGATGTAGTTACAACTACTGAAATCAGTACAACCAGATAAGTACTGACGTCCTATGAAACACCTAAAAAGCAGATGCAAAGTCTGATGAGTAAGTGTTGAGGACAGTATGAAACAGCTGAAAGGCTATGAATTGACGAAAACTACTGAAGAGAACTTTCTCTTCAGTTGTTTCTACAACTGCTGTTTCATCCTAAACAACTGATGACAATACCATGTCTTCAGTAGTTTCACAACTACTGATGACTAATAACAAGTCATCAGCTGTTTACCACAACTGATGACAAAACCATGTCTTCAGTAGTTCACAACTACTGAAGACTAACACCAAGTCGTCAGTTGTTTACAACAACTGCTGACAAAACCAATGTCTTCATAGTTTCACAACTACTGATGACTGATACCAAGTCTTCAGTTGTTTCATCATCTGAAGTCAAAACCATGGTCTTCAGTAGTTTTATAACTGCTGATGCCTAAAACCACGACTTCAGCTGTTTCAACGTCTGAAAGGGTAATACCATGTCAACAGTCGTTTAAAACTACTGATGACTAACACCAAACCCTTCAGTCATTTTCTAACCCGTACCCTATAAATATCCCTGACCTAACCCTTTAGAGCCTCATCTTCTTCAAACCTAACGTTCATCTCTCCAAAACTTCTCTCTCCTAAATGGTGTCCATGCAGCTCAAACCGCGACACAATTGTGTAGCTTACCTCACCAAATCGCCATTCTGGGCTAAGTTCGATAATGCTATTGATCTTATGGTCCAGTCACCCTACAAAACGGCCTTTCTTCTCAATCCAATCCTTCATGCCGAATCCGTTAACCAGTTTTGGATGAATGTCACCCTCACCACTAGGGAGAACAACACAGCATCTCTCTGGTCGGTCATCAACAACCATGAAGTGGTCATCACTCCCAATATACTTCGTCAAACTCTACACCTGGATGATGCCACTTCTCCTGCTGGATATCCAAAGGGCACAACTGATTTATCCTTTGCCCACCATGGATATCAGGGAAACCTTAGTGCCTCCACCATACTGAAGAAACATTTCCATGATCCTGAACGTCTCATATTTCACATGGTAAATGTCTGTTTGGCTCCTAAGACTTCGTCTTGGGATCAAATGTCTACAAGGTGGCAGCAGGTAATGTACTCCATCCTTTAGCAACAACCTTTAAATTTTTCGGAAATACTATTTTCAGAGCTCAAGGATATGGCTCAAAAACAAACTGCTAACCGTTGGATATTATATCCTCGGTTCATAATGGCCATAATTACAAACCAGCTTCAAGCTGAGGGACTTGTTGGCCTGGGAGTCCCTGCTATGGCTGTTTTGCCTGAAGTATACTCCCGGCACAACTCTGACCAATCACTCAAAATGGCTGCCAAGCTGCGCAAACCCACGCAACTGGAACCCACAGCCACCACCTCCAAATCAAAAGTCCCCACCAAACCCACTAAACAGAAAACCAAAAAGGCTACTCAGGGAAATGAGTCCCCTGAAGATGCCCCTGCAACACAAACGTAGGCTATATCCACTGGTTATAACCCCCTAGTGGATATAAGGACTCTTCCAGCCACAGCCGCTCAGGATTCCTCTCAAAAGGAGCCTGCAGCAACCTTAGAAGGGGTACCCACCAATCTGGGATCTTCCTCATTTGAGGAGACTGCCATTGAAGAGCACCATCCTCCCCAGGTGCAGACTGCTTTTACCCCATCTCCCCATGCAACCGCCCCCCAAAGTCCTACATTACTTGTTGCACAAGTGCTGACTCAGTTGCACTCCTCACCCCCTACCTAGATACCAATTCCTACTCGGAACACTTCTACCATTGAGGGGGAGGACCAAAGTGCAGCTGAGAACCCACAGCATAGGGGTTATCATGTTCCTTCTCCTAGTGTAGCAATGGAGATTGGAACTTCTGGTGAGGCTGCCACTTCTCCTGCGTCAGCATATGATCAGGTTGTAGTTGGTACCATTACTAAGACCTTACCAGAGGCAACTACTGATGACGGATAAAGTCCTGAGGCAGGAAGTCCCCAGTTCCAAGACAAAGGGGCACATGCTACAACTGAGCTACACTCAGTGCATGTTCATCCTGATCCTATCAGGAGGTCAGGTGATTCAGTATCTACTGATGATGACCTGGGCTTCTTTTACGATGTAATCGCCCAAAACACCATCCTGGAAGAGGAGGTGAGCAGACTCAAAGAGCTGCTTGCCAAAACTTCTAAGGAACAAAGACCATCTGCCTCTACCACCTCACAGATGGCACCTTCATCTGAAGGTCTCCCAAACACTGAGCCACTCCCAACAACTAAGCCACCAGCCTCTGCTTCTGGCACTATTTCTCAGGAACAGAACCCTCCTGAGCAAATAGTTGCTATCCTTCAAAATTCCCTCCCTCTCATCACACCCATAATCACTGACATAGTGATCAAAGCCATTGATGAGAGGCTTCCCTCAATAATACAGCCATTGATAGAGGAGGTTATGGGCAAACACCTTTCTGGAAATCAACCCCTTGCAACCAATGCAACCAAAAAAGGGGAGATTAAGTCAGTGAAAGGAAAAAAAAGAGGAGTACAGAGGAGAAAGAAAAGCAGAAAGAAACAGAAGGGATAGTAGTGGAAAAGGAGTTAGAGTTGAATGTGGAGACTGATAAAGAGAAGGAAAAAGAGAAAGCCTTGGAGCTACTGATAAAAGAGGCTGATGCCGAACACAGCAGATCAATGGACAACATCATTGATCAGCTGTTTAGGCAAGGCCATGACACCGATAAACTTGACTCTGAGATTCGACGATTAGAGATTGAAGAAATCCAGAATAGATGGGCGAGTTATGAAGTGTTAGAAAGAGAAAGGCTTGAGATCATGATTAGATTTATTGCAAAATATCTGGGAAGATCAATGATCGAAATCAAAGCTTGGTCCAGGGACAGTATCTTGGCAATCACCACCAAGATCTGTTCATCTGAAGCATATACTAAAGGACTTGTTATTGAAGCTTTGAATGAAGCAGGAGCAGGGAGCAGGACTGAGCTAGCCAAATACTCAAAAGCAACACTCACCTCCAAAATGCTAACTCAGCCTGTCAACATTCCCTCTCCAAAACAACCACAACCACAACCCACAAAACCAACTCCCTTACCATCTAAACCAATAGCCGATGATGCACCTTAGAAGAAGAAGAGAAGAGTGTTGAGGCTAGAAGAAGAAGAAGAAGAAGAGGATGATGTGGAAGAAGATAGGCTGCCTCTGTCTGCAGTTCTAACATTGGCGAAAGCCAAACCCATGCCCATCACTCCCACCTCACAGATGGAAGCTGTGAGAGTAAAGATTGAAGAAGAACAGCAGCAAAAGCTTCATGATGATGAAATGCTGAAAAGCATTGACAAAACTTATGCTGCTTCGTTATCAATTATTAGTATGAAGAAAGAAGCTTTGAGGTTGTACACTCTTGCCAACACATTTCAATATCAGAAGGAAAAGGTGAGAGTATGGCCTGATCCTATGGTGGCTCACAGGATTGTAAAGAAAGACATTCCTTTGAGATACAAGGGCCAAGTCAAAAGGATCGTAGATGAAGAGATCATAGTGGTCCTTGTAGTATCACCCTGGGAGATTGTCGAAGACTTCAAGAAGGCCTATGAGACTAAACAACCACCCCAAAAGATGTTAGAGAACAGAATTATTAAAAAGGGGTTAGCCTACAAGAGGCTTGAGAACTTCAAACAAAATGAGCTCAGTCTGTTACTTGAAGGGACTCATCCTGATGAGTTTGCATACCGACAGATTACAACAGTTGAGCTCAAAAATGGTAAACAGGCCAAGTACATCTCAGAGCTATATGGGCAAGAAGGATTGTTTGATGGTGAAGCCGAGAACCTAACCATGGAAAATCATGTTTCTCAGAGCATAGACCAGAGAATCCTACAGGCTTATACATGGGAAGTGAGTCTCATGGATGGGGGAACAGCTCAGTGTCCAATTCCCCAATACAGAGCTCCCATCCATACATTGCTAACCAAATCTTTAGAGACTCATTTCCAGGCCAGTGCTTATATGGGTCATCTTCTCAATTGATCAAGAAGGAAAAAGACCAACCATTCTGCCAACAATAAGTGGGACCTCAATAAAGTTAAAGGTTTTGGCTGCATTGGTTCAGGGGGAGTTTGTTGGACCAAAAGAACCAATGAGCCAGATCAGAAAAACCTTTAAGTCCCACAGACGTCACAACAACTACTGAAGACCACAACAGCTGAAGACAACAGCTGATTACAAAGTCTGAAGACACAAAGTCTGAAGACAAAGTCTGAAGACACAAGTGCTGAAGACAAAGTCTGAAGACACAAGTGCTAAAGACAAAGTCTGAAGACACAAGTGCTGAAGACAGTCTGAAGACACAAGTGCTGAAGACAAAGTCTGAAGACACAAGTGCTGAAGACAAAGTCTGAAGACACAAGTGCTGAAGACAAAGTCTGAAGACACAAGTGCTGAAGACAAAGTCTGAAGACACAAGTGCTGAAGACAAAGTCTGAAGACACAAGTGGTGAAGACCAAAGTATCAGACGTTGTCACAACAGCTGAAGAGGTCTTCTTCATTATTTGTGATGGTTTATCTTTCAGTAGTTTCTTGTTTCAGTATTTGTAAAACAACTGAAGAGTATGTTCTTCAGTTGTTATTGTTTCAGTAGTTTCTTTTCAGTAGTTGTAATAAATAGTTAACACTTAGTATTTTTGTAAGAAGATGTCAGCTGTTTGACATCTTCAGTAGTTGTGTTAACTATCAGTAGTTTGTGATAAATTCCGTTAGATGTCACTATCAAGTGACATCAGCAGACGTCACATCTCTTATATAAGAGGTGTCGACCTAATTGTAATTGTGACATTCCGTTACCACGAAAGCGTATATTGAATGAAATATATCTGTAGAATTCTCTCTATCTATAACTGTTTTTGTTCTTACATTGAATATCTTTTTGTTCTTGTGAATTGGCTAATTCATTGTTAGAATTCCGCTGCTATACTCTCTAATCAATCAAACGTAGATCACTGATCCTAACAAGATTTGGTTCTCACAGATGGGTTCAGTGATTTGGACTTCTATTAATTGAGTGTTGCAAGCTTCATTTTGAAGGGTTTTCTTCAAATGACAGCTTATGATCGAATCTCAAGCATTAACGTAATAGAGTGAGTCATCATGATGTTGAGGGTGTTTCATGGATTGGCTTATATCGAAAGTTACTTCCTCCTCGTCTACTCTAAGCATGAGTTTGCTTGTACAAACATCAATGAGGGCTCGAGCAGTCGCTAAGACAGGTCGTCCTAGGATAAGAGGAACATTTTTGTCCTCATCCATGTCAAGGATCACAAAATCAACGGGAATACAAATTTGTCAAGTTTAACTAAGAGATTTTCAATGATGCCCCTCGGATATTTGACAGAACGGTCAGCTAACTGGATGCTCATACGGGTAGGTCTAGGTTCACCTAAGTTTAATTTTTCAAAAACTGCATAAGGCATAACGTTAATGCTTGCACCTAAATCATCTAACGCATTACTGACACAAAGATTTCCTATTAGGCAAGGTATGGTGAAACTTCTTGGATCAGTCATCTTTTGAGGTAGTTTGTTTTGAAGAACTGTAGAGCATTCTTCATTCAAAACCACGTGTGATAACTCTTCCAGCTTCTTTTTTTTGACAAGACACCTTTTAGAAACTTAGCGTAGTTTGGCATTTGTGCTAAGGCCTCCACCAAGGGTAGATTGATGTGGAGTTGCTTGAACAACCCAAGGAATTTGTCATATTGTGCCTCTATTTTTTGTTGTCTCAAACGACCTGGATATGGAGGTGGCGGAACATAAGGTGGTGGTGGAACGTATTTCTTTGTTGGTTCTTCAATAACAACAGGTTGCTTTTGCTTATCACTCCCAATACTTGGAGTTTCAGTTTCTACTTCTTCAAGGATGGGTTGTAATGCGGGTGCATCGCCTTGAGTGGTTTTGCCACTCCTGGTGGTGATGGCTTTGACTTGAGCATTAGGGTTTGTCATAGTGTTGCTGGGCAAAGCTCGTTGAGGTCTTTCAGATAGTTATTATGCTATTTGACCTACTTGGTGCTCTATGGTTTGCAATGATGCTTTGTTGCTTTTGATGTCAGCTTCGTTTCTTTGGACCTCTCCTCATTTTTTCGATCAGATTTCTCGATGTACTCATCTGTGGCTTGTGTGGTTAACAACAACTGCTACAATAAGTCTTCCATTGATGATGCTCCACGGTCTTGGTTACTACTACTTGGACCTTGGTATGGTGGTTTCTGTTGTTGGTAAGGTGGCCTTCGGTTGAATCCAGATGATTGTTGGTTATTACCAGCATCTCTATAGTACGAGTTGCTTCTCTAATTTGAGTTGTTGTTGTATGAGTTGTTTGGGCCTCCTACGTAGTCAACATCTTCAACCATCATAATGCCTTGTGGGCACTCGTTGGTCTTGTGTGAATTTCCACATGTGTTGCATCGTGTTGGAGTTTTCCTTAGCTCGCTTTGCAATTGTTTGAATTTTTTTTGTTAGAGCTTCTAATTGGGCTGCAATTAGGGTTTGAGAGTCTACTTGATGAATACCTTTAGAACTGAGTTTGGTTGTTAAGGGATTGTAAGCAAAGCTCTTCTTAGCTGCTCTTTATAAGGCTTGGTATGCTTCTGTTGGCGTGACACTTCCGAAATCTCCTCCCGCACTTTGGTCTACTGCTTGCTTATGGGCTTCGCTGATTGCATCGTAAAAGGTTTGACACTGTAGCCACAGATCAAGTCTGTGATGTGGGCATCTCTGAAGGACACTTTTATATCTCTCCATGCTACGTGTAATGATTCATCATCGTCTTGGCGAAAACTTGTGATGCTGCTTCTTATTTTGGCAGTGCGATCGGGTGGAAAGTATTTCAAAAGGAATTGTTCCGCCATTTCTGCCCATGTGATGATGGAACCAGGCGGAAGTGAATCAAGCCAATCGATGGCTCGGCCTCGAAGTGAAAATGGAAAAAGTCTTAGTCGAATGGCATCGTCTGAACTGTTATTGATTTTGAAGGTAGCACAGATACGAAGGAATCGTGAGATGTGAGCATTAGGATCTTCGTCTTGTAACCCATGGAACTTAACAAAGTTTTCTATAGGTTGGATAATACTAGAACTAATCTCGAAATTGTTGGCCATAATTGCTGGTTGGACAACATTAGACTCATAACCATCTATTGACGGTGTGGCATAGTGTGTCATCATTATTTCCTCGTCTTGGTTAGCCATGTCTTCTTCGGATGGTGTACCTTCCAAAATGTCATCTTCAACAACCGGTGCTGCTTGTTGTGGTCTTTTGTGCAATCTATGACGGAAAAGTCGTTCGGGTTTCGGAATAGGCGGAACAAGTTCAGAACTAGACGAGTCGGACATACACTAACTTAAAGAAGCATAAACTAACTAAGGCTTAAAATGAATTAGGCAAATGGAGCTAAACTAACTAAGGCAAACTATCTAACAAAAATAAAATAGAGTTTGAACAAAAATATATTAACAAGTTATATACAAGATAGTCAAAAATGTAGTTTGTTTTTCAAACTACCGTGTGTCCCCGACAACGGCGCCAAAAACTTGATGGGGTGCGGATAGTATATAAATTTTTATAAATATTTTACACACATATTCAATTTTAATTGGTTATTACAAGTACTAAACCACACACACAAAAGGCAAGTGTACCCGTCGTGTGGTAATATAGTATTGGTAAGAACCGAGTATCAATCCGTGGACACAACTAGCCTACTCAACAAACTTGACGATTTGACTATCAGATTTGGTTTTTGTTAAAGAAATTGATAAATTGCATTGGTAAGGTTTTTAGGTTTTTAAAAACAATAATAAAACTAAAGTAAACTAAGATTTGAAGCGTTTGGATTTAAAACCAGGGAATAAAAGTTATCATCCTAATTAGACTCCACTTATGTAACCGTGATGAATGGTGGTGTGATTTAAAGATATGGATTAATGTAATTATGTGAATGTTTATAAAGATGAGTTGACACTATTTCTCGTCTATCCTACTCCCGTAGTGACTTGAACCTGTCAGGCTGAGTTTTACTGCTCAGATCAAAGCCCTAGTAATGTAGGTAAATCTTTTGTGACCTATTTGACATACGATTTCTGAAAACATAACTTAATGTTAAAAAGAGAGTTGATCAGGTTCCTTCCTAACATACCATTAATTTTAGAAAACCGTAACAATTACTGAAGATTTCTCAAACTAATAAAAGGAACCCGCAAATGATCAGAAACTTAAAGTGATATGATTTCTATTAACCAATTCTAGTTCATTAGCCATGGATTTATTATGAAGACCGGTTTCGTGAATGAAAGTTAATCGTACGGTTTTCAACCTTGTATGACAATCACAGTCACAAACCATAAAGTTATAACTTCCCGTTCAAATGTAAATGCTACCCATCAATAGTTTTCCCAAGACCACCATAACATTAACATAATATTTATCACACCATTAGTTCATCACAAATTACATATTTCATCCGATTAGGATGATAAATAGTGTTTAGCTCATAATGAGCTTGAACATAACAACAGATTACAAAGAAGATAGATATGTAATCATCGGTGAAATGGAACAATCAAACCGATAATCCACAATGGATGACGTTTAGACGATCCCAAGCTTCTTCCAAGTGTTGTATGCACCTCCCGAGCCTCCAAATGACCTTGAAGTCTTGATACCCGAGAGAATTCTGCAGAGTAACTCTCCCACCAAAGCTTACAAAAAATGGTGAACTTAGGCTTCTATTTATACGCTTTCCGGGTGTTTAAGCATGGCCCCGTGCTAGTAAAATGCTTACGAAAGTTGGTCGGCTCGTACATGCAGGTTGTGTCGGGCACGGCCCCGTGCTAAATGGGGCACGGCCCCGTGTTGGAGGTGGGGCACGGCCCCGTTACTTATGGGGCACGACCCCGTGTCTACTTTTAGAGAACAATACTTTTCATCCTGTCAGATGTCCGAACACGGGGGGTGTTAATTTAGCACGGGGGTGTGTGGCAAGGCATGGGGCGTGCCTAATGAGGCACGACCCATGCTTGGACTCCAATGCTCGGATTACTTCAATTTATTTTTAAATATGCTTCTTTTGTGCATCTTGCCCTTTTAAACACCTGAAAACACAATTAACACTTTTAAGTATATTTTCATCATTTTAAAGAAGATATTAAGGAATAACTGATGTGTTTTTGATAGGATTTTTATGTATAATTTGGAGCACATTAGCTGCCATTTGAGTTGTTAAGTATTTTGTGTATGTGAGGGATCTTAAGATGGTGAGATCTTATATCAAGAGCCTGAAATGCTCTGATACCAAATGTAAGACTGTTGAAGGGTATGCACTTACAACATAACAACACAAGGAGGAGAGTTGCTTATAACACTTAACAGATAAATAGGTAGGCTGGTTAACTTTAGTGAAAGATGCTAAGAATAAGATAGCAAACAACACAAGTAATTAGTTTTCAAGAATGCTCTATATTGCTTCTCAAGTTCTTGAGATACATATACTACATCCTAAAACCGACCATACTTTGAAAGCCAGGCGGATACATATGACTAGACAACTACAAAATAAAATGTAGAGTTAAAAGATAGATTTGCCTTTTGACTAGTGACTATGACATGCCATAGCTCACATCCTAATATATTACAAAAATGATAAAAGTACATAAAGTAGAAAGCACATACTCAAGACCTCAATGTACACGTACCAAAAGCATGGACCTTGTCACCAACTCATGTAAGTTGGTGACTTTACAGAGTTTCAGCGGAAAGGTGGTCCAACTTTATGGTAAAGTACATCAGATAAAGGCATATCTTCAAAAATCTTCAGAAGAAATCTGTCTTCACTCTTTGACTTCGGAAGACTTTGTTTTTGAAGCTTCGGAAGACTTCACTTTTGGCTTCGGAAGATTTTACACTTACAATATTTCTAGTGCATGGTGTAAAATTTCCAAAGCATTTCTACTTCTCTTCTTTAGTGCATGCATGAAAAGAGACTTTGGATGTTTTGGCTGCATCAAACTTATAGGAATCTTACAGCTCGGCTCGAATTCTAAACGAGCTGAACTCGAGCCAGGGTTAGCTCGGTTCAAGCTCGGCTCATGGCTCGTTTCGTTGGCTCGGCTCGTGACTCGGTGCATATAATATATGTGTATATATATATATTATATTTATAGTATAATAATAGTTATTATTACTACTACTATTATTATGATTATTATATTTATATTAATATTTTAAAAAGTTTTCTTAAAATAAATTGATTATTTTTAGAAACATTAAGTATTTTGTTTAAAAAATATATGACTTGATAGTAAATTATTTATATTTAAAATAATGATCTTTGTTCTCCTAACTACGAAGTACCCAGGTAAAAGCTTTGATATATATTTTTTTTTTTTATATAAATCAATGTGAAAAAAAAATTAAATCGAGCCGGCTCAAACGAGCCACGAGTTGGCTCGAGCTTTTCACAAGCCGAACTTGAGCCTGTGTTTTGAGCTCGTCAAAAATTTTCAAGCTGGCTCGATAAGCTTCGAGCTCAAGCTCGAACCCATCGTGGCTCGGCTCAGCTTGGCTCGACTCGTTTACAGCCATATTCTCATGGCACGAACTCGAAATGACTTAATCATTCTTTCCTACTTAAAGCATCAACCATTACATTTGTCTTTCCTGGGTGATATTTGATTTCAAAATCATAATCATTTAGTAATTCCACCCATCTTATATGTCTCATATTCAACATCTTTTGATCAAATATGTGTTGCAAACTCTTATCATCTGTATAAATTATGCACTTGGTTACATATTGATAATGTCTCTAAATCATAAGTGTAAATACTACTGCTCCTAATTCAAAGTCATGAGTAGTATAATTCTTTTCACTTCCTCTGAGTTGTCTAGACGCATATGCAATTACCTTGAAGAGCTAAAATATGCTCCTAATTCAATCTCGTTGCATCAAAATGCATTTGTAACCTTGATGTGATGTATTATAGTATACTAGAAAATCATCTGTACCATCATGAAGAGCTAAAATAGGAGCATTGCACAATTTATTTTTCAAGAGTTCATACGCAACATTATGTCTTTCTCTTAATCATATGGCTTATCTTTTTGAGTTAATTTTCTCAGTGGTTGAGCTATTCTTGAGAAATTTTTATAAACCTTCTATATAGCCAACCAAACCTAAGAATTAACGTACTTCAGTTGTGTTTTTGGAACTTCCCACTTCTTAGTTGCTTTGATCTTTTTCGGGTCGACCTAAATTCCTTCTTGGTTAACCACATGTCCTAAGAATTGTACTTCTCTTTTCCAAAATTCACAATTTGAGAATTTGGCGTGCAGCTCTTCTTTTCAAAGTAACTCCAAAGTTAGCCTTAGGTGATTCTCATGTTCTTCTTTACTTTTAGAATAGATTAAGATGTCATTTATCAAGACTATGAAAAATTTATCTAAGTAAGGTTTGCAAACTCTGTTCATTAGATCCATAAATACCACTAGAGCTTTAGTTAACCCAAATGGCATTACAAGGAAATCATAATGACCGTATCGAGTTCTAAACGCAGTCTTAGGTATATCTTCATCTCGCACCCTCAACTGGTAATACCCTAACCTTAAGTCAATTTTTGAAAAGTAACTAGATCCCTGTAGCCGGTCAAATAGTTCATCTATCCTAGGGAGAGGATATCTGTTCTTAATAGTTACTTTATTGAGCTCTCTATGGTCGATACACATCCCAAAGGTTCCATCATTTTGTTTCACGAATAGAACTGGAGCTCCCTAAGGAGATACGCTAGGGCGTATAAATCCCTTATCCAATAACTCCTGAAGTTAATTCATTAACTCTTTCATTTCTGTTGGCGCCAAACGATACGAAGACTTGGCAATAGGAGCAGTCCCTGGTACTAATTCAAATTTGAATTCTACTTGACGAGGGGCCAGAAATCCTGGTAATTCGTCAGGAAATACCTCCGGATATTAGGGGTTTAGATGGGAGGCATTTGATCACTAGGGTTGGTTGTAGACTCATGTATAATAGTTTACTTACTTGTATTTAGAAAATTGTGTATTGGTTTGTACATTGTTATCTACTATATGTATACTTTTAAACCTATGTGCTCACCAACTCTTTAGTTGACATATTTTAGTATGTTTTCAGGTAATAAAAACTAGGTTTGTTGTTTTGCTCATGCTAGGATTCAAGGATAAGCTTTAGTTGGACCTAGTTAGACTTTGAATAAAATGAAGAATTATTTACTTGTTTGGTTTATTTGTTATTAGAATTGCATGTAACCAACCATTCAATTTTAATAATTAATTTCCTTTAGTACTCTTTCTCCTTGTGTTATGATTCAATTTCATCATCCCTTGGTGTTTCCGCTTTAACCATGGTGTGATAGATTGGTATCAGAGCCTTGGTTATAGAGAGTTAGGTTTATAAGAAATCGAATGACCTAGACTATAACTAAGTACCTCACACATGAGTCCTCTCATGTATCTTATATGCTTACATAGGACTTTATCTAGACTATAACTAAGTACCTAACACATGAGTCCTCTCATGTATCCTATATGCTTAGATAGGATTTAATATGGTATGCCTTACATGATTATTCTTAAACTTTGATTACAATATATGCACACACAATTCTCAAATTATATTATAAGGCATTGTGCCTAAATCAAAAGGATTTTAAAATCTCAAATTTTGAATTCTTACTTATGATTTTTAAATCCCGTCAAAGTCTGAGTCCTATAACTGAACACATGCAATGCTTGAAGAATTAGATGTATGTATCTCAAGGTGTTTTGTCTAGGCAAGGTATTCATATAAATCCAAATCAACCAATGGATGTTTACCTTACCTAGGAACCTTGGGGTGAGTGTCTGCTTATAGGTACACATGTCTTCATTAAGATTATGTTTGACCTAATACTTTGATAAGTCAACATAATCGCTTTGGTTTGTGAACCGAACAATTACACTTGAAACATCTCATTGCTATTTTGAATCATCTTATCCTTGATTTTTGTTATTCAGAAACTAAAACTCATTATCCAATTCTCATAGAGATCCTTAATAAAATTTTGAATGCTTTCTATCAAACCGTTCCCATTCTAGAAAATCCATCACAATTGAATATGTTATTCCAAACTGTACACTTATCTTAGTGAGCAAGATTTTCCTATTGACCCTACGTCGATCATTCATGTCTCCTAGAGGAATCAATGATTTCTTTATGAACAATAGGGATATACACGAACCCAAAATTTTGATTCAATGCTGAGAATGAGTATCGACCCTAGAATGCCATTTTAGAACCTTCGCATAGTCCAACTAGAAGTGTTGAATGTCGGGTTGGACCATACCTAGTTACAGCTAACCCAAGTTGAACTATACAATCAGGTGAACTAGACCATTCTTCTTCCATTCATACGAGACACAAGGGAAACTGTTAGACAGGTTACACACCTTAGTCAGTCATGCTTCACGGGTAATGACACCAGCTTAGATGCTACTTAGCGCTTCATTCCCGATATATCCACTATACTGTTATTTCTAACTACGTACTCGAAATAAAGCACCATTATCTCCACTAATTTTCAACCCATGCTTAACTTGAATCCTGCTAATTGACATCCAACATATACTATTGAATTAGCTAATTCACACTATTATAGATGTTGTACTATAAACTTTGACGACCAACAATCGATATCAAGATCTCCTCATAGAGCTTGGTAGCTTTTATGGGATTATTGAAAATGGCTTGGCTATTCAACACCATGCTAAGAACATTTGTGTTAAGAAACTACTTTGCATTCCCCTAACACTTGGAGATACTCTAAATGTTCACGGAGAGAAACCTTAAAGGAACCTATAGATCATCTCCTACATGAAAGGTTGCAGCTACCTAAGGAAGCAATACCACACTTTCTTGCTATATAGTTGTTGTTGATACATGTATGTCCCTAGATCATGATATGTGATGTAATAGATCTTGTTTGGTATGATTAATGAAATGATATTGATAGTTGTAGTTATAATGTTAATAGTTCATTAATGAGTCGTGACTGAATTGATTGGGTTTATGATTATTTGAATGGTTGCACATTATGTTATATAATTAATACATTCAAACTTAACATAATGAAGTTCTCATGCGAATGGCTCATGCGAATGAACCATACGCATGAATAACTTCACACGATTGACTCAGTCGCATGTGACTAAACCAGGAGACTGGATCAGTCGTACGATTGTAACATAAGATTGGCTCAGTCGCACGACTGAACACTCAGTCGTACGAATGAATCAACCGCATGGTTCAATCGCACGACTGAACAAGACTAATGGTTCAGTCGCACGATTGAATAATACCAACCTATAAATACAACTCAATTCGTGAAAAACAAAAACTCGATCAATTACGATTCCAGACGTACCCTAGCCGTCCAGAAACCTTCCTATTCGTTCTCCAAGTTCATAGAACACATTAGATCGATTCCCAATCGATTTCTAACGTTAGTTTCAATCCTTGATTGATTCTTCGTGTGTTCTCACTGATTGGATTGCCAATCAAATAGGATTCCGCACTATTTGATCTGGTTTACACGTTAATCTCCAGGTATTTCGGTCAAATACCAGGTCCTAACAAGTGGTATCAGAGCTATTGGCTCTTGATTACGTGTTGATTCAATCAAGATTGCATAAAAGTTTGTGTTTTTGCACTAAAAACGCAATCTTTGGCATCAAAAGTGATCTTGGAAGTTCCCTGCTCATCGAAGTTTGGTTTCTACGGACTTAGGCGATTAGAACTTGTGAAATTTCGAATCTTTACGGCTGAAACCCGTCAAACCTAGAAATTTTCGCAAAACAGCAGCTTCAGTCGCACGAGTGACTCATTCGCACGACTGGACTCCATTCGCATTGCTCATACGCACGATTGGACATAGTCGCACCCTCATTCGGCCGACTGAACCGTTCGTTCGCATAGCTCATACGCACCAGATTCATTCGCACGATTGAACCAATCGCCCAGTTCAGCCGCACGATTGAACCAATCGCAGAGTTTATACGCACGATTAGCTCATTCGCATCCTTCAGTCGCATCAGTGAAAGTTGTTTGATTAGATTATAAGTTTATTAGTCATGGAAGATCAGATGTCAGCCTTTACTGCTGGGAAGGACTCAAGGATACAGAACCTGCTGTTGCTTGAGAGTGAGGTGGGGAATCACAATAAACCACCAAAGCTTTTGACTTTAGATGAGTTTCCCCACTGGAAACACGTTTTGAGATCTACCTTAATGGAGTAGATCCTAATCTGTGGGAAGCCATTGAGATTGGTTATAGTACACCGGTGGGAGCTGATGGAGTTAAGCTAACATTAAGCGGGATGACAGACGCACAGAAAGTTAAGTACAATGCAGAGAAAAGAGTTTATGCATTGATCACTCAGTCTATCCCCAAAGACATATTCCACCAGTATTCAGAGAACAAGCAGTCCAAGAAACTGTGGGATGAGCTAGAGAAGAGATATGATGGGAATGCATCATTGAAGGCAATCAAGGCAAAGGAGTTAAAGAAGGAATTCGATAACTTCTCATCAATTGGTAATGAAAGTTTGGACGAAGTCATAGACAGATTTACCACTTGATGAGCGAATTGCATACACATGGAGTGGCTACTACCATGGAAGAGAAAGTAAGCAACTTCGCAGACGGATTGCCTGATAAGTGGGCTACATTCGTGTCTAACCTGAGACAGAATGGAATACTTGTAAAGCTGGATATAAATGACTTCATCTTAAGTTGCGAGAAGAAGCACTAAGGATGAAGTATAGAGCTCAGAAGTCTTCGTACACACAAATTTATACAACGCCATGCCTCAAGCTAAGACATCTGGAGCACCACTCCAGACTGCTATTGTGTCTAGCTCTTCAGGTCCTTCACATGCTTCTCCTTCTGGATCAGACACGTCTTGGTCATCATGTACCCATTATATTGGATTAGAAGCAAGCGCTACCAAACTGAAGATCGAGAACCTCGATAATGTGACCGTGGAAGTAGCTCGAGAGCATATGGATCTTTTAGCAGTAGTGGTTCATTCATATGATGGACTTGTTGCGGGGAAGATTGGAAACTGCCATCTGGCAGATGAGGACTACGAGCAGGTGGATGAGATGGAGCTTGAGAGAATGGATATAATGTGGGCCTTAGCAAGTGCTGTCCGGAGGGCGAAGAAGTTTGTGAAAAAGACTGGACAGAACTTGGTCGCTACTAAGGATACCACCTTTGGCTTCGACAAGAGTAAAGTGACCTGCTTTAACTGTGGTGAGAAGGGGCACTTCAAAAGAGAATGTGTCAAGCCAAAGAAGACGGGTAATGGGAACCCGTTCTCATCCTTTACTCGCCAAGACAAGCAAGCCTCTAGTTCTACTTCATCAAACAAGGATCCAAAAGCCTTAACTGCTCATGATGATGAAGGACAGGATTGGAGTTTTAGGTTTGTCTCACCAGGAGAATCTAACATTGCCAGTGTTGAGGATATTGATGATGATTCTGCAAGTGAAGGTGATCTAGCAGTTGAGATAGCAATGTCACATAGTGAAGAAACAACTGCAGCCGAGGTCAGTTACAAACCAAATGAGGAAGTTTCCACGTCAGAGACAGAAAAGTCAGAATCACCAGACCAGAAACATCTGATGCTGCACTGATGGCTAACTCTTCTGAACCAACTCAGGTAAGTACCACTGACCAAATTTTTAATAATCATGCTTGTTCTGATTGTGATACTTTTAGGAATAGCATAGATGAAAATTTGCTAGGTTATTAGATCATAATGATAACTTAGTAAAAGATTTACGTCTGTGCACTGAGGCTAATAGAGTACTAAAACAAAATGAGCATAGTTATAAAGAAAAAATAGACCTATTGACTAAACAACTTAGGGAAACCGAAGTAGTGGCTTTTAACCAAGCAAATGACATTAGGTACTATCTAAACTCCCTAGAAGACACTAAGAAACAAAAGGCAGTTCTAGAAGTAGAAGTCAATTCACTAAAACAGAAACTGCATAGTTGGACTAGTTCGTCGCACATAGTCCAACACTTAGTAAAAGAAAGGAACAACGGGGAGGGACTGGCTACAAAGTGGTTCCACCACCACCTGAGACCTTGATGAACACTAAGTCTAGACCTTTAAGTAGTAATCCCATCAAGGATCATGTAGTGACTACTCCTCTTGTAAGTGATCCAGATTCCCTATGTTCATCTATTGACACTGGAAACAAACAAAAGGAGACCACTTCAAAGGCAAAGGGAAAATTGCCTTGTGTTAATCTGGAAAAGAAGTTTGAAAAAGGTAACTTAAAGTCAGTTCTAACAAAGTCAAATCAGAACCTAAAAGGACTTCAATGTTACTTTCTCACATGCTTCAAGTCAAAAACCAGTTAACCAAAAAGTGGAACATGTTAAACAGGCTAAAACTGTAATTTGTTAAACCAGAGAAAACATCAAACAATAGAGTCAAAACTAAAGTGATTGATGTTACTAGAGTGTCACGTACCTTTCCACAAAGAAAGTTTAATCATAAAGTTGATAGCAGAGCTTGCTACAACTGTGGAGAATATGAACACATTGCTTCCTACTGTAATTTTATCAGACACCTAGGAAGAAGATTGAACTTCAGGACTCAAAACCTAAGTCTTCTAAGAGGAGCTCTTTAACTCCACCTAGAAGAGCTAGTGAACCTAAAGTCCAACTTGCAAGCCAAACGACTATTTATCATAAACAGGCATTGCACAAATCTGCTTATGGAAAGAAAAGTCAACCTACGTGTCTGATACTGATAACAAGAAGGAACCTGAGCTACCCTCACCCTCTAAGGGTCAATGGGTGGAGTTTATGATGTGTGATGCCTCTGGGAAACCCAAGACAGTCAAAGCTTGGGTTCCTAACCTAAACTAATTCATTTACTTTGTATGTGCAGGGTGTTCGATACAGTGCTGAGACTAACACGTGGATTATAGACAGCGGAGCATCCAGGCACATGACAGGAAATAGAGCCCTTTTATCTAACGTCAAACAAATAAAAGGAGGGCATGTTTCCTTTGCAGGAAACAAAGGAGGCTATATCACAGCTCAGGGAGAAGTGGGAAATCAGAAAGTTAAGTTTGATAAGGTGAACTACGTTCAACAACTTCAGAACAACTTACTTTCTGTTTCCCAAATCTGTGATAAAGGATTAAAGTCATCTTCGATAACCAGAAGTGTTACGTGCTGAAGAAAGAATATATGATCCCAGAGGAGCAAGTTCTGATGACTGCTTCAAGATATAAAGACCTTTACTTGGATCTGTCAACAGCTACTACAACGGATCATGAGGTTAGTTTTTATCTAAAGCTACTGAGAAGGATTCAATCTCCTGGCATCGGAGAATGGGACACATTAGTCAAAGGAAGATGAATCATTTGATTCAGAAGGATTTAGTGAGAGGAGTAAATGTCAAGAACTTCCAACTTCCTGACTTTTGTGTAGCTTGCAAGAAAGGCAAACAAGACAAAGAAGTCTCATAAGGAAAAGAAAGTTCATTCAATAGAACTTCCTCTTGAGCTTCTTCACATGGATCTGTTTGGTCCAGTTAGTACAAGGAGCATTGCAGGCGACGTGTACTGTTTGTGGTCACTGATGACTACTCAAGGTTCACTTGGGTAATGTTTCTGAAATCCAAATCAGAAACTTTGGAGACATTCAAGGAATTAGTAACCACACCGGAATCCCTCTACAAGCTAAAAGTTAGACAAATACGCTCAGACAACGGGACAGAATTCAAGAATCAAGGGATGGAGGCATACTGCAAGGAAAAGGGAATTGTGCATCAATTCACTTCTGCTTACACACCTCAGATGAATGGCGTTGCTGAGAGAAAGAACAGGAGTTTGATAGAGACAGCACGGACTATGCTGGCAGACTCGAAACTGCCTATCCAATTCTGGAATGAGGCAGTGGCAAATGCGTGTTATACACTGAATCGAGTCCTAATAGTCAAGCGCCACGGAAAGACATGTTATGAGCTACTACAAAGACGCAAACCGAATTTGGAGTATCTTGAAACTTTTGGCGCACCGTGTACACTTCTGAAGAAGACACAAGAAGGAAAATTCAGCGAGAAGGCAGTTGAAGGAATTTTTCTAGGATACAACATACCGAACAAGCGAGTTTACAATAACTCAACGGGCTTGTAGAAGTGTGGTGTAATGTCGACGTTCAGAGATATACCACACCACCTACAGGCAAAGGACCTGCATACTTCTTCGATTATGATGGATTCTTCAAGTCCTTCAACATCCCTCTCTCTCCCTCGGATGATGAGTTAGCTACTAGGATGATGTATGATATTCTAAATACACCATCTAGCACACAGGGAGTCATCTACTCAGTCAGAGGGGGTAGTCGATGACAGTGACTCCTCCTCTGAAGATGAAACTGAAGCAGATGACCAGAACAGTCAGGAGGAACAGGTTCCAGTTCCTGAAAGTCCACAAGCATCCATAAGTGATGCACCTTCGACTTCGGAACCTCAAACTCCACCTTCCTCAGATGCAGAAAAATGTTCACAATCTTGGTTCGGAGGTGACTGTGCCGACTACTCCAGGATCACAACTAACGTTATCATCCCCTTGACAATGTTATTGGAGATGTCCGATCAGGAGTACAAACCCGAAATCAGCTATACTCAGCTGATTACGCCTCAGTTATGGAGAAGGGTTACATTCATGATGGTGCTTATCGATGTTTTGTTTCGCAGGTTGAGCCAAAATATGTCAGTGAAGCACTAAATGATGAGGCGTGGGTGAGTGCCATGCAAGAAGAACTTCTGCAGTTTAAGAAGTTAGGTGTATGGACTCTGGTTGATAGACCTAAAGGTGCTAAAGTCATTGGCACCAAATGGGTACTAAAATGCAAGAAGGATGACCAAGGAGTCATTATCAGGAACAAAGCTCGACTGGTGGTTCAAGGTTTTCGCCAAGTCGAGGGAATTGACTATAATGAGGTGTTTGCACCCGTGGCAAGGATGGAAGCTATTCGTATCTTCCTTGCCTATGCATCGTACATGAAGATTAAAGTCTACCAATTAGATGTGAAGAGTGCATTCCTTCATGGGGAAATCAGGGAAACAGTCTATGTAAGTCAACCCGAGGGATTTGAAGACCCTTATCATCGGGATAGAGTTTACAAGCTCGACAAAGTTTATATGGGCTTCATCAAGCTCCTCGAGCTTGGTATGAGAAACTCTCGACTCATCTTGTGAAACACGGCTTTCGCAGGGGAGTCATTGACTGTACACTGTTTATTAAAGAAAAGGATGGCGACCTACTGCTTGTACAGATATATGTTGATGACATAATCTTCGGGTCAAAGAACGAAGAGTTATGCAAAGAGTTTGAAGCAGTGATGAAGAAAGAGTTTGAGATGAGTGCTATGGGGGAGATGAAGTTCTTTCTTGGGTTACAGGTGGATCAAACACCTAATGGGATCTTTCTACATCAGACCAAGTATGTAGGAGACATTCTCAGTCGCTTTGACATGGAGAATGCTTCTGCTGCTGGGACTCCATTTGCTACGAATCATGATATAGCACCTGATGAGAATGGAGATCTTGTAGATGTCTATGTACGAGGAATGATTGGATCCCTCATGTATCTCACTGCCTCAAGACCTGATATCATGTATGCTACATGTTTATGTTCCAGATATCAGGCTAAACCTAAGGTCAATCATCTGATCGGGGTCAAAAGGATTTTTTGCTATCTAAAGGGTACACCCACACTGGGCTTGTGGTATCCTCATGATGATGATTTTGAGCTCACGGCGTATAGTGACTCGGACTACGGAGGCTGCAAAATGAACTACAAGTCTACATCAGCGGGGTGTCAATTCTTTGGGAGAAGATTAGTTACATGGCAGTGTAAGAAGCAGACATCGGTTGCATTGTCAACCTGTGAAGCCGAATATGTTGCTGCTGCAAGTTGCTATTCACAAATCATTGGATTCAACAGCAAATGCGGGATTACGGTTTAAAATTCTCATCTACTCCTATTTTTGTTGATAACTCTGCTGCAATTGCAGTAACTAAAAATCTGGTTCAACATCCTAAGACCAAACACATCGGTATTAAATACCACTTCATCAGAGACTGTTTTGAAAAGAACTTAATTGATGTGGTTAAAATTAATACTGATTTCAACGTGCTGACCTCTATACTAAAGCCTTTGATAAACCACGTTTTCAATATTTGCTAGAGGTCAACGGCGTTAAAAAGAAAAGTGAGGTAATTCCTGATGAGAATAATGTGTAGTCCGATGTAGTTTCGTTAAAGTTTATTTATTTTATGTTATCTATTTTCTTTTTGTCTGTTATATTTAAACTCATGTTATTTTGCTGTTATTAAAATACAAAAATAATTAAATCCGCAATGATTTTAGTATTTTAGGGGGAGAATATGTCAGCAAGTTAACATTTAAAAAATGAGGGAGAATGGGTAACTAGCTGAAATAAGGTAGATTGTGTCTGTGATACCGATTCAATACCTTTGGAATATGATAGTACACAGGAACAAATCAAGAGGGATTTTAAAAATCTAAGTTTTGAAAAGATGCAAAAGTTGAAAGTATAAGTCTGTGTAGTCTAAGCAATATAAAAAGGGAAGATGATGAAAACTGGCAACTCCTAAGGTGACACAAAGAAAGTAGACTCAGAGGCTGCTAGACCACAAATGATATGTTGGTAGATTCAACACAATAGACAATTAGACCTGATTGGTGATCTCAAGATTAAACTAAGTTGTTCAACTGACTGTGGGCTTCCATCTTATCACTGGTTAACACAATCAAATATATTCCAACAAGGGGTAATGAGCATTTAAATGCCACAAACATGTGCGGATGACCATAATTAGAGCAAAGCAAGAAAAAAAATGAAAGACAAATGCAATAAAGCTGATGACTTATGTTGTTGGTGCATATTGTGTAAAATAAAATAAGCTGCTCTAACAAGGAGATAGGTTGTGTGCCTCTCTGCTGTGCGATGGCACTGACCTGAGGATAAGCATAACCTAGATATTCTAGAATTCATTATTGTTTGCCGCCTCTCTGCTGTGCGATGGCACTGACCTGAGGACGGGCTTCTCTTTGAAAGCTCTAAGAATAGTCTCTTCTTGTAATAATACCGTTGAGCCGCTGAAAAACCTCTGAGGAATGTTGATTACCATATAAGTGTGGGATCCACAAATGTTAGCTGAAATAATTAAACCTAAGACAGTCACCAGTCGGCGTCAAAAGTCTGTGTATGGATTTAAGTGGACGAACATACTGACAATCTTAGTGGCTACATTCTCAAGAGTTTAAATCAATGTGAAAATCTAAGAGTTTCAGTATGATTTCCTTAAGTTGCTAACGACTCTGGATGAACACCGAGAATTTAAGCATCAAAAAGTTTAAGAACAAGTCCGAAATGATTTGATGTTCCTGTATGATTCCAAGATTGAATTGGTCTAGATATGATCAATCTACGTTGAAGCTGTCTACTCCCTAACCAAATCCCTTAGATTCCATCTTAGGGTTTTATCTCTCACAAAAAGTCCAAAAATAAACTTTATTGTGTAGTTAGTTTAAGTTTTTATGTTAATCTTTTAACTTGTGTATCTGTCGGACTACATCAGGGAAATCAGAAGGGAATTAATTAACTTACTAAAAGGGTCATGTCTGAGATGGCCACATGTTGTTCAAATTTAAAAGGTCACTTCTGAAGTGACTGAATTGGTTAAGAGCTTATAATGTCTATTTCAAAAGGTTAAAATGTTCAAAATGGCAGAAAATCTACCAAGTGTGACCCATTCGCATGATTGGACCATGAATATGGACCAACCATGCGAATGGATCCCATTCGCACGATTGGACCATGAATATGGACCAACCATGCGAATGGATCCCATTCGCACGATGGACATGAAATGAGTCATTCAACGAATGGCGTTTAAGGATGATCCTTTCGACCGAATGACAGGGTGCGAATGAGTCAGTCAACCGACTGAGACTTAGTCGGTAATTGAGATGCGAATAAAGGAGACGAATGAGTCAGTCGACCGACTGAGACTTAGTCGGCCGACTGAAAGCGACCGACTGGACCAATCGCACAACTGAACCTCAGTCGCCGAATGAACTGAGCGAATGAGGCCAGTCGGCCGATTGAAATTAGGGTCAGTATTTAAAGGGCCTCAGTCGATCGCATCTCACTCATCACTCAATCGCACCCCAAATCGCTTCTTTCCCGTTACTCTGCCAAAATTTTACTAGCACTGTTTTATCATTGTTTTTGATTCACTAACGTTCGCCATTCATTATACAGGTAGATTGAAGTCTTGTTCATTGAAATCAGAAGTTTTGAACCATAATGTGGTGAAATGAGAACGAAAACAAGAAACAGACAGAACGTGACCTAATAACCTATGTCAACTATGCAAAATGTTAAAATTAAGGTTGATAGGTTATTAGTAACAAGAATGCGAGTATATTGAACCGGTAATCCATGTTAAATCACTTGTATTGATCAAGACGCAAACCACAGGCGACTGAACAACTGAGACAGGCGAGTTGTCCGGATGAACTTCAATCGCACGATTGAATCTGGTGATTGGGTTATTCGGCCGAATGAACCATACGATTGTCTCAGCCGGCCGACTGAACCATTCGCAGACTCAGTCAGCAGACTGAACCAATCGCATGTCACATTGACCAGAATGGTCAGTCGCATGAAAGAACAGACGACTGACGTCAGTCGCATGATTCATTCGCACGAATGAATCAAAATGACTTTCAACTTTGCACTTAGAACAGAAGTTTTCATGTCTTATGTACTAATGGTTCTATGTCCTGTGTGTTTCAGGTAAATGGTAGAAAGGTGGTCCATAAATCCAAAGCACAACATCTGTGCCCATTTATATCACACCACCAGGAACTGGGCTGAGTTTACCGACATTATAGCCTTTCTGAGACGGTCCCGGATTCATAAGGCTATCTCCACGCCTTGCACGCCATATAGATCACTCCATCAGGCATTCTGGGAGAATGCCTCGGTGGACCGCTCTCGTGAGCCGTACTGTATTAGGAGCTCTATATTGGGCCATGATATTGAGATCTCTGCTGCCGACATTCAGAGGGTCCTAGAGTTTGGGGATGACGCTGATCATCCTACTCAACTACATCCGTTGACAGTGAGAGGATGCTTTCTGAGGATAAAGTACGCTGGGGATATCAACTCAGGTGTGCTTACAAGAGCAACCTGAGCCCCCAGTACAAGTACTTACCACACGTGATCCTCAAGTGTGTTGCATCGAGGAGGGGTGGGTTTGACGACTCTCAGACCAGATTCAAAATGCCTACGTGGCACTGGTTCTGAACCACCCCTTTAGTTTTTCCAGCATGATATTCTCCTACTTAGTGGAGAACTTGGAGGTAAAGGGAAAAGAGGGGTTTTGTATGTACCCCAGATTCTTACAACTCGTCTTCAACGAGAAGCTGCCACAATTGCCCAAAGAGAGTCATGACGCAGTAGCCTTAGAGATAATGGATGATACTACTCTGGGCAGGATGAGAGTTTACAGGGGAAAGCAGGTTAAGCCCCAAGTGAAGAGACTGATTGGCCACCTGGCCAACGAAAGGTATGTGGCGCTGGCAGACGCAAATGGCGTAACGATGACAGCGACTCCGATGATGAGTGGTTGCTCCTACCAGATATGGATTCTGATGATGATGACAGCGGCAACGCCGGGGATGATATGCCTGCTACTCAAAGAGGCACTGAGTCAGATGTTATTCCCCGGGGTCTGACACTGCTGGAGAGGCTGCTGAGACGGCCGGTTTCCATCAGGGGTCATTGTTGGTGATCAGGAAGAGGAGGAGTCGGATGAGGAGCCCCTCACTAGGACTATGGGACGCAAAGTTGTTCCCACAGAACACGGGCTTAGGGTGGTTGGTGAACACCTTCGGGACTGCCACTGAGAGAGAGACTGACCCAAGCTATGCTCCGGGTTCAGTAGGCAGAGCTACAGGGGGAGCATCCACTTCCACCGGGACTAGAAGGAAGAGGATGGCTCAACCACACGGACTGAAGAAGAAGAAGCGTCGCATGACCTTCGTTACCACTGCTGCCACTACTTCCACCATCACAGCCACCACTACCACCTCCACGGACATACCACCCATTATCACAGCCACCACATCCACTACTGCTACCACAACCACCACCTTACCTACCACCGCTGTATCCTTCCGATCCACCACCATACCATTCACACCTACATCACCAGCACCTGCTTACCGACCCATATTCACCACTGCTACTACCACCACCACCTTACATCATGCCGAACCTCAACCCAGCCATCCCATGTATTTGGATCTACTCTACCTCACATCGGGGTAGAGGAGCAGCTGTCGGCGCTTAATCGTATGGTGATGCGCCTGCTAGCTGCAGATGAAGAGAAAGCAGCGCAGATTCGCCAGTTGACCGATCTAACTACTGCCCAGTCTCAGCAGTTGGCAGGGCAGGCTCGGGTGATAGAGCAGCAGACCCAGCTAATCGATGCTAGGAGAGTCGAGATGTCCCAACTCCAGGACCAGCAGGCCCAATCAGCAAACGTATAGAGGAGTTGGAGACGACCAACAAGACGATTATGCTGAGGTTAAAGGGGTCAAAAGGAGCCCTGAAGATAAAGAAGGGTGATAGGGATGATGGAGATGTTCATGATGAAAATGATGATGATGATGAGGAAGATGATGAGGATGAAGAAGAGACAGAGGAAGAAAGGACAGAAGGTAGAGATGATGATGACAAAGCAGAAGGAGGGGATGCGGCTGCATCGGCCTCTGCTTCTGGTCAAGAGCGAAGATCGAAGAATCGACAGGATCAGCCATCCACCTCTTCTACTCCTCCGAGCGACGAGCCCAGGATTCAAGACAAAAGTACAGATTAGATGTCTTATGTATTTATTATTTTGTGATTGAATCATGGAATGAAAACAAGTGTGTTGAATGTGTAATATTAATTGATATAATTCGTTTGATCACTACTAATGGTGTGTGTGTTGAATGTTTATATATTAAGTTGATATAATTCTGTTTGATCACTTACTAATGGTTATGTGTGAATGTTTATATATTAAGTTGATATAATTCTGTTTGATCACTTACTAATGGTTTATGTGTTGAATGTTTAAATCAAACAGATCCAAACTTTCAAAGGGATGAGTTTGACTTATCCTCTTCAACAGGTCAAGACTCAACTAACCATGACTCTTGATCTGCAAGAGATTATAAGGTCTGTGAGTTATACCCCTGAAGAAGGGGAAATAATTCATGACCTATCTAATGAGCAACTGGCAGAGATGTTCAGACTCAATCTGATGAAATTGTCAAGGATGCTCCAACAGTTGATTCAACCAGTGATGAAGAACTAAATGATGTTGATGAAGTTGAGGTTGAAGATATTACTCAGAAGAGTACCTTCAGTACGCTGACAACGAGGGTAATGTGGTCCCCAATCTGGGTGAGTCCCTAGTCAGTGATATGTTTGAGGTACTAGACAAGATGGAGCAAGAAAATGGAAAGACCAAAGGAACAGCCCAAGCCTCAAATAATGACGTAGACACTCGAAAGGCTGAGTGGGCTGCTGTTTTGAAGAAGTTAGAGCCCAGCGTGCTGCACCAAAGAAAGATGCCTACACCAAGCTCTATAGAGTCAAGAAACACCATAAGGGTGGTCAGGCAGGATTATTGCATGGGCTTATTTTGATGACCTTAACGCATATGGAGTTAAGAGGGAACAGGGCTTAGAGTACTTCAGATTTCCACATGATCTGAAGACTCTACCTGGTTTTGAGCTCAACCAGCTGGCTAAGCTAAAGCTGCTGTATGCTGACCCACGAAAAATGTCAGGCTGGTTCGAGGCTGCCCTGAAGAAGGAGTACCACACCAGATGGTTAACTTCAGACCACAACAGCCTACGAGGTATCTAAAAAGTCTGAGGTTGATGCCAGTACTGGCAAGCCCAAGATTGTGTTGAAGTGGAGTCCTCCGCGCACTATGTCGAGAATCCCTCTCAGGGAAATGCCACAGGACTTCACTCCACACTTCAAATGGTGGTACTATGATTGGAGAACTGCTGAAGCTGTCATAGTTCTGAATAAAGAGGGCCAAATGGATACTATCAGGGTATTCGACCGATGTGGCTAACCAATGTCTGCTAATGATGTCTATACATTATACAAGTGGCCACTGTTCTATGACACACAAGACATTGTACAAGCCCTCCAGTTCCACAACATTACACGACTTTGCTTCGCATTGGATTCACGCAGGAGTCACACAAGAGGACAAGTACAAGAAATATGAGGAGGTAATGAAGAAAACAAGACATTAGAGAGATAAGGTCCAAAGGGGAGTTTGTTGATACATGTATGTCCCTAGATCATGATATGTGATGTAATATATCTTGCTTGGTATGATTAATGAAATGATATTGATAGTTTGTTAGTTATAATGCTTAATAGTTCATTAGTGAGTCGTGACTGAATTGATTGGGTTTATGATTATTTGAATGGTTGCACATTATGTTATATTAATTAATACATTCAAACTTAACATAATGAAGTTCTCATGCGAATGGCTCATGCGAATGAACCATACGCATGAATAACGTCTCACGATTGACTCAGTCGGTGACTGAACCAGGAGACTAGATCAGTCGCCCGATTGTAACATAAGATTGGCTCAGTCGCACGACTGAACACTCAGTCGTACGAATGAATCAACCGCATGGTTCAATCGCACGACTGAACCAGACTAATGGTTCAGTCGCACGATTGAATAATACCAACCTATAAATACAACTCAATTCGTGAAAAACAAAAACTCTCGATCAATTACGATTCCAGACGTACCCTAGCCGTCCAGAAACCTTCCTATTCGTTCTCCAAGTTCGTAGAACACATTAGATCGATTCCCAATCGATTTCTAACGTTAGTTTCAATCCTTGATTGATTCTTCGTGTGTTCTCACTGATTGGATTGCCAATCAAATAGGATTCCGCACTATTTGATCTGGTTTACACGTTAATCTCCAGGTATTTCGGTTAAATACCAGGTCCTAATAAGTGGTATCAGAGCTATTGGCTCTTGATTACGTGTTGATTCAATCAAGATTGCATATAAGTTTGTGTTTTTGCACTAAAAACGCAATCTTTGGCATCAAAAGTGATCTTGGAAGTTCCCTGCTCATGGAAGTTTGGTTTCTACGGACTTAGGCGATTAAAACTTGTGAAATTTCGAATCTTTACGGCTAAAACCCGTCAAACCCAGAAATTTTCGCAAAACAGCAGCTTCAGTCGCACGAGTGACTCATTCGCACGACTGGACTCCATTCGCATTGCTCATACGCACGATTGGATATAGTCGCACCCTTATTCGGCCGACTGAACCGTTCCTTCGCATAGCTCATACGCACCAGATTCATTCGCACGACTGAACCAATCGCCCAGTTCAGCCGCACGATTGAACCAATCGCAGAGTTATACGCACGATTAGCTCATTCGCATCCTTCAGTCGCATCAGTGAAAGTTTGTTTGATTAGATTATAAGTTTATTAGTCATGGAAGATCAGATGTAGCCTTTACTGCTGGGAAGGACTCAAGGATACAGAACCTGCTGTTGCTTGAGAGTGAGGTGGGGAATCACAATAAACCACCAAAGCTTTTGACTTTAGATGAGTTTCCCCACTGGAAACAATGTTTTGAGATCTATCTTAATGGAGTAGATCCTAATCTGTGGGAAGCCATTGAGATTGGTTATAGTACACCGGTGGGAGCTGATGGAGTTAAGCTAACATTAAGCGGGATGACAGACACACATAAAGTTAAGTACAATGTAGAGAAAAGAGTTTATGCATTGATCACTCAGTCTATCCCCAAAGACATATTCCACCAGTATTCAGAGAACAAGTAGTCCAAGAAACTGTGGGATGAGCTAGAGAAGAGATATGATGGGAATGCATCATTGAAGGCAATCAAGGCAAAGGAGTTAAAGAAGGAATTCGATAACTTCTCATCAATTGGTAATGAAAGTTTGGACGAAGTCATAGAGATTTTACACTTGATGAGCGAATTGCATACACATGGAGTGGCTACTACCATGGAAGATAAAGTAAGCAACTTCGCAGACTGATTGCCTGATAAGTGGGCTACATTCGTGTCTAACCTGAGACAGAATGGAATACTTGTAAAGCTGGATATAAATGACTTCATTCTAAGTTGCGAGAAGAAGCATAAGGATGAAGTATAGAGCTCAGAAGTCTTCGTACACACAAATTTATACAACGCCATTCAAGCTAAGACATCTGGAGCACCATTCCAGACTGCTTTTGTGTCTAGCTCTCAGGTCCGTCACATGCTTCTCCTTCTGGATCAGACACGTCTGGGTCATCATGTACCCATTATATTGGATCAGAAGCAAGCGCTACCAAACTGAAGATCGAGAACCTCGGTAATGTGACCGTGGAAGTAGCTCGAGAGCATATGGATCTTTTAGCAGCAGTGGTTCATTCATATGATGGACTTTTGCCGGGAAGATTGGAAACTGCCATCTGGCAGATGAGGACTACGAGCAGGTGGATGAGATGGAGCTTGAGAGAATGGATATAATGTGGGCCTTAGCAAGTGCTGTCCGGAGGGCAAAGAACTTTGTGAAAAAGACTGGACAGAACTTGGTCGCTACTATGGATACCACCTTTGCCTTCGACAAGATAAAGTGACCTGCTTTAATTGTGGTGAGAAGGGGAACTTCAAAAGAGAATGTGTCAAGCCAAAGAAGACGGGTAATGGGAATCCGTTCTCATCCTTTACTCGCCAAGACAAGCAAGCCTCTAGTTCTACTTCATCAAACAAGGATCCAAAAGCCTTAATTGCTCATGATGATAAAGGACAGGATTGGAGTTTTAGGTTTGTCTCACCAGGAGAATCTAACATTGCCAGTGTTGAGGATATTGATGATGATTCTGCAAGTGAAGGTGATCTAGCAGTTGAGATAGCAATGTCACATAGTGAAGAAACAACTGCAGCCGAGGTCAGTTACAAACCAAATGAGGAAGTTTCCACGTCAGAGACAGAAAACTCAGAATCACCAGAACCAGAAACATCTGATGCTGCACTGATGGCTAACTCTTCTGAACCAACTCAGGTAAGTACCACTGACCAAATTTTTAATAATCATGCTTGTTCTGATTGTGATACTTTTAGGAATAGCATAGATGAAAATTTTGCTATGTTATTAGATCATAATAATGACTTAGTAAAAGATTTACGTCTGTGCACTGAGGCTAATAGAGTACTAAAACAAAATGAGCATAGTTATAAAGAAAAAATAGACCTATTGACTAAACAACTTAGGGAAACCGAAGTAGTGGCTTTTAACCAAGCAAATGACATTAGGTATTATTTAAACTCCCTAGAAGACACTAAGAAACAAAAGGCAGTTCTAGAAGTAGAAGTCAATTCACTAAAACAGAAACTGCATAGTTGGACTAGTTCGTCGCACATAGTCCAACACTTAGTAAAAGAAAGGAACAACGGGGAGGGACTGGGCTACAAAGTGGTTCCACCACCACCTGAGACCTTGATGAACACTAAGTCTAGACCTTTAAGTAGTAATCCCATCAAGGATCATGTAGTGACTACTCCTCTTGTAAGTGATCCAGATTCCCTATGTTCATCTATTGACACTGGAAACAAACAAAAGGAGACCACTTCAAAGGCAAAGGGAAAATTGCCTTGTGTTAATCTGGAAAAGAAGTTTGAAAAGGTTAACTTAAAGTCAAGTTCTAACAAAGTCAAATCAGAACCTAAAAGGACTTCAATGTTACTTTTCACATGCTTCAAGTCAAAAACCAGTTAACCAAAAAGTGGAACATGTTAAACAGGCTAAAACTGTAAATTTTGTTACACCAGAGAAAATATCAAACATACTAGAGTCAAAACCTAAAGTAATTGATGTTACTAGAGTGTCACGTACCTCTCCACAAAGAAAGTTTAATCATAAAGTTGATAGCAGAGCTTGCTACAACTGTGGGAATATGGACACATTGCTTCCTACTGTAATTTTATCAGACACCTAGGAAGAAGATTGAACTTCAGGACTCAAAACCTAAGTCTTCTAAGAGGAGCTCTTTAACTCCACCTAGAAGAGCTAGTGAACCTAAAGTCCAACTTGCAAGCCAAACGACTTTATCATAAACAGGCATTGCACAAATCTGGCTTATGGAAAGAAAAGTCAACCTACGTGTCTGATACTGATAACAAGAAGGAACCTGAGCTACCCTCACCCTCTAAGGGTCAATGGGTGGAGTTTATGATGTGTGATGCCTCTGGGAAACCCAAGACAGTCAAAGCTTGGGTTCCTAACCTAAACTAATTCATTTACTTTGTATGTGCAGGGTGTTCGATACAGTGCTGAGACTAACACGTGGATTATAGACAGCGGAGCATCCAGGCACATGACAGGAAATAGAGCCCTTTTATCTAACGTCAAACAAATAAAAGGAGGGCATGTTTCCTTTGCAGGAAACAAAGGAGGCTATATCACAGCTCAGGGAGAAGTGGGAAATCAGAAAGTTAAGTTTGATAAGGTGAACTACGTTCAACAACTTCAGAACAACTTACTTTCTGTTTCCCAAATCTGTGATAAAGGATTTAAAGTCATCTTCGATAACCAGAAGTGTTACGTGCTGAAGAAAGAATATATGATCCCAGAGGAGCAAGTTCTGATGACTGCTTCAAGATATAAAGACCTTTATGTCTTGGATCTGTCAACAGCTGCTACAACGGATCATGAGGTTCAGTGTTTTTTATCTAAAGCTACTGAGAAGGATTCAATCTCCTGGCATCGGAGAATGGGACACATTAGTCAAAGAAGATGAATCATTTGATTCAGAAGTTTAGTGAGAGGAGTAAATGTCAAGAACTTCCAACTTCCTGACTTTTGTGTAGCTTGCAAGAAAGGCAAACAAACAAAGAAGTCTCATAAGGAAAAGAAAGTTCATTCAATAGAACTTCCTCTTGAGCTTCTTCACATGGATCTGTTTGGTCCAGTTAGTACAAGGAGCATTGCAGGCGACGTGTACTGCTTTGTGGTCACTGATGACTACTCAAGGTTCACTTGGGTAATGTTTCTGAAATCCAAATCAGAAACTTTGGAGACATTCAAGGAATTAGTAACCACACTGGAATCCCTCTACAAGCTAAAAGTTAGCCAATACGCTCAGACAACGGGACAGAATTCAAGAATCAAGGGATGGAGGCATACTGCAAGGAAAAGGGAATTGTGCATCAATTCACTTCTGCTTACACACCTCAGATGAATGGCGTGCTGAGAGAAAGAACAGGAGTTTGATAGAGACAGCACGGACTATGCTGGCAGACTCGAAACTGCCTATCCAATTCTGGAATGAGGCAGTGGCAAATGCGTGTTATACACTGAATCGAGTCCTAATAGTCAAGCGCCACGGAAAGACATGTTATGAGCTACTACAAAGACGCAAACCGAATTTGGAGTATCTTGAACTTTTGGCGCACCGTGTACACTTCTAAGAAGACACAAGAAGGAAAATTCAGCGAGAAGGCAGTTGAAGGAATTTTTCTAGGATACAACATACCGAACAAGCGAGTTTACAATAACTCAACGGGCCTTGTAGAAGTGTGGTGTAATGTCGACGTTCAGAGATATACCACACCACCTACAGGCAAAGGACCGCATACTTCTTCGATTATGATGGATTCTTCAAGTCCTTCAACATCCCTCTCTCTCCCTCGGATGATGAGTTAGCTACTAGGATGATGTATGATATTCTAAATACACCATCTAGCACACAGGGAGAATCATCTACTGAGTCAGAGGGGGTAGTCGATGACAGTGACTCCTCCTCTGACGATGAAACTGAAGCAGATGACCAGAACAGTCAGGAGGAACAGGTTCCAGTTCCTGAGAGTCCACAAGCATCCATAAGTGATGCACCTTCGACTTCGGAACCTCAAACTCCACCTTCCTCAGATGCAGAACAAAATGTTCACAATCTTGGTTCGGAGGTGACTGTGCCGACTACTCCAGGATCACAACTAAACGTTTATCATCCCCTTGACAATGTTATTGGAGATGTCCGATCAGGAGTACAAACCTGAAATCAGCTATACTCAGCTGATTACGCCTCAGTTATGGAGAAGGGTTACATTCATGATGGTGCTTATCGATGTTTTGTTTCGCATGTTGAGCCAAAATATGTCAGTGAAGCACTAAATGATGAGGCGTGGGTGAGTGCCATGAAAGAAGAACTTCTGCAGTTAAGAAGTTAGGTGTATGGACTCTGGTTGATAGACCTAAAGGTGCAAAGTCATTGGCACCAAATGGGTACTAAAATGCAAGAAGGATGACCAAGGAGTCATTATCAGGAACAAAGCTCGACTGGTGGTTCAAGGTTTTCGCCAAGTCGAGGGAATTGACTATAATGAGGTGTTTGCACCCGTGGCAAGGATGGAAGCTATTCGTATCTTCCTTGCCTATGCATCGTACATGAAGATTAAAGTCTACCAATTAGATGTGAAGAGTGCATTCCTTCATGGGGAACTCAGGGAAACAGTCTATGTAAGTCAACCCGAGGGATTTGAAGACCCTTATCATCGGGATAGAGTTTACAAGCTCGACAAAGGTTTATATGGGCTTCATCAAGCTCCTCGAGCTTGGTATGAGAAACTCTCGACTCATCTTGTGAAACACGGCTTTCGCAGGGGAGTCATTGACTGTACACTGTTTATTAAAGAAAAGGATGGCGACCTACTGCTTGTACAGATATATGTTGATGACATAATCTTCGGGTCAAAGAACGAAGAGTTATGCAAAGAGTTTGAAGCAGTGATGAAGAAAGAGTTTGAGATGAGTGCTATGGGGGAGATGAAGTTCTTTCTTGGTTACAGGTCGATCAAACACCTAATGGGATCTTTCTACATCAGACCAAGTATGTAGGAGACATTCTCAGTCGCTTTGACATGGAGAATGCTTCTGCTGCTGGGACTCCATTTGCCACGAATCATGATATAGCACCTGATGAGAATGGAGATCTTGTAGATGTCACTATGTACCGAGGAAGGATTGGATCCCTCATGTATCTCACTGCCTCAACACCTGATATCATGTATGCTACATGTTTATGTTCCAGATATCAGGCTAAACCTAAGGTCAATCATCTGATCGGGGTCAAAAGGATTTTTTGCTATCTAAAGGGTACACCCACACTGGGCTTGTGGTATCCTCATGATGATGATTTTGAGCTCACGGCGTATAGTGACTCGGACTACGGAGGCTGCAAAATGAACTACAAGTCTACATCAGCGGGGTGTCAATTCTTTGGGAGAAGATTAGTACATGGCAGTGTAAGAAGCAGACATCGGTTGCATTGTCAACCTGTGAAGCCGAATATGTTGCTGCTGCAAGTTGCTATTCACAAATCACTTGGATTCAACAGCAAATGCGAGATTACGGTTTAAAGTTCTCATCTACTCCTATTTTTGTTGATAACTCTGCTACAATTGCAGTAACTAAAAATCTGGTTCAACATCCTAAGACCAAACACATCGGTATTAAATACCACTTCATCAGAGACTGTTTTGAAAAGAACTTAATTGATGTGGTTAAAATTAATACTGATTTCAACGTGCTGACCTCTATACTAAAGCCTTTGATAAACCACGTTTTCAATATTTGCTAGAGGTCAACGGCGTTAAAAAGAAAAGTGAGGTAATTCCTGATGAGAATAATGTGTAGTCCGATGTAGTTTCGTTAAAGTTTATTTATTTTATGTTATCTATTTTTTCTTTTTGTCTGTTATATTTAAACTCATGTTATTTTGCTGTTTATTAAAATACAAAAATAATTAAATCCGCAATGATTTTAGTATTTTAGGGGGAGAATATGTCAGCAAGTTAACATTTAAAAAATGAGGGAGAATGGGTAACTAGCTGAAATAAGGTAGATTGTGTCTGTGATACCGATTCAATACCTTTGGAATATGATAGTACACAGGAACAAATCAAGAGGGATTTTAAAATCTATGTTTTGAAAAGATGCAAAAGTTGAAAGTATAAGTCTGTGTAGTCTAAGCAATATAAAAAGGGAAGATGATTGAAAACTGGCAACTCCTAAGGTGACACAAAGAAAGTAGACTCAGAGGCTGCTAGACCACAAATGATATGTTGGTAGATTCAACACAATAGACAATTAGACCTGATTGGTGATCTCAAGATTAAACTAAGTTGTTCAACTGACTGTGGGCTTCCATCTTATCACTGGTTAACACAATCAAATATATTCCAACAAGGGGTAATGAGCATTTAAATGCCACAAACGTGTGCGGATGACCATAATTAGAGCAAAGCAAGAAAAAAATGAAAGACAAATGCAATAAAGCTGATGACTTATGTTGTTGGTGCATATTGTGTAAAATAAAATAAGCTGCTCTAACAAGGAGATAGGTTGTGTGCCTCTCTGCTGTGCGATGGCACTGACCTGAGGATAAGCATAACCTAGATATTCTAGAATTCATTATTGTTTGCCGCCTCTCTGCTGTGCGATGGCACTGACCTGAGGACGGGCTTCTCTTTGAAAGCTCTAAGAATAGTCTCTTCTTGTAATAATACCTGTTGAGCGCTGAAAAACCTCTGAGGAATGTTGATTACCATATAAGTGTGGGATCCACAAATGTTAGCTGAAATAATTAAACCTAAGACAGTCACCAGTCTGCGTCAAAAGTCTGTGTATGGATTTAAGTGGACGAACATACTAACAATCTTAGTGGCTACATTCTCAAGAGTTTAATCAATGTGAAAATCTAAGAGTTTCAGTATGATTTCCTTAAGTTGCTAACGACTCTGGATGAACACCGAGAATTTAAGCATCAAAAAGTTTAAGAACAAGTCCGAAATGATTTGATGTTCCTGTATGATTCCAAGATTGAATTGGTCTAGATATGATCAATCTACGTTGAAGCTGTCTACTCCCAACCAAATCCCTTAGATTTCCATCTTAGGGTTTTATCTCTCACAAAAAGTCCAAAAATAAACTTTATTTGTGTAGTTAGTTTAAGTTTTTATGTTAATCTTTTAACTTGTGTATCTGTCGGACTACATCAGGGAAATCAGAAGGGAATTAACTTACCTAAAAGGGTCATGTCTGAGATGGCCACATGTTGTTCAAATTTAAAAGGTCACTTCTGAAGTGACTGAATGGTTAAGAGCTTATAATGTCTATTTCAAAAGGTTAAAATGTTCAAAATGGCAGAAAATCTACCAAGTGTGACCCATTCGCATGATTGGACCATGAATATGGACCAACCATGCGAATGGATCCCATTCGCACGATTGGACCATGAATATGGACCAACCATGCGAATGGATCCCATTCGCACGACTGGACATGAATTGAGTCATTCAACCGAATGGCTTAAGGATGATCCTTTCGACCGAATGACAGGGTGCGAATGAGTCAGTCAACGACTGAGACTTAGTCGGTTAATTGAGATGCGAATAAAGGAGACACGAATGAGTCAGTCGACCGACTGAGACTTAGTCGGCCGACTGAAAGCGACCGACTGGACCATCGCACAACTGAACTCAGTCGCCCGAATGAACTGAGCGAATGAGGCCAGTCGGCCGATTGAAATTAGGGTCAGTATTTAAAGGGCCTCAGTCGATCGCATCTCACTCATCACCCAATCGCACCCCAAATCGCTTCTTTCCCGTTACTCTGCCAAAATTTTACTAGCACTGGTTTATCATTGTTTTTGATTCACTAACGTTCGCCATTCATTATACAGGTAGATTGAAGTCTTGTTTCATTGAAATCAGAAGTTTTGAACCATAATGTGGTGAAATGAGAACGAAAACAAGAAACAGACAGAACGTGACCTAATAACCTATGTCAACTATGCAAAATGTTAAAATTAAGGTTGATAGGTTATTAGTAACAAGAATGCGAGTATATTGAACCGGTAATCCATGTTAAATCACTTGTATTGATCAAGACGCAAACCACAGGCGACTGAACAACTGAGACAGGCGACTGGTTGTCCGGATGAACTTCAATCGCACGATTGAATCTGGTGATTGGGTTATTCGGCCGAATGAACCATACGATTGGTCTCAGCGGCCGACTGAACCATTCGCAGACTCAGTCAGCAGACTGAACCAATCGCATGTCACATTGACCAGAATGGTCAAGTCGCATGAAAAACAGACGACTGACGTCAGTCGCATGATTCATTCGCACGAATGAATCAAAATGACTTTCAACTTTCACTTAGAACAGAAGTTTTCATGTCTTATGTACTAATGGTTCTATGTCTGTGTGTTCAGGTAAATGGTAGAAAGGTGGTCCATAAATCCAAAGCACAACATCTGTGCCCATTTATATCACCCACCAGGAACTGGGCTGAGTTTACCGACATTATAGCCTTTCTGAGACGGTCCCGGATTCATAAGGCTATCTCCACGCCTTGCACGCCATATAGATCACTCCATCAGGCATTCTGGGAGAATGCCTCGGTGGACCGCTCTCGTGAGCCGTACTGTATTAGGAGCTCTATATTGGGCCATGATATTGAGATCTCTGCTGCCGACATTCAGAGGGTCCTAGAGTTTGGGGATGACGCTGATCATCCTACTCAACTACATCCGTTGACAGTGAGAGGATGCTTTCTGAGGATAAAGTACGCTGGGGATATCAACTCAGGTGTGCTTAACAAGAGCAACCTGAGCCCCCAGTACAAGTACTTACCACACGTGATCCTCAAGTGTGTTGCATCGAGGAGGGGTGGGTTTGACGACTCTCAGACCAGATTCAAAATGCCTACGTGGCACTGGTTCTGAACCACCCCTTTAGTTTTTCCAGCATGATATTCTCCTACTTAGTGGAGAACTTGGAGGTAAAGGGAAAAGAGGGGTTTTGTATGTACCCCAGATTCTTACAACTCGTCTTCAACGAGAAGCTGCCACAATTGCCCAAAGAGAGTCATGACGCAGTAGCCTTAGAGATAATGGATGATACTACTCTGGGCAGGATGAGAGTTACAGGGGAAAGCAGGTTAAGCCCCAAGTGAAGAGACTGATTGGCCACCTGGCCAACGAAAGGTATGTGGCGCCTGGCAGACGCAAATGGCGTAACGATGACAGCGACTCCGATGATGAGTGGTTGCTCCTACCAGATATGGATTCTGATGATGATGACAGCGGCAACGCCGGGGATGATATGCCTGCTACTCAAAGAGGCACTGAGTCAGATGTTATTCCCCGGGGTCTGACACTGCTGGAGAGGCTGCTGAGACGGCCGGTTTCCATCAGGGGTTCATTGTTGGTGATCAGGAAGAGGAGGAGTCGGATGAGGAGCCCCTCACTAGGACTATGGGACGCAAAGTTGTTCCCACAGAACACGGGCTTAGGGTGGTTGGTGAACACCTTCGGGACTGCACTGAGAGAGAGACTGACCCAAGCTATGCTCCGGGTTCAGTAGGCAGAGCTACAGGGGGAGCATCCACTTCCACCGGGACTAGAGGAAGAGGATGGCTCAACCACACGGACTGAAGAAGAAGAAGCGTCGCATGACCTTCGTTACCACTGCTGCCACTACTTCCACCATCACAGCCACCACTACCACCTCCACGGACATACCACCATTATCACAGCCACCACATCCACTACTGCTACCACAAACCCACCTTACCTACACCGCTGTATCCTTCCGATCCACCACCATACCATTCACACCTACATCACCAGCACCTGCTTACCGACCCATATTCACCACTGCTACTACCACCACCACCTTACATCATGCCGAACCTCAACCCAGCCATCCCATGTATTTGGATCTACTACTCACCTCATCGGGGTAGAGGAGCAGCTGTCGGCGCTTAATCGTATGGTGATGCGCCTGCTAGCTGCAGATGAAGAGAAAGCAGCGCAGATTCGCCAGTTGACCGATCTAACTACTGCCCAGTCTCAGCAGTTGGCAGGGCAGGCTCGGGTGATAGAGCAGCAGACCCAGCTAATCGATGCTAGGAGAGTCGAGATGTCCCAACTCCAGGACAGCAGCAGGCCCAATCAGCCAAACGTATAGAGGAGTTGGAGACGACCAACAAGACGATTATGCTGAGGTTAAGGGGTCAAAAGATGAGCCTTGAAGATAAAGAAGGGTGATAGGGATGATGGAGATGTCATGATGAAAATGATGATGATGATGAGGAAGATGATGAGGATGAAGAAGAGACAGAGGAAGAAAGGACAGAAGGTAGAGATGATGATGACAAAGCAGAAGGAGGGGATGCGGCTGCATCGGCCTCTGCTTCTGGTCAAGAGCGAAGATCGAAGAATCGACAGGATCAGCCATCCACCTCTCTACTCCTCCGAGCGACGACCAGGATTCAAGACAAAAGTACAGATTAGATGTCTTATTATTTATTATTTTGTGATTGAATCATGGAATGAAAACAAGTGTGTTGAATGTGTATATTAAGTTGATATAATTCTGTTTGATCACTTACTAATGGTGTGTGTGTTGAATGTTTATATATTAAGTTGATATAATTCTGTTTGATCACTTACTAATGGTTTGTGTTGAATGTTTATATATTAAGTTGATATAATTCTGTTTGATCACTTACTAATGGTTTATGTGTTGAATGTTTAAATCAAACAGATCCAAACTTTCAAAGGGATGAGTTTGATTGCTCCTCTTCAACAGGTCAAGACTCAACTAACCATGACTCTTGATCTGCAAGAGATTATAAGGTCTGTGAGTTATACCCCTGAAGAAGGGGAAATAATTCATGACCTATCTAATGAGCAACTGGCAGAGATGTTCAGACTCAATCTTGATGAAATTGTCAAGGATGCTCCAACAGTTGATTCAACCAGTGATGAAGAACTAAATGATGTTGATGAAGTTGAGGTTGAAGATATTACTTCAGAAGAGTACCTTCAGTACGCTGACAACGAGGGTAATGTGGTCCCCAATCTGGGTGAGTCCCTAGTCAGTGATATGTTTGAGGTACTAGACAAGATGGAGCAAGAAAATGGAAAGACCAAAGGAACAGCCCAAGCCTCAAATAATGACGTAGACACTCGAAAGGCTGAGTGGGCTGCCTGTTTTGAAGAAGTTAGAGCCAGAGCGTGCTGCACCAAAGAAAGATGCCTACACCAAGCTCTATAGAGTCAAGAAACACCATAAGGGGTCAGGCAGGATTATTGCATGGGCTTATTTTGATGACCTTAACGCATATGAGTTAAGAGGGAACAGGGCTTAGAGTACTTCAGATTTCCACATGATCTGAAGACTCTACCTGGTTTTGAGCTCAACCAGCTGGCTAAGCTAAAGCTGCTGTATGCTGACCCACGAAAAATGTCAGGCTGGTTCGAGGCTGCCCTGAAGAAGGAGTACCACACCAGAGGTTAACTTCAGACCACAACAGCCTACGAGGTATCTAAAAAGGTCTGAGGTTGATGCCAGTACTGGCAAGCCCAAGATTGTGTTGAAGTGGAGTCCTCCGCGCACTATGTCGAGAATCCCTCTCAGGGAAATGCCACAGGACTTCACTCCACACTTCAAATGGTGGTACTATGATTGGAGAACTGCTGAAGCTGTCATAGTTCTGAATAAAGAGGGCCAAATGGATACTATCAGGGTATTCGACCCGATGTGGCTAACCAACTTGTCTGCTAATGATGTCTATACATTATACAAGTGGCCACTGTTCTATGACACACAAGACATTGTACAAGCCCTCCAGTTCCACAACATTACACGACTTTGCTTCGCATTTGATATTCACGCAGGAGTCACACAAGAGGACAAGTACAAGAAATATGAGGAGGTAATGAAGAAAACAAGACATTAGAGAGATATAGGTCCAAAGGGGAGTTTGTTGATACATGTATGTCCCTAGATCATGATATGTGATGTAATATATCTTGCTTGGTATGATTAATGAAATGATATGATAGTTTGTTAGTTATAATGCTTAATAGTCATTAGTGAGTCGTGACTGAATTGATTGGGTTTATGATTATTTGAATGGTTGCACATTATGTTATATAATTAATACATTCAAACTTAACATAATGAAGTTCTCATGCGAATGGCTCATGCGAATGAACCATACGCATGAATAACGTCTCACGATTGACTCAGTCGTGTGACTGAACCAGGAGACTAGATCAGTCGCCCGATTGTAACATAAGATTGGCTCAGTCGTACGACTGAACACTCAGTCGTACGAATGAATCAACCGCATGGTTCAATCGCACGACTGAACCAGACTAATGGTTCAGTCGCACGATTGAATAATACCAACCTATAAATACAACTCAATTCGTGAAAAACAAAAACTCTCGATCAATTACGATTCCAGACGTACCCTAGCCGTCCAGAAACCTTCCTATTCGTTCTCCAAGTTCGTAGAACACATTAGATCGATTCCCAATCGATTTCTAACGTTAGTTTCAATCCTTGATTGATTCTTCGTGTGTTCTCACTGATTGGATTGCCAATCAAATAGGATTCCGCACTATTTGATCTGGTTTACACGTTAATCTCAGGTATTTCGGTTAAATACCAGGTCCTAATAAGTGGTATCAGAGCTATTGGCTCTTGATTACGTGTTGATTCAATCAAGATTCTATAAGTTTGTGTTTTTGCACTAAAAACGCAATCTTTGGCATCAAAAGTGATCTTGGAAGTTCCTGCTCATGGAAGTTTGGTTTCTACGGACTTAGGCGATTAAAACTTGTGAAATTTGAATCTTTACGGCTAAAACCCGTCAAACACAGAAATTTTCGCAAAACAGCAGCTTCAGTCGCACGAGTGACTCTCGCACGATGGACTCCATTCGCATTGCTCATACGCACGATTGGATATAGTCGCACCCTTATTCGGCCGACTGAACCGTTCCTTCGCATAGCTCATACGCACCAGATTCATTCGCACGACTGAACCAATCGCCCAGTTCAGCCGCACGATTGAACCAATCGCAGAGTTTATACGCACGATTAGCTCATTCGCATCCTTCAGTCGCATCAGTGAAAGTTTGTTTGATTAGATTATAAGTTTATTAGTCATGGAAGATCAGATGTTAGCCTTTACTGCTGGGAAGGACTCAAGGATACAGAACCTGCTGTTGCTTGAGAGTGAGAGGGGGAATCACAATAAACCACCAAAGCTTTTGACTTTAGATGAGTTTCCCCACTGGAAACAATGTTTGAGATCTATCTTAATGGAGTAGATCCTAATCTGTGGGAAGCCATTGAGATGGTTATAGTACACCGGTGGGAGCTGATGGAGTTAAGCTAACATTAAGCGGGATGACAGACCACACATAAAGTTAAGTACAATGTAGAGAAAAGAGTTTATGCATTGATCACTCAGTCTATCCCCAAGACATATTCCACCAGTATTCAGAGAACAAGTAGTCCAAAACTGTGGGATGAGCTAGAGAAGAGATATGATGGGAATGCATCATTGAAGGCAATCAAGGCAAAGGAGTTAAAGAAGGAATTCGATAACTTCTCATCAATTGGTAATGAAAGTTTGGACGAAGTCATAGACAGATTTTACACTTGATGAGCGAATTGCATACACATGGAGTGGCTACTACCATGGAAGATAAAGTAAGCAACTTCGCAGACTGATTGCCTGATAAGTGGGCTACATTCGTGTCTAACCTGAGACAGAATGGAATACTTGTAAAGCTGGATATAAATGACTTCATTCTTAAGTTGCGAGAAGAAGCACTAAGGATGAAGTATAGAGCTCAGAAGTCTTCGTACACACAAATTTATACAACGCCATGCCTCAAGCTAAGACATCTGGAGCACCATTCCAGACTGCTTTTGTGTCTAGCTCTCAGGTCCGTCACATGCTTCTCCTTCTGGATCAGACACGTCTGGGTCATCATGTACCCATTATATTGGATCAGAAGCAAGCGCTACCAAACTGAAGATCGAGAACCTCGGTAATGTGACCGTGGAAGTAGCTCGAGAGCATATGGATCTTTTAGCAGCAGTGGTTCATTCATATGATGGACTTTTGCCGGGAAGATTGGAAACTGCCATCTGGCAGATGAGGACTACGAGCAGGTGGATGAGATGGAGCTTGAGAGAATGGATATAATGTGGGCCTTAGCAAGTGCTGTCCGGAGGGCAAAGAACTTTGTGAAAAAGACTGGACAGAACTTGGTCGCTACTATGGATACCACCTTTGCCTTCGACAAGAATAAAGTGGACCTGCTTTAATTGTGGTGAGAAGGGGAACTTCAAAAGAGAATGTGTCAAGCCAAAGAAGACGGGTAATGGGAATCCGTTCTCATCCTTACTCGCCAAGACAAGCAAGCCTCTAGTTCTACTTCATCAAACAAGGATCCAAAAGCCTTAATTGCTCATGATGATAAAGGCAGGATTGGAGTTTTAGGTTTGTCTCACCAGGAGAATCTAACATTGCCAGTGTTGAGGATATTGATGATGATTCTGCAAGTGAAGGTGATCTAGCAGTTGAGATAGCAATGTCACATAGTGAAGAAACAACTGCAGCCGAGGTCAGTTACAAACCAAATGAGGAAGTTTCCACGTCAGAGACAGAAAACTCAGAATCACCAGAACCAGAAACATCTGATGCTGCACTGATGGCTAACTCTTCTGAACCAACTCAGGTAAGTACCACTGACCAAATTTTTAATAATCATGCTTGTTCTGATTGTGATACTTTTAGGAATAGCATAGATGAAAATTTTGCTATGTTATTAGATCATAATAATGACTTAGTAAAAGATTTACGTCTGTGCACTGAGGCTAATAGAGTACTAAAACAAAATGAGCATAGTTATAAAGAAAAAATAGACCTATTGACTAAACAACTTAGGGAAACCGAAGTAGTGGCTTTTAACCAAGCAAATGACATTAGGTATTATTTAAACTCCCTAGAAGACACTAAGAAACAAAAGGCAGTTCTAAGTAGAAGTCAATTCACTAAAACGAAACTGCATAGTTGGACTAGTTCGTCGCACATAGTCCAACACTTAGTAAAAGAAAGGAACAACGGGGAGGGACTGGGCTACAAAGTGGTTCCACCACCACCTGAGACCTTGATGAACACTAAGTCTAGACCTTTAAGTAGTAATCCCATCAAGGATCATGTAGTGACTACTCCTCTTGTAAGTGATCCAGATTCCCTATGTTCATCTATTGACACTGGAAACAAACAAAAGGAGACCACTTCAAAGGCAAAGGGAAAATTGCCTTGTGTTAATCTGGAAAAGAAGTTTGAAAAGGTTAACTTAAAGTCAAGTTCTAACAAAGTCAAATCAGAACCTAAAAGGACTTCAATGTTACTTTCTCACATGCTTCAAGTCAAAAACCAGTTAACCAAAAAGTGGAACATGTTAAACAGGCTAAAACTGTAAATTTTGTTACACCAGAGAAAATATCAAACATACTAGAGTCAAAACCTAAAGTAATTGATGTTACTAGAGTGTCACGTACCTCTCCACAAAGAAAGTTTAATCATAAAGTTGATAGCAGAGCTTGCTACAACTGTGGAGAATATGGACACATTGCTTCCTACTGTAATTTTTATCACACCTAGGAAGAAGATTGAACTTCAGGACTCAAAACCTAAGTCTTCTAAGAGGAGCTCTTTAACTCCACCTAGAAGAGCTAGTGAACCTAAAGTCCAACTTGCAAGCCAAACGGCTGTTTATCATAAACAGGCATTGCACAAATCTGGCTTATGGAAAGAAAAGTCAACCTACGTGTCTCATACTGATAACAAGAAGGAACCTGAGCTACCCTCACCCTCTAAGGGTCAATGGGTGGAGTTTATGATGTGTGATGCCTCTGGGAAACCCAAGACAGTCAAAGCTTGGGTTCCTAACCTAAACTAATTCATTTACTTTGTATGTGCAGGGTGTTCGATACAGTGCTGAGACTAACACGTGGATTATAGACAGCGGAGCATCCAGGCACATGACAGGAAATAGAGCCCTTTTATCTAACATCAAACAAATAAAAGGAGGGCTTGTTTCCTTTGCAGGAAACAAAGGAGGCTATATCACAGCACAGGGAGAAGTGGGAAAGCAGAAAGTTAAGTCTGATAAGGTGAACTACATTCAACAACTTCAGAACAACTTACTGTCTGTCTCCCAAATCTGTGATAAAGGATTTAAAGTCATCTTCGATAACCAGAAGTGTTACGTGCTGAAGAAAGAATATATGATCCCAGAGGAGCAAGTTCTAATGACTGCTTCAAGATATAAAGACCTTTACGTCTTGGATCTGTCAACAACTGCTACAACGGATCATGAGGTTCAGTGTTTTTTATCTAAAGCTACTGAGAAGGATTCAATCTCCTGGCATCGGAGAATGGGACACATTAGTCAAAGGAAGATGAATCATTTGATTCAGAAGGATTAGTGAGAGGAGTAAATGTCAAGAACTTCCAACTTCCTGACTTTTGTGTAACTTGCAAGAAAGGCAAACAGACAAAGAAGTCTCATAAGGAAAAGAAAGTTCATTAATAGAACTTCCTCTTGAGCTTCTTCACATGGATCTGTTTGGTCCAGTTAGTACAAGGAGCATTGCAGGCGACGTGTACTGCTTTGTGGTCACTGATGACTACTCAAGGTTCACTTGGGTAATGTTTCTGAAATCCAAATCAGAAACTTTGGAGACATTCAAGGAATTAGTAACCACACCGGAATCCCTCTACAAGCTAAAAGTTAGCCAAATACGCTCAGACAACGGGACAGAATTCAAGAATCAAGGGATGGAGGCATACTGCAAGGAAAAGGGAATTGTGCATCAATTCACTTCTGCTTACACACCTCAGATGAATGGCGTTGCTGAGAGAAAGAACAGGAGTTTGATAGAGACAGCACGGACTATGCTGGCAGACTCGAAACTGCCTATCCAATTCTGGAATGAGGCAATGGCAAATGCGTGTTATACACTGAATCGAGTCCTAATAGTCAAGCGCCACGGAAAGACATGTTATGAGCTACTACAAAGACGCAAACCGAATTTGGAGTATCTTGAACCTTTTGGCGCACCGTGTACACTTCTAAAGAAGACACAAGAAGGAAAATTCAGCGAGAAGGCAGTTGAATGAATTTTTCTAGGATACAACATGCCGAACAAGCGAGTTTACAATAACTCAACGGGCCTTGTAGAAGTGTGGTGTAATGTCGACGTTCAGAGATATACCACACCACCTACAGGCAAAGGACCCGCGTACTTCTTCGATTATGATGGATTCTTCAAGTCCTTCAACATCCCTCTCTCTCCCTCGGATGATGAGTTAGCTACTAGGATGATGTATGATATTCTAAATACACCATCTAGCACACAGGGAGAATCATCTACTGAGTCAGAGGGGTAGTCGATGATAGTGACTCCTCCTCTGACGATGAAACTGAAGCAGATGACCAGAACAGTCAGGAGGAACAGGTTCCAGTTCCTGAGAGTCCACAAGCCATAAGTGATGCACCTTCGACTTCGAACCTCAAACTCCACCTTCCTCAGATGCAGAACAAAATGTTCACAATCTTGGTTCGGAGGTGACTGTGCCGACTACTCCAGGATCACAACTAAACGTTTATCATCCCCTTGACAATGTTATTGGAGATGTCCGATCAGGAGTACAAACCTGAAATCAGCTATACTCAGCTGATTACGCCTCAGTTATGGAGAAGGGTTACATTCATGATGGTGCTTATCGATGTTTTGTTTCGCAGGTTGAGCCAAAATATGTCAGTGAAGCACTAAATGATGAGGCGTGGGTGAGTGCCTTGCAAGACTTCTGCAGTTTACGAAGTTAGGTGTATGGACTCTGGTTGATAGACCTAAAGGTGCAAAAGTCATTGGCACCAAATGGGTACTAAAATGCAAGAAGGATGACCAAGGAGTCATTATCAGGAACAAAGCTCGACTGTTGGTTCAAGGTTTTTCGCCAAGTCGAGGGAATTGACTATAATGAGGTGTTTGCACCTGTGGCAAGGATGGAAGCTATTCGTATCTTCCTTGCCTATGCATCGTACATGAAGATTAAAGTCTACCAATTAGATGTGAAGAGTGCATTCCTTCATGGGGAACTCAGGGAAACAGTCTATGTAAGTCAACCCGAGGGATTTGAAGACCCTTATCATCGGGATAGAGTTTACAAGCTCGACAAAGGTTTATATGGGCTTCATCAAGCTCCTCGAGCTTGGTATGAGAAACTCTCGACTCATCTTGTGAAACACGGCTTTCGCAGGGGAGTCATTGACTGTACACTGTTTATTAAGAAAAGGATGGCGACCTACTGCTTGTACAGATATATGTTGATGACATAATCTTCGTGTCAAAGAACGAAGAGTTATGCAAAGAGTTTGAAGCAGTGATGAAGAAAGAGTTTGAGATGAGTGCTATGGGGGAGATGAAGTTCTTTCTTGGGTTACAGGTGGATCAAACACCTAATGGGATCTTTCTACATCAGACCAAGTATGTAGGAGACATTCTCAGTCACTTTGACATGGAGAATGCTTCTGCTGCTGGGACTCCACTTGCCACGAATCATGATATAGCACCTGATGAGAATGGAGATCTTGTAGATGCCACTATGTACCGAGGAATGATTGGATCCCTCATGTATCTCACTGCCTCAACACCTGATATCATGTATGCTACATGTTTATGTTCCAGATAGCAGGGTAAACCTAAGGTCAATCATCTGATCGGGGTCAAAAGGATTTTTTGCTATCTAAAGGGTACACCCACACTGGGCTTGTGGTATCCTCATGATGATGATTTTGAGCTCACGGCGTATAGTGACTCGGACTACGGAGGCTGCAAAATGAACTACAAGTCTACATCAGCGGGTGTCAATTCTTTGGGAGAAAATTAGTTACATGGTCGTGTAAGAAGCAGACATCGGTTGCATTGTCAACCTGTGAAGCCGAATATGTTGCTGCTGCAAGTTGCTGTTGACAATCATTTGGATTCAACAGCAAATGCGGGATTACGGTTTAAAATTCTCATCTACTCCTATTTTTGTTGATACTCTGCTGCAATTGCAGTAACTAAAAATCCGGTTCAACATCCTAAGACCAAACACATCGGTATTAAATACCACTTCATCAGAGACTGTTTTGAAAAGAACTTAATTGATGTGGTTAAAATTAATACTGACTTTCAACGTGCTGACCTCTATACTAAAGCCTTTGATAAACCACGTTTTCAATATTTGCTAGAGGTCAACGGCGTTAAAAAGAAAAGTGAGGTAATTCCTGATGAGAATAATGTGTAGTCCGATGTAGTTTCGTTAAGTTTATTTATTTATGTTATCTGTTTTTTCTTTTTGTCTGTTATATTTAAACTCATGTTATTTTTGCTGTTTATTAAAATCCAAAAATAATTAAATCCGCAATGATTTAGTATTTTAGGGGGAGAATATGTCAGCAAGTTAACATTAAAAAAAATGAGGGAGAAGGGGTAACTAGCTGAAATAAGGTAGATTGTGTCTGTGATACCGATTCAATACCTTTGGAATATGATAGTACACAGGAACAAATCAAGAGAGATTTTAAAAATCTATGTTTTGAAAAGATGCAAAAGTTCAAAGTATAAGTCTGTGTAGTCTAAGCAATATAAAAAGGGAAGATGATGAAAACTGGCAACTCCTAAGGTGACACAAAGAAAGTAGACTTAGAGGCTGCTAGACCATAAATGATATGTTGGTAGATTCAACACAATAGACAATTAGACCTGATTGGTGATCTCAAGATTAAACTAAGTTGTTCAACTGACTGTGGGCTTCCATCTTATCACTGGTTAACACAATCAAATATATTCCAAAAAGGGTAATGAGCATTTAAATGCCACAACATGTGCGGATGACCATAATTAGAGCAAAGCAAGAAAAAAATGAAAGACAAATGCAATAAAGCTGATGACTTATGTTGTTGGTGCATATTGTGTAAAATAAAATAAGCTGCTCTAACAAGGAGATAGGTTGTGTGCCTCTCTGCTGTGCGATGGCACTGACCTGAGGATAAGCATAACCTAGATATTCTAGAATTCATTATTGTTTGCCGCCTCTCTGCTGTGCGATGGCACTGAGCTGAGGACAGGCTTCTCTTTGAAAGCTCTAAGAATAGTCTCTTCTTGTAATACCCCCGTGACCGCTCAAAAACCTCTGAGGAATGTTGATTACCATATAAGTGTGGGATCCACAAATGTTAGCTGAAATAATTAAACCTAAGACAGTCACCAGTCGCGTCAAAAGTCTGTGTATGGATTTAAGTGGACGAACATACTGACAATCTTAGTGGCTACATTCTCAAGTTTCAAATCAGTGTGAAATCTAAGAGTTTCAGTATGATTTCCTTAAGTTGCTAACGACTCTAGATGAACACCGAGAATTTAAGCATCAAAAATTTTAGAACAAGTCCCAAATAATTTGATGTTCCTGTATGATTCCAAGATTGAATTGTCCAGATACGATCAATCTACGTTGAAGCTGTCTACTCCCTAACCAAATCCCTTAGATTTCCATCTTAGGGTTTTATCTCTCACAAAAAGTCCAAAAATAAACTTTATTTCTATAGATAGTTAAGTTTTTATGTTAATCTTTTAACTTGTGTATCTGTCGGACTACATCAGGGAATCAGAAGGAATTAACTTACCTAAAAGGGTCATGTCTCAGATGGCCACATGTTGTTCAAATTTTAAAAGGTCACTTCTGAAGTGACTGAATTGTTTAAGAGCTTATATGTCTATTTCAAAAGGTTAAAATGTTCAAAATGGCAGAAAATCTACCAAGTGTGACCCATTCGCATGATTGGACCATGAATATGGACCAACCATGCGAATGGATCCCATTCGCACGATTGGACCATGAATATGGACCAACCATGCGAATGGATCCCATTCGCACGACTGGACATGAAATTGAGTCATTCAACGAATGGCGTTTAAGGATGATCCTTTCGACCGAATGACAGGGTGCGAATGAGTCAGTCAACCGACTGAGACTTAGTCGGTTAATTGAGATGCGAATAAAGGACCGAATGAGTCGTCGACCGACTGAGACTCAGTCGCCGACTGAGACTCAGTCGGCCGACTGAAAGCGACCGACTGGACCAATCGCACAACTGAACCTCAGTCGCCCGAATGAACTGAGCGAATGAGGCTAGTCGGCCGATTGAATTAGGGTCAGTATTTAAAGGGCCTCAGTCGATCGCATCTCACTCATCACTCCCAATCGCACCCAAATCGCTTTCTTCCCGTTACTCTGCCAAAATTTTACTAGCACTGTTTTATCATTGTTTTTGATTCACTAACGTTCGCCATTCATTATACAGGTAGATTGAATTCTTGTTTCATTGAAATCAGAAGGTTTGAACCATAATGTGGTGAAATGAGAACGAAAACAAGAAACAGACAGAACGCGACCTAATAACCTATGTCAACTATGCAAAATGTTAAAATTAAGGTTGATAGGTTATTAGTACAAGAATGCGAGTATATTGAACCGGTAATCCATGTTAAATCACTTGTATTGATCAAGACGCAAACCACATGCGACTGAACAACTGAGACAGGCGACTGGTTGTCCGGATGAACTTCAATCGCACGATTGAATCTGGTGATTGGGTTATTCGGCCGAATGAACCATACGATTGGTCTCAGTCGGCCGACTGAACCATTCGCAGACTCAGTCCGCAGACTGAACCCAATCGCATGTCACATTGACCAGAATGGGTCAAGTCGCATGAAAGAACAGACGACTGACGTCAGTCGCATGATTCATTCGCACGAATGAATCAAATGACTTTCAACTTTGCACTTAGAACAGAATTTTTCATGTCTTATGTACTAGTGGTTCTATGTCCTGTGTGTTTCAGGTAAATGGTAGAAAGGGGTCCATAAATCCAAAGCACAACATCTGTGCCCATTTGGATCACACCACCAGGAACGGGGCTGAGTTTACCGACATTATAGCCTTTCTGAGACAGTCCCGGATTCATAAGGCTATCTCCACGCCTTGCATGCCATATAGATCACTCCATCAGGCATTCTGGGAGAATGCCTCGTGGACCGCTCTCGTGAGCCGTACTGTATTAGGAGCTCTATATTGGGCCATGATATTGAGATCTCTGCTGCCGACATTCAGAGGGTCCTAGAGTTTGGGATGACGCTGATCATCCTACTCAACTACATCCGTTACAGTGAGAGGATGCTTTCTGAGGATAAAGTACGCTGGGGATATCAACTCAGGTGTGCTTCAACAAGAGCAACCTGAGCCCCCAGTACAAGTACTTAGCACACGTGATCCTCAAGTGTGTTGCATCGAGGAGGGGGTGTTTTGACGACCTCTCAGACCAGATTCAAAATGCCTACGTGGCACTGGTTCTGAACCACCCCTTCAGTTTTTCCAGCATGATATTCTCCTACTTAGTTGAGAACTTGGAGTAAGGGAAAAGAGGGGTTTTGTATGTACCCCAGATTCTTACAGCTCGTCTTCAACGAGAAGCTGCCACAGTTGCCCAAAGAGAGTCATGACGCAGTGGCCTTAGAGATAATGGATGATACTACTCTGGGCAGGATGAGAGTTTACAGGGGAAAGCAGGTTAAGCCCCAAGTGAAGAGACTGATTGGCCACCTGGCCAACAAAAGGTATGTGGCGCCTGGCAGACGCAAATGGCGTAACGATGACAGCGACTCCGATGATGAGTGGTTGCTCCTACCAGATATGGATTCTGATGATGATGATAGCGGCAACGCCGGGGATGATATGCCTGCTACTCAAAGAGGCACTGAGTCAGATGTTATTCCCCCGGGTCTGACACTGCCGCCGGAGAGGCTGCTGAGACGGCCGGTTTCCATCAGGGGTTCATTGTTCGTGATCAGGAGAGGAGAGTCGGATGAGGAGCCCCTCACTAGGACTATGGGACGCAAAGTTGTTCCCACAGAACACGGGCTTAGGGTGGTTGGTGAACACCCTCGGGACTCCACTGAGAGAGAGACTGACCCAAGCTATGCTCCGGGTTTAGTAGGCAGAGCTACAGGGGGAACATCCACTTCCACCGGACTAGAAGGAAGAAGATGGCTCAACCACACGGACTGAAGAAGAAGAAACGTCGCCTGACCTTCGTTACCACTGCTGCCACTACTTCCCACCATCCACAGCCACCACTACCACCTCCATGGACATACCACCCATTACCACAGCCACCACATCCACTACTGCTACCACAAAACCACCACCTTACCTACCACCACTGTATCCTTCCCATCCACCACCATAATACCATTCACACCTACATCACCACACCTGCTTACCGACCCATATTCACCACTGCTACTACCCCCCACCACCTCACATCATGCCGAACCCTCAACCAGCCATCCCATGTATTTGGATCTACTCTACCTCACATCGGGGTAGAGGAGCAGCTGTGGCGCTTAACCGTATGGTGATGCGCCTGCTAGCTGGAGATGAAGAGAAAGCGGCGCAGATTCGCCAGTTGACCGATCTGACTGCTGCCCAGTCTCAGCAGTTGGCAGAGCAGGCTCGGGTGATAGAGCAGCAGACCCAACTAATCGATGCTAGGAGAGTCGAGATGTCCCAACTCCAGGACCAGCAGGCCCAATCAGCCAAACGTATAAGGAGTTAGAGATGACCAACAAGACGATTATGCTGAGGTTAAAGGGTCAAAAGATGAGCCCTTGAAGATAAAGAAGGTGATAGGGATGAGGAGAGATTTCATGATGAAAATGATGATGATGATGAGGAAGATGATGAGGATGAAGAAGAGACAGAGGAAGAAAGGACAGAAGGTAGAGATGATGATGCTAAAGCAGAAGGAGGGGATGCGGCTGCATCGGCCTCTGCTTTGGTCAAGAGCGAAGATCGAAGAATCGACAGGATCAGCCATCTACCTCTTCTTCTCCTCCGAGCGACGAGCCGAGGATTCAAGACAAAAGTACAGATTAGATGTCTTATGTATTTATTTATTTTGTGATTGAATAATGGAATGAAAACAAGTGTGTTGAATGTGTATATATTAGTTGATATAATTTTGTTTGATCACTTACTAATGGTTGGTGTTGTTGAATGTTATATATTAAGTTGATAAATTCTGTTTGATCACTTACTAATGTTTATGTGTTGATGTTTATATATTAAGTTGATAAATTCTGTTTGATCACTTACTAATGGTTTATGTGTGAATGTTTAAATCAAACAGATCCAAACTTTCAAAGGGATGAGTTTGACATTACTCCTCTTCAACAGGTCAAGACTCAACTAACCATGACTCTTGATCTGCAAGGGATTATAAGAAGGTCTGTGAGTTATACCCCTGAAGAAGGGGAAATAATTCATGACCTATCTAACGAGCAACTGGCAGAGATGTTCAGACTCAATCTTGATGAAATTGTCAAGGATGCTCCAACAGTTGATTCACCAGTGATGAAGACTAATGTCGTGATGAAGTTGAGGTTGAAGATATTTACTTCAGAAGAGTACCCTCATACGCTGACAACGGGGTAATGTGGTCCCCAATCTGGTGAGTCCCTAGTCAGTGATATGTTTGAGGTACTAGACAAGATGGAGCAAGAAATGGAAAGACCAAAGGAACAGCCCAAGCCTCAAATAATGACGTAGACACTCGAAAGGCTGAGTGGGCTGCCTGTTTTGAAGAAGTTAGAGCCCAACGTGTGCACCAAAGAAAGATGCCTACACCAAGCTCTATAGAGTCAAGAAACACCATAAGGTGTCAGGTAGGATTATTGCATGGGCTTATTTGATGACCTTAACGCGTATGCAGTTAAGAGGGAACAGGGCATAGAGTACTTCAGATTTCCACATGATCTGAAGACTCTACCTGGTTTTGAGCTCAACCAGCTGGCTAAGCTAAAGCTGCTGTATGCTGACCCAAGAAAATGTCAGGCTGGTTCGAGGCTGCCCTAAAGAAGGAGTACCACACCAGATGGGTTACTTCAGACACAACAGCCTACGAGGTATCTAAAAAGGTCTGAGGTTGATGCAAGTACTAGCAAGCCCAAGATTGTGTTGAAGTGGAGTCCTCTGCGCACTATGTCGAGAATCCCTCTCAGGGAAATGCCACAGGACTTCACTCCACACTTCAAATGGTGGTACTATGATTGGAGAACTGCTGAAGCTGTCATAGTTCTGAATAAAGAGGGCCAAATGGATACTATCAGGGTATTCGACCGATGTGGCTAACCAACTTGTCTGCTAATGATGTCTATACATTATACAAGTGGCCACTGTTCTATGACACACAAGCCATTGTACAAGCCCTCCAGTTCCCAAACGTTATACGACTTTGCTGCGCGTTTGATATTCACGCAGGGTCACACAAGAGGACAAGTACAAGAAATATGAGAAGGTAATGAAGAAAACAAGACATTAGAGAGATATAGGTCCAAGGGGGAGTTTGTTGACATGTATGTCCCTAGATCATGATATGTGATGTAATAGATCTTGCTTGGTATGATTAATGAAATGATATTGATAGTTTGTTAGTTATAATGTTTAATATTCATTAGTGAGTCGTGACTGAATTGATTGGGTTTATGATTATTTGAATGGTTGCACATATGTTATATTAATTAATACATTCAAACTTAACATAATGAAGTTTCTATGTGAATGGCTCATGCGAATGAACCATACGCATGAATAACTTCACACGATTGACTCAGTCGTGTGACTGAACCAGGAGACTAGATCAGTCGCCCGATTGTAACATAAGATTGGCTCAGTCGTACGAATGAATCAACCGCATGGTTCAATCCCATGACTGAACCAGACTAATGGTTCAGTCGCACGATTGAATAATACCAACCTATAAATACAACTCAATTCGTGAAAAACAAACTCTCGATCAATTACGATTCCCAGACGTACCCTAGCCGTCCAAACCTTCCTATTCGTTCTCCAAGTTCATAGAAACCATTAGATCGATTCCCAATCGATTTCTAACGTTAGTTTCAATCCTTGATTGATTCTTCGTGTGTTCTCACTGATTGGATTGCCAATCAATAGGATTCCGCACTATATGATCTGGTTTACACGTTAATCTCCAGGTATTTCGGTTAAATACCAGTTCCTAATAGTTGTGAAGAAGTTAGAAGGAAAGAAGCCACGAGACAATCCTAGAATCTATGAATTTCCAGAGCTTTTTCCTCTAATTCTCCTCGACTACCTCCAAGTAAACAAGTTGAGTTTTGAATATGTTCCTCATACCAGGAACAAAACCTGTTGTCAAATTCCCTGTTGTTAGGGCTAGTTGATTGTATAGGTTTAATTATTCAACTCTTGTAATGATTTCTTGGAAGCTCTTACATTTTGTAATCATGATATATATAAGTTATCCCCATATATGTGCTTGTAGTTGTCATATTCATGATTGCATGAAAACATCATACTTGGTCAATTTTTGATATCGACACATGTAACACCCCAGAAATTCAACCCAATAAGAAACCTTAAATCATAATAGGGCCCAATAAAAGCTCGGACTGAATTGGGCTTACAAAATAAACTCAGATAAGAAACTAATATTTCGGGCCCATTTAAGGCCCAATACACATTTACCATCTAAATAAATAAGTAATCATAAAATAATGAATTGATATGTGATTCGAAGTAAGTATGATAAGATCCAACTAAATAGATTCAAAACCCATACCGTGTAAAGTTCGGTAATCTAACGCGTTCAAACGTCTAAGTTCCGTTAGAATTTCCTTATAATGGCTTGATATCCTACTAAAATCATTGTTAATCATGATTCGTATAGCAAAACTAATGTTTACTAAAAGATTCTAAATTAAACGTGCATAATCAACTGAGTTGCATGGTAGAAACGCGAATACCGGTTACACCGACATGTTTACTAAAAGTCGTTTGATGTTGTTCTGGTGGGAAATTCCGGCCGACCAGGAGGCTGGCCGGTGGCGGTCAGTGGCGGTTCATGATGAGATTGGCTGCGTGTGGTGGATTTGGTGGTAAAAGTCATAACCTAGGTGTTTGGTAACGTGTTTTGTGATTTTGGTTGCGTTTAGGTAAAATTCTATGTTTCTTGAAGTGTGTACAAATAATGTTAGTGTGTTTTGATTAGGTTAGAACGTCAGTCAAAGTTGGTCAAACTGGTCAATGACAGTCAACGCGATTTGGATCGGGCATGCGTATTCTAGGACGCGAAATGGAAACACTAGGTATAACCGTGTGCTAAAAAATCCATACGCGTAAATATAATGATTATATATTAACTTGTGTGTCTTGAGCTTCAAATATGTATAAAATTGTAACTAGTTATAAATCATCAAGAATGAATGTTGTAAACTCGAAATGGTGTGACCGATCGCTTAATGATAAACAAGTTGGTAATGTTATCATATAAATGAAAATTAGACAACATATAAGAAATTCAACCTTTGCAAGATTTCGGGATGCAAAATACATTCATGCGTATTTATATATTTGTACATATAGATACTTCAGGTTAATTGATATTCATGCATATTTATTTAAGGCTCATAATTCTATAATAATTCATCATCTTTTTATTATTAATAGTTGATCATCTCATTATTATTAGAATAAAATATTATTTGTATCACCTTTTTATTCAATATAATGACAAGTATTATTGATATCCAAATTATTCTAGCATCATATTAACTACATTATTGGTAGGAATATATCTATATAATTATGAAAAAATAGGGATGATCTTTTGAAGGTTGTTTAAAACATATTTTTTGTTTGCATTAAACGTGTTAAGCGAAATTTAAACATATCTATCCGTGAACCATTTAAGTAACGTACAATTAATAAGCTAAGCATTTCGATGGCCTAAGTTAGGCAATCTTAAAAAGTATATATGCTATGCACGTGAAGAACACATAATATCATGACATAAGATTAATCCATAATATTTGATGCATTCTAAATTGCTAATACTACCCAACATTTAGAGGTTTGACTACCTGCTACCTATACAAGTATCACACATTTGAAGAATCAATTTAAGGTAAGGATATAAGCGTAAGCAATATAAACATCATTTGGAACAATATAGATTACTTATATCATCAATAATAATTATCTATAAGATATGGAACCCTTAATATCAACCGTTAACTTTTACATTCATTATGCAAAGAATTATTTCTTGAATAAAAACATTAATTAACCTAATATGCACAAATTAATACCTAACAATTATAATTGCACAAGAAGCTAAGCTACCTTATGATACTAATCATTACCTTTAATAACTAAAGAGCTCAAACCGCACGCATGTAATAACATCGTGCTAATGCTAAACGTAAATCTTATATGTTCAAATTAGGATTTCATTGGGAGACCTTCACTTTTTGTCATGCTCAGAATTTATATAAGGATACCAGGTAAGTTCAAAAAGTTTTCCTTTTTACTACTTTTTTGGAATGAGCATGCTCTGTTTAAACTGAATTATTTTGTGCTATATTATGATGCTATATGTTGTGGTTATGTTGAGACCTGCTGATACAGTCATTAATTTTTTTGTGAACCGCTTGTTTATATGGTTAGATTTACTTGGGGAATCCCCCCACATAGTGCCTTTCGTGATTAACGGAAGGGTACCACACTGAGATCCTGTGTGGTCGTTTGTGGCATGTAACAAGTTTTATAAGATACTATAGTGGACCATCCAGCAGGTACGGTTCACTGGTTTGAGGCTTAATTCTCCCCATGGGGATTACCGGTAACACAATTTTTGAAGAGGCTAGCCGGGCTGAGTGCAGGGTTGATTGTGATCTTCACACAATGATGCTATGATTTCAGAATCTAATTGGATTCCAATGAATCCCTTTTGTTTTTAAACTTTAAGCTCTTGAATTCACCAACTTTATGTTGACCCAAAATATTTTTGAGCATGTCTTCAGTACTGCTAGGAGATTAGATGAGCTATAGAGATATCTAAAGTCGAGCAGAATTGAGGGTAGATGGTGAAGGCAAAAAGTCTAGCCTAGAAGCCCTAGTACGAAACCTCAAAGAAAATTTTGACCAAGAGACTTATCATGATACCTATTTGTAGATTTTGGTACTCGTGCTTTGAAACCCATCAATGTCCTAGTGTAATATATGAGACGCTTTGTAATAACCATTTAGTTTCCTCTGTATTTTGGTTTGTTGTTTACCAGTCTTTACGTCCTGCCTCTCTGGGTCCGGGGTGTGACAGATTGGTATTGAGCCAAAGTTGTAGAGAGTAGGTCTGATTCGCAAAGCCTAAACTACAACCCTATGAACCCCATAGGACACCTTAGGAAGATGACTCTTTTGAGTTTTCTTAGCCAAGGTTATAGGAAAGTGGGTTGCTTTGCGATACCTAGCTACAACCAATAAATAGGACCATCCTAGTAGGTTGTTTCTATGATCTAGTGATCTAAAGTTTGCAGCAAAATGGCCCCCCTAAGAACACCCATCTTTAATTTGTATGCCTTAAGGGATATATATATATATACCATAAGAATTCCCTACCCTATAAGAAGCCTTGTTGCATTAGGGTATTACTACGTAGGTGCACCCGAGTAAAAAGAATGTTGTGTTGGAACCTTCTAGAGTTTACTACTAGGACCCTTGAGCATTGGGACTAGGAATGTTAGAAATCAAAGGTGTGCATGTATATTTAGCCTTCAATTCTAGGGAGGTACTTATCCGATTGCACAGCTGACTTTTGTCACTATATGAAACAACTGCTATTAGCTGTATACTTGATACAACTTGTGTCATTACATGAGACAACTGCTATAAAATGCTTGTTGGAATTAATGATGCTCTTATATGCTTCATTTATATGATGCTACTTGCTGGAATGCAGTGATCGATAGTACCATGATGCCTTTTGTTTGATTTGCTCCCTATTATAGCTTGTACCGATTGCTCATTACCTGCTTTGTTGAACTGTACTTTGAAAATGGTTGGGTTAGAAGATTGTTAGCATAAATTAGAATCTAATGTGCTTATTGCAGATGGAGACCAATGAAATCATACTCCCCCGACCTAATTACACAAAACTTGGAACTTATGATGGGAATAACTAGAATGATAGTGTAAGGTAATTGACGATTACAAGTGCACACGTAATGGTGAATTTACCGTACACTTGAATTCTGGTGGTCCCTGTCATGTAAACCAATATTGAGGTATAACACTCAAGGAACTAATACGTACAAGATTAAACACAAATATCCAATATATACTCAATGATTATATATATATATATTCAAAACTTTCATGCTGGGCGAAACCATTTGACACTTGAAGATCTACCAAGGACGATATTGTAGTAACTATCCCTTTTTTCCTCTTTCTTTCTTTCTTCCTGCCCTCCTATTGGAATTATAATGATACAACCATCCGCCCAGAAGATCATCAATGTTGTTTTCAAACTTAACTAGTCTCATGCTGAAAGTATGGCACTTCACCTAAGTTGTGTGTTGCCATGCTATTTTTCGCGATTTCTAAAAATTTCTTCCTACCTAGCATAGAACTCGTCAAAACTTCCTCGACATAGTAAGAGACTCTCTAACATAATGTTTGCAGCCGAGAATAGACCGAGTAATAGATTTCCAACAAGCACCTCTTGTGATCAATGGCATAGAAGACTTGTCACTTCTTTCTTCCCTAGTAGCTCACTGATGGCTGCGGATAGTATATTATTTTGATATAGATTCTTTGCACATATTAAGTATTAATTGGTTATTACTAATACTAATCACACACACAAAAGGCAAGCGTACCTGTCGTATGGTAATATAGTGTTGGTAAGAAGCGAGTATCAATCCGTGGACACACTAAGCATACTCAACAACCCTCATAATTGACTATCAGTTTTATGTATTAAAATGATAAGTTAAACATAATAACAATAAATAAAATAGATAAAGATAGATTGAGACTTTTGGTGATTCTTTTAGTGAAGTAAGGTTGTTATCCTAATTTAGATTACACTTATATAACTGTGATGAATTGGTGGTGTGATTCAAAGATATGGATTAATATAATTATGTTAATGTTTATAAAGATGAGCCGGCACGATTTCTCGTCTATCCTGCTGTCGTAGTGACTAGATCCTGTCAGGCTGAGTTTTACTGCTCAGATCAAAGCCCTAGTAATGTAGGTAAATCTTTTGTGACCTATTTGACATATGATTTCTGAAAACATAACTTAATGTTAAAAAGAGAGTTGATCAGGTTCCTTCCTAACATACCATTAATTTTAGAAAACCGTAATAGTTACCGAAGATTTCTCAAACTAATAAAAGGGAACCTGCAAATGATCAATAGTTAAAGTGATATAATTTCTAATAACCATTTCTAGTTCATTAGCCATGGATTTATTATGAAGACTGGTTTCACAAATGAAAGTTGATCATACGTTTTCAACCTTGTATGACAATTACAATCACAAACCATAAATTTATAACTTTCCGTTCAAATGTAGATGCTACCCATCAATAGTTTTCCCAAGACCACCATAACATTAACATAATATATATCACACCATTAGTTCATCACAAATTACATAAGTTTCATTAAATTAGGATAACACATGAAGTTTAGCTCATAATGAGCTTGAACATAACAACAAAGATAAAAGATAGTAATGAAATCATCGGTAAATTAGAACAATCAAACCGGTGGTCCACAATGGATGGTGTTTAGACAATCCCAAGCTTCTTCTAAGTGTTGAATGAACCTCCAAAACCTTCTAAGGATCTCCAAAGGCTGGGTTCCTGAGAGGCAACACGAGCACTTCACCTCGTAAAAGCTACTCTTCAAGTTGCAAATGAAGTCCTATTTATAGGCTTTCTGGAGTGTTTAAGCACGACCCCTTGCCTAAAAGGCACGGACCCGTGCTAGTACAATGTACGTAAAAGTTGGTCGGCTCGTACGCTCAGAGGTTGTCGGGCACAACCCCGTGTTCAATAGGGCACGACCCCATGTTTGGGGTGGGGCACGACCCCGTGCCTCCTGGGGCACGCCCCGTGCCTCGGGTCGGGGAATCGTACTTTTTATCTTGTCGTACCAACAAATATGGGGGTGTGTTGATTTAAGCACGGGGGTGTGTTGATTTAAGCACGGGGGTGTGTTGATTTAAGTACGGAGGTGTGTTTCAGGCTGGGCATAGGGGTGTGCCTCATGAAGCACGGCCCCATGCTTGAATTTCAAAACTTGGTTTTCTTAATTTTCTTCTTATTTATGCTTCTTTTGTTCATCTTGATCTTTTCCAAGCCTGAAAACATAATATGAACGATTTAGGTATCAAATCATCATTTTCAGTAAGAGTTTATAGAATATTGATGTGCAATTGATATGTTTTATATGTATAATTTGAAGCACATCACTCACACTTCATAAGACATTTTGGAGTCTAGAATCCCTCTGATCATTTTCTCAAAGTCCTTGATGGATATAACTTCTCTACACCTATTCAATGTAATAGAACCACTTAACCCAAGTACTATTCTTAATATAAGCTTCGATAGTGATTAACCATCATCTTTCATAGTATTATGCTTGTGAAATCCTTCATCATCCTCAACCGTTAGTCACCCAGTAACAAACTTCTATTGAAGCATAAGTTAAACTATTTTGAGCATGCTTTTAACTAGCCGTGTTCTTGGTATCCTTTCGAGTGCCAAAATAAGTAGGAAATGAAACCTCAATCTATAATCCCGATTCCACAAAGATAATAGCCTGAGTGCTAGAGTTATTCATCGAGAAAATCTAATCTTGGAGCTTTCGAAACAAAAATCTGAATCTACAACGTTAGTGAATTCCTTATTTTAACACACTTTGTTCAAGACTTATTCATTATAAAAATTATTGATCTAACGAATGGTGCTACACACGTTAAACCCATTAGCATGACCATTATCGTAAAAGCTCATGGTTGTTGATGTGGACAGCTTCGGATACCTGTAAGTCATCTCTACCTCGAGAGCTCTACTATTTGGGTGATGAATTCGTGATGCGAGAGCAAAGATCACAATGTTAGATTACAATCTTTGTGTTATATAATATGTTAATAGAGTGGTAGTTAGTTTCCTTTTACTAATAAGCACCTTAATGAAGTTCTAATACCCATTCAAGTCAAGGTGTTGATGATAACGAATAATTCATGTGGGAAGACTCTCAGTTGGGGCTGAAAGGACTATGTTACTACAAAAGATTATTAAGAGGCATAAAAGATCAGCTACAATAAATCTCATGTGTTAAATCACTTAAGGTCCAACTACGACGAAGTAATGAACATGCAGAAGATAGTAGGCGAGAAAGACCTGCACATCAATCACTGGTCGTAAGCATTAATTATTTCCCCCTCTAAATTTCTAAACCTTTTATAGAGTAATTCACCAATGCCATACCCTAGAAAACTCCGTATGTTAAAATTCGAGCTAAAAGACTTACTTTCATATTTCGTTGGAACAATTGATATGCTTATAAGGAACTAGGGTCTAGATGGAGTTACTTGCTTCACGAATGGACCCCTTTACGGGACACGGATTACTTTGGAGAAAAGGGAGCGAGAAAGAGGTCATCTAGAAGGTTGACCTTGATTGAGAAGCACTATAAAGGAATTAGTGGAAACATTTACAACAATTTTGTAGTTAAGATAATAGTTGAGGTTGCTCTTAAGGAATTTGGATCGGAGAGAACACGTAAGGTATGGAGGTACTGAATTTGAAGCTTATGTTAAGGAGCTTGTGGAAGGAAAGCAGATTCGAGAGCTAATAGATAAATGGTTCATAAGACCTGATATGTCATGTTGGGGAAAACCTGATACTCTTTGAGGAAGGAGAATAGAATGCTCCGAACATGGATAAACTATCGAGAATTAAATAAAGTCACCGAGGAGAAGTGATACCCTCTTCCTAGAGTCGTTAACCTGCTTAATCAGTTATAAGATACTACTTACATCTTAAATGTTATCAGCCACGAATATACGGAGAGTAACATTACAAAGGTAGCACTTAAAACAAAATATGGCGAGTATGAAGGTTATAGTCAAGCTTGTGTGAGAGAAACTACACAATTCACGATATCCATGAGCCTCATGGATAGGATTTGTAAGCAATACTTAGGTATGTATGCTGTCCTGTCATTGCTAATGAGCATGAAATGGAAGACAATTCACTAAAAGTTGGGGCCATCTAAGTCTGAGGAGTACTATAAACCCCGTTGAGATGCGTCCATGATTAGGATTTAACGAGAATGGTAAAAGGATTAATAAAAACTTCACTTGCGTAGCTATACAACTGGCATTGTTATTCCAGAAAGGTGACGAATTTGTCTGGGCATGGATTAGAAGTTTGGGATGCCATAGGGGAAGACAGTCGTCTAGACGCCTGACCACTCAAGAAACATGTGAAAAGTAACATTATGCTGGAAAATATTTGGATGCATTACCTGTACGATTACCATATTTATAAGTTACGCAAATCATAAGAAGTATAACACACCTTAGATCGGAAAACTTTCAACGTGCGTCAGATAATATGGATGGACCTACTCAAAGACTGAGATTGTGATATACAGTACCATTCCGGGGGAGGAAGCATACTAGAATAAGCACTTAGTAGAAGAAAAAGACTTAACCCCCTCTAGATGGGAATCCTAGAAGGAAGAAGGTTAAGACTTAAAAAAGAAAGCTTTGAAAAGCAGAGACTTTTGTGTAGGACCTAATATCTTCAATTTTATCAATCGTGAAAACTTCCTAGTTTTGGCTTGACAGGAGCAATCATACGGCTTTTTGATATTAATCTATACTCCTAGGGAAACCCAAATCCTTCTTAATATGAAATCTTTAATCTATTATATCCTAAATCTCCGTCTAATTAAAGGCTGTCACACTAACATCTTTTTCTTTTCAACCTTTCATAAGACTCTCTGTGTGAACTGTGATGTCATTGGGATTGTGGTAATCGTCTCCTTGCTAAAGCTGCCTAGTAGGATTGTGCGTCGAACCACAGTGGGAATCTCTTCTTGTCAAATCTGTACAAATGTTAAATAATCGGATTGTGAGACCAAATATCTATACATGAAACGACCCTCTAGTTTTATCATGTATGTTCTATCATCAGGATAGTTACTTGAATCCAAATCAGACCCAGTTATTTGATGCATAATTGGCAGTTTCGACCTGGTATGCTTGGCTAAAAAGTTTCAAATCCTTAAGACTTATGTTGTAAGTGTAACACACTCAGAAAGAATATTAGCGATACTAAAATTTCAAGGACAAAACTTCTTTAAGGAGGGGAGAATGTAACACCCTAGAAATTCAGCCTAATAAGAAACCTTAAATCATAATAGGGCCCAATAAAGGCCCGGACTGAATTGGGCTTACCAAAGAAAACTCAGATAAGAAACTAATATTTCGGGCCCATTAAGGCCCAATACACATTTACGATCTAAATAAATAAGTAACCATAAAATAATGATTTGATATGTGATTCGATGTAACTATGATAAGATCCAACTAAAATAAATACGTCTCTTATCAGCAACGACTTGTGTCTATCTTTGGCTGCATTCATAAAGGCTTTGATCCTCTCGAGCTTCTCAGTCGTAGCCTCGATCACCTCAAACCATCACCGTGACCCCGTCAAGCGCTGTCAACCGTATCAGCTCCTTGCGACACACAATGTTCGCCTCAAAGTCTGCTAACCAACCCATCTCGAAAACCAAATCGAAGGGCGTATCTACATTCTTATTACCAGCATGAAATATAGCATAGATAGTAGCAGAAATTAAACTTTTACTAGCGCCAGAATCGAACGTCACAAAGGCTAAAGGTTGATTTACTAGAAACGTACCTAACACACATCGGGGTTCGTCCTAGCTTCCTCCGATCTTCTTCACTCCCGAACCTTCCGCCCTTGGCATCTTGCAATCCCTGCTCATGTGGCCTTCCCCACCACAAGAATAACACCTCCTCACACCGTAGTTCTTCGTCACATGTCCGGTCCTTCCACAACAGAAACATACATTAGTCCCCAATCTACATTCCCCGGGGTGTTTGTGTCCACACTTATCACACCTTTTCGGCCCCGCATCAGGTGCGACCACATGCTGGTCATCCACCCGTGCACCTTTGTTACTTGGAGCGGCTCTGCCACATCCAAATCGCTTTCCGTTCCAATCCGGATCACCCTCTCCTTTCTTGCTAACTTCGGTTACCACCACAGATCTTTCATCGTATAATCTACCCGCAAAATCAACCGCCGACCTAAACATGCTCGGTCGGGCGGCGATCATGTGCCTATGGACATCCGCCGGCAAGCCCTGAATATACCTCTTAATCTTTCGTGACAGAGGCGTTACTTGATCCGACACAACCGTGCCATTTCATTAAACTTTGTTGTACATTGCTGATGTGTCATGGTTCCTGCCTCTAACTGCAGGAACTCCCTCTTAACCTTGTCCATCTCCCGATGAGGACAGAACTCCTTAATCACCAACTTCTTCAGCTCAGACCATCTCATTCTTTCGATTGCCTGACTACCCTCAGCTTGGACAATATTGTTCCACCAACATAAAGCTGAGTCCACAAAAGAATGTGCAGCAAACTTTACTTACTGATCCTCCCAGCACTCGCTGATGTTTAAAACAACTTCCATTTCTCTCACCCACCGATGAGCAGCAGCAGCAGTGCCATTATCATCAAAAGTAGGGGCTTGCACCGTTGAATCGCCCCATAGTTACAGCCTCGTGCCGCCTCCGGCGCAGGCTCCTCTTCGTCCTCTTCTTCATTATCAGAGAGAACCGTTTCAGGCTCCGGTTGCTCCCGTCCTCCCGAGGACCTGTTTCTCCTTTCTTTCTCCTTCCTTTACAACCTTGATAACTTCGGTCACCACAGATGGTAAGATTGTCTGCATGACTTGATGCACCTCTTCAACAACAGCCTCCTTTACCAAGACCCTCAAGTTAGCACTCTTATCCCCAGCCTCCGAATGAGGGTCTCAGGTTCTTCAGGAACCACCTTTTTGACTCTAGGCCTTCCTCTTTTGGGTTGCGATTCAGCACCAGGCCCACCACAACCTCCACCCCTTGAAGCTTTTGAAGATCTACCACCGGCCATTCTCTAACACACTGAAAGATTCAAACACCAACACGGTCATTCAAGGGAACAGCTCAATTTATGTCAAGTATAGTAAGTCCCTAATGATAGTGGCCAGTTATGATTAGCCACTTACTTTACTCTTCATACCCCAAGTATTACCTGTCCTGACTACATCAGTATTTAAATCTACAAACAACACATAACCACATACCATGCGCACAAAATACCGGTTAACATTACGAAAAATACCTTATGGCACGCAGCTACTCACATTGGCCTCCCTTCCCTTTCCGTCCCATTCTTAATTTAAGTTAAGGTTTATTTTGAAAATTTACCCGTTTCACTTAAACTTTGGCTCTGATACCAACTTGTAAGGCCCCGTTCCCGAGACGCTTACAGTTGGATCTCATCACACATAAAGCATATAATTACATTTATTTTTTATAAAACATTGCAGCGGAAACATTAAACATCATTCCATTTCATCCTAAAAACTTTTGCAACATAATACGTTGTTGTCCAATTACAAAATATTTGTTTCATTACATTACAAAAGCATTTTAAATATGGATGCTATCCAAAATAAGCTGAGTAGCCGCCCCGTGCCATCCTCAGCAACCTTTACCTGCCAACTCGAAACACATAAAAGTCTGCTTTGCTGAGTGAGTTCTAGTTTTATAATAAAACATACTTTTCTTTCATTTAAAACCATTCATTTCTTTCTTTCAAATCATATCAGGCTTTAGAACGTGACCAAACATCGTACATACACATAGAAAATATTTATTATCTTCATCATTCGTTCATTAGCTTTCATTCATTCACACTTTCTTACTTTCATTCATACATTCATCATTACTTCTTTTGTTAACATTTTCCTTCTTTATCACATTTTTTCCTTATCACAAACTGGATTAGTGTCACCAGCTACACCCCAAACAAATGGGGTACTGGGCCGAAATTCATAAATGACTTCCACACTGCACATAGCCTGGTACTAGCACCGAGGTGAGTAATCACTACTCCACCATGTACCACAATATTGATCAGTCACAAAGACTGGAACCCCTACGTGTATCCTTAAGGGTTAGCTAAACCATACGCAGTTGAGCTTACGACATTTTAGAGCCGTGCACCTCTGTACATTTTGCTTGTAAGCCTTTCATATTTTCATTCGTTCATTAATGCATGTATTCATTCATCATGTTCCTCTTTTCATTATTTTCCATTTTACGTTACATAATACTTTCATCTTATTCATTAACATTCGAGTAAAGCCACAGGAAAATAACCACACATATTAAGGAACATAAACATAAACATACACCATCACCATACATGCATCATCATACGTACATAACATACATCATACATACCATATATCACATGCACCATCATGCATAACATCACACATAACATCATCATACATCATCATGCCCATCATGATGTCTACGATCTCAAAAGTCAACTTACGCAAACCCCCGGGAACTCCCAAGTCAAAACCCACATCTGTACTTTCCCTCGAGGGTCATAAAATAAACAATTGTTCTTTCGGGCGTATGAGCCCTACTTGGGCGTATGGACACCCTCCCGTCGCATGGCCTTCTAGGCGACTGAACACTTAGGTGAATGGACATCAGGCGAATGCACCCTATGCGAATGGACATTTATGCGTATGGACTCTCAATTGTATAGCTTCTATGCGCATGGCCTTCACTCGCATGACTTCAGGCGCATGGGCTTCAGTCGCATACCTTTTGTGCGAATGAACCTCAGTCGCATGACCACCAAACGCATGGACCTTAGTCGCACGCCATTCGTGCATATGAACCTCAGTCGCATGGCCTTCAGGCGCATGGACCTCAGTTGCATGCCCTTCAATCGCATGCCTTACAGGCACATGAACTTTAGTCGCATGAGGTTCATGCGTATGGACCTTAATCACATGGAAATCATGCGCATGGACCTCAGTTGCACGCCAATCAACCATATGGCCTCCAATCGCACTCCAGTAGATCGCCTAGCCCTAGCTGATGCAGAATGCAGTTCTGCTGAACGCAAATTTCCCTTTTCGGCCTCCAAGCTCTTCCAAACTCGATTTTTGCCCAAATCAACCATTCTAAACCTTAGAAACACCTACCACAACACCATTCAAGCACACACATGCCCGAAATCAAACCCCACCCGCATCAAACACATACACATACACATACAAACGGGTTCAACACCCAACTTTTTCAAAAATGGGTTTTGATGTGTTCCAGCCCCAAAATCATTTGAAAACATGTAAAAGAGGGGTCCTATAACTCACATAAACGATCACATTGAGAAGGGCTTCAAATCAACACGCTACACTTCGATTTTCACGCTCGAATTTACACGAACCAAGCTTGAGACCACTTTCTTCCTCTTTTCTCTCTATGGCTGAAATGTGAGTGTGGGGGAGGGTGTGGGCTGTCCTCCTCCTTTTATCCTCCCACCCATTCAACCTTTTCCCCTCTTGGCCAGTTTGGTCCTTCGAATTTGGACTTTATTTCTTTTCTTCTTTCGTCGGCTTCAATTAAAATTTCCGGGTGTTACAGGTGTCCGCGAAGTCTCGGCCTACCCCCACTAATTCCGACATATTGATCACGATGGTGGTGTTGGTTTTCTCAGAAACGCAACGATGGTCGAGATATGGAGGGGAGAAGTGGCGGCGGCTAGGGTTCAAGCGAGGAATCCAGCCACCGGAGCTGGCGAGTGGCGGCAAGTGCCGCACATGCTCTTCTTCCTCTCGAAGATCAATTTCCAACGGTTGTAATGGTTTCTCTAACTCGTGGCTGTTTGAAAGTTATAGGCTGATGAAGGTGGCGACGGCTAGGGTTTCGGCCACTTGGTGGCTGTCGATCGTAGCAATGCTGGGCGGAGGTAAGGACCAGTGATTGTGAGTGGTGGTTGCTGTTATTTGAGGTGAACTAAAGTCATTTCATGTTGTTCTAGTGGTTAAACATGGTCAATGGACAGTCAACGCGATGCGGATCAGATCATGCGTATTCTAGGACGCGAAATGGAAACGCTGGGTATAACCGTGCGCTAGAAATCCATACACATAAATAAAATGATTATATTTTAACTTCTGTGTGTTGAGCTTCAAATATGTATAAAATGTTAACTAGTTATAAATCATCAAGAATGAATGTGTAAACTCGAAATGGCGTGACCAATCGCTTAATGATAAACACGTTGGTAATGTTATCATATAAACGAAAATTAGACAACATATAAGAAATTTTTTAATCTCATGTCATTCAAACCTTTGCAAGACTTCGAGATGCAAAATACATTCATGCGTATTTATATATTTGTATATATAGATACTTTAGGTTAACTGATATTCACGTGTATTTATTTAAGGCTCATAATTCTATAATAATCCATCATCTTTTTATTATTAATAGTCGATCATCTCATTATTATTGGAATAAACATTATTTGTATCACCCTTTTTATTCAATATAATGACAACTATTATTGATATCCAAATTATTCTAGCATCATATTAACTACATTATTGGTAGGAATATATCTATATAATTATGAAATAGGGATGATCTTTTGAAGGTGTGTACTTACACTTATTGTTTAAAACATATTTTTTGTTTGCATTAAACGTGTTAAGCGAAATTTAAACATATCTATCCGTGAACCATTTAAGTAACGTACAATTAATAAGCTAAGCATTTTGATGGCTTAAGTTAGGCAATCTTAAAAAGTATATATGCTATGCACGTGAAGATAACATAATATCATGACATAAGAGTTTAATCCATAATATTTGATGCATTGTAAATTGCTAATACTACCCAACATATAGAGGTTTGACTACCTGCATACCTATACAAGTATCACACATTTGAAGAATCGCGTAAGCAATATAAACATCATTTGGAACAATATGGATTACTTATATCATCAATAATAATTATCTATAAAGATATGGAACCCTTAATATCAACCGTTTACTTTTACATTCATTATGCAAAGAATCATTTCTCGAATAAAAACATTAATTAACCTAATATGCACAAATTAATACCTAACAATTAATAATTGCACAAGAAGCTAAGCTACCTTAATGATACTAATCATTAACTTTAATAAACTAAAGAGCTCAACCGCACGCATGTAAGAAAATCGTGCTAATGCTAAACGTAAATCTTATATGTTCAAATTAGGATTTCATTGTTGGAGACCTTCACTTTTTGTCATGCTCAGAATTTATATAAGGATACTAGGTAAGTTCAAAAGTTTTCCTTTTTACTACTGTTTTTGGAATGAAGCATGCTTTGTTTAAACTGAATTATTTTGTGCTATATTATGATGCTATATGTTGTGGTTATGTTGAGACCTGCTGATACAGTCATTAATTCTTTTGTGAACCGCTTGTTTATATGGGTAGATCTACGTGGAGAATCCCCCACACATAGTGCCTTCCGTGATTAACGGGAAGAGTACCACACTGAGATCCTGCGTGGTCGTTTGTGGCATGTAACAAGTTTTATAAGATACTATAGTGGACCATCCAGCAGGTACGGTTCACTGGTTTGAGGCTTAATTCTCCCCATGGGGATTATACCGGTAACACAATTTTTGAAAAGGCTAGCCGGGGCTGAGTGCAGGGTTGATTGTGATCTTCACAACAATGATGCTATGATTTCAGAATCTAATGTGGATTCCAATGAATCCCTTTTGTTTTTAAACTTTAAGCTCTTGAACTCACCAACTTTATGTTGACCCAAAAATATTTTTGACCATGTCTTCAGGTACAGCTAGGGAGATTAGATGAGTTATAGAAGATATCTAAAGCCGAAGCAAGAATTGAGGGTAGATGTTGAAGGCAAAAGTTTAGCCTAGAAGCCCTAGTACAGAAGCCTAAAGAAATGTTGACCAAGAGACTTATCATGATACCTATAGATTGTATATTGGGGTACTTCGTGTATTTAAACCCAGCAAATATCCTAGTGTAAATATATGAGATGTTTTGTAATAACCATTTAGTTTCCGTTGTATTTTGATTGTTGTTTACCAGTCTTTACGTCCCGCCTCTCTGGCCTCGGGGTGTGACAACACAAGTACAAGAACTATCTGCGGATAAACACTTTGTTCTTCCGTAGATATTCTGAGGAGCAAATTAAGTCAAGGATCAAGCATCCGTAGATCTCCTACGGAAGACATCTGCGGAAGTCATGCTGCTGCTGATATAGATGTAGAAGTATATCTGTTGATGCTGATGAACTAAGAGTTCAAAGATCCATTCCTACGGAAAACCAATTCTTGCGGAAGAACAACATCATCCATGAAGTCAACTATTAGAAGTGAAGTCAACAAGTTAACACCTATGGAAGATCATTCAAGAATGGTGTCAATCATATCACATCAGAATTTCACTGATGTAACTTTTGTACCACGATAAGAAAGTTACTATTTCACCCTTGTAAAAAGTGAATCCCTCTGCTTATAAATAGAAGGCATGGTTTCACTATCAAGGGGTGAAAAACAATACATAATATCCGATCACAAACAAACAAGAACATCATATAGCAATTAGCTTATCAACATCAAAATCCAAAATACAAATTGTAACAGATTTTGTATTTAATGGAAACCATTTGAAGCAATAGTTGTGTTGATCTTCTTACTTTAATTTGTATTTAGATTTCTCATATTTGTTCTTCATTGTTCATCGTTACAATTTATAATATCATAAAAAATTAATTAAACAAACAAGTTGTGATAATTCCACGATTAGTAATTGTTATATCTAAACTGAAAAGTTCTGATTCGATCATTGGATTCACAGGTGGTATGAGAGCCTCGTGTTATTGATTTAGATTAATCGATCTATCAGTTTTTAGATGTGTTTAGTTAGTTTTTATTTCCTTTTATCTAAGGTAGTAACGTATTACAATACATCTAAACTACTTTTAATCTCTATTATATCAATCAATTTTGATTTGATCTGATAATTTTCCTTAAAATTGCTTTTGAATGTTCATCAGTGATTGAGTATTCATAATTTCAATTTAAGCGTGTTGTTGAACAACAATACATCATATCCGGTCACACCAAATCATCAATCAAAACAACAAAATAGCAAAAACAAACAAGAACATCATATAGCAATTAGCTTATCAACATCAAAATCCAAAATACAAATTGTAGCATATTTCGTAATTAAAGGAAACCATTTGAAGCAATTTTTGTGTTAATCTTCTTACTTTAATTTGTATTTAGATTTCTCATATTTATTCTTTGTTATTAATCGTTACAATTTATGATATCATAAACAATTAATTAAACAAACAAGTTGTGATAATTCTACGATCACTATTTGTTATATCTAAATTAATAATTCCTGGTTCGATCCTTGGATTCACACCTATCCTAACCCTTCCAGATGGCAACAATGATTTTGTTGTATAATGTGACACATCAAATCAAGGCCTAGGTCGTGTACTTATACAATAAGATAAAAGTCATTGCTTACGCATCAAGACAACTCCAGATCTACAAAAAGAACTATACTACTCATGATCTTGAGCTAAGTGTTGTAGTTATCCCTAAAGATATGGAGACACTAAGTCGTAGCTGACACTGAGTAGGAAAGAGAGAATCAAACCCTCACCCATTCGTTTATTGGGAATGATTGCTTAAATGAATCTCAAAGATCAAATTATACAAGCACATAAATAGGCCTTTGCTAGAGATTATTTGAAGAAAGAATTGGCAAGTATAGCTAAGCATCAATTAGAGTATAAGTCTGACGAAATCCTCTACTTCATGGGACGAATGTAGATTCCTAAATCCAACAATCTCCGAGAACTTATCATGAATAAGCTCATAGTCACGTTAATCAATTCATCCAGACGCCGATAAAATGTATCAGGACCTAAGAGAATATTATTGGTGGCCAAGAATGAAGAAAGACATTATGCAGTATGTTTGCCTCACATGTTCAAAGGTCAAAGCAAAAGCAAAACATCAGTAACCCTTAGGATTACTCCAACAGCCTAAAGTTCCTCAGTGAAAATAGGAACGAATTTCCATGGATTTTATCACTAAACTACCAAAACCTCTTGTGGTCACGACTTGATTTAGATCATAGTCGATCGCTTAACTAACTTCGCTTACTTTCACCATATGTGTGAAGACTTTAAGTTGGAGAAATTAGCCAAACTCTACATCATCAAGAACGTGACTAGACATGGTGTTCTACTATTCATCATCTCTTGTCGAGACAATCGTTCACTTTCAAGTTCTAGAAAACATTATAGAAATTTTTAGGAACACATGGATCCTAGCATGGCTTATCACCCTCAACCATTGGCCAAACCGAAAAAAAACTATACAAACTCTTGAAGATATGCTTAGAAGTCGTATTCCTATCGTCAAAGTCCAAAGGAACTTTAAACGAGGTCATGAGTTCAGCTAGGAACGCGAATACCATATGAAGCTCAAATACCACACCTTTTTCAAGCTAACACGACCTCTACTAGTTATATTTTGAGACGAAATTTCCTTAACTAGGGGAGTTCGTGACAACCATGATATTAAACTGCTTTTGTGTTAAACACTCTCTTTTATCTCAATTTGAATTCTATGCTTATTTGTTTGATCTCTACCTTATAATCTTGATTGGATATTTCATTTTCATAAATCCACATTGTTTCCTACTTAAATCTCAAACTAATATGCTCCATCATTTCTATCATATATCGAATTCTATTCTATGACATCCACAACTTCTCTCCTATAAAACTATTATCACCTAATGAATGCATAATTGAAGGAGATAACACACTTTTTTAAGGTAAATTGACCATTACGGTGCGCAACGTAATGGTGAATTTATAGGTGCATTGGTGTGTGTTGAAATTTTGTTGTGTAGCTAATACCTCATACCTTTAACAAATTTCTAAATTCAATCTTCCATGAAAAAGGCTTTGAAAACAGATTTATGTCACTCATCACTAGCCAAGACAATGATTAGTTTTGATTGGTGACTAGTACATCTTTAAGGTGCTTGAAGTGTGGTGGGTTAGTTGCGGTACACCCTATATATATACACTAATGCTGCATTGAAGGTGGGACTAGAAGCTGGACCAAAAACTACTCCTAGATAACAAATTATGAACCAATATCTTCTCTTAAGATAACACATACATTACTAGTTGGAGATTGAAGAGTTAAAATTAGAGAATGAAAGGATGAAAGAGATAAACATATCTCTTGAAAAAGAAATTCAAAAGCTTAAGGATAAAAACTTAAATTTGACCGAAGAAAATGTCTCAAAAGATGAGAAGATTGTGAGGTTTGCTAAAGATAAAGAAGATGTAATCAAGAATTTTGAAGTTATGATCAAAGACTATGACATTCTTGAGGAGAAGTTCAAGAAACTAACTGAAGAAAATAAAAAACTCAAAGATGATTTGCTAAAATAAAAAGAAGCTCAGAAGCCCATCTCACCAGTACATGTGATAAGTACTGAGATACATGTTGATGAAAATCTTGAGTAGATAAAAGGTAAAATAAAAGTAGATGAAGTAGAAGATACAATTCTAACTAAATCATCTTCTAAGATGCAAAGAACTGAAGAAACTGTTGAAAAACAGAATGTACAAGAACAGATTAAGGCTTTAGAAGATATTGAGGAAGTATACAATGATGATTGGTATGATGAAGTTCTAGATGATGAAGATATTGATGAAGCTCAATTTGTATCACATTTCTCTTCACAAGAACATACTCATGAACAAGATGAAGTACCATAAGACTTTGAAGAAAGATATAATTATCTTGTGAAGATGAAATACAATCGTGTATATTTGGACGAACTGACTGTTTCTCATATTAACGATGAATATGAGAAATGTTTTTATGCAAAGTCAGTTGCACCAGTAGATCCAAATGAGATTGTTATTGAGCATGGTGAATGGACAAGAGCAAAAGAAGTGATAAATGTAGAAGAACTATCTAGCTCTGAGTTGCACCATCCTGATGTAGAAGATATGAGTATTCCAGCTCTAAGATCATAGTTGCAATCTAGAAACTACCCATGGAGGAAGCTAAAGAGATGACAATCTGTATCTCTGAGGAACCTTGTCAGAAGTTTTCAAGAGACTGAGAAACAAATGAAGAAAATGATAGTACTTGATACAGATAATCCTCAGTATCTTGAAATAACAAAGAGAACAAGAATGTTAAAGCCTCAGGAGATCAAACAAATGTCAAGAATTGATGATGCACATGTTCATAGAAAAGAGTTGATTGAAATGTTTGCTGATCCAGAAAGACAAACTTACAAAGCCTCTACTGAACAAAGGCATATTTTTGATAATTCAAGAACAACTGGAGACTTGGTAAGAAACGTATTGCAAAGGGGACAATTAGTTGCTGAACTGCTGAATGCTATGATTGCTCCAGATTTTACCAACCAAGTAAAGATTATCGCATGGGAGTATGATGAAGTATTCGATGCATTTTGGATAAAGAGAGTAAATGTTGTGTGTGATGTATATCACTTTTACTCTAGTATCATAAAACTTTCAATGCAAGATCTGAAAGAGCTGAATAGATTACCTCTAATCAATCATTCTGATTCAAAACGTGGCAAGATGTTTGTAGAATTGTTAAGAAGAGGACCGGATCGATCAAGTAATTTTCTTAATACAAGATGTGAGCAAGAAGATAAAGAGTATTTTGTTACTATGAAGAATAATAAAAAGCTCAAGGGATTACAATCAGAGGAGGAACATTCTATGATTGAATTTTGTGACCAGTATTTTGAGAAGGTTACAACCCCTGGTTTGAAAGTGATAAATGGTAATCAAAACTCAAAGCCAATCCTCAGATGGTTTTATAACACTGAGAAATTTGAGCTTAAGTTGGTTTGAAATTTAGAAAAAGGAATGAAGACATAATTACTCTTTTTGGTGCTTTTGAACTCAAATTGTTACATCCAAGTTATATTTCATTTTTGTCTGTACAAAGATATACGAAAGTATCTCCTGAAATAGCAGAGCAAGACAAGAAATATTTCATTTCCATTATTAATGTGATGAATACAGCTATGGAAAGAATATCTCTGAGAAAGGCTCTTGCTTATGCAAATATAGTGAAGAAAGATATCAAGGATATTGAATTTATGAGAATCTCAAGGAAAGGTGTCTTAGAAGTATACTCAAAGGACAGTTCAAACCCTATTGAGTTATATGCAAACATTGACATTACTTGCTTATCTAAAGATACGTTGGAAAGAATGAATAAGATGGAGATAAAGACAAATGAAGCTAAACCAGAACAAGGCATTCTTGCAAATAAATTCAAGTCTGCAATTTCAAAAGCTTTGAAAGATTTAGAGATGTTCAAACAGAAGCCAATGTTTAAAGTCAAAGAATAACCAGAAGATTTCTTTGAATGATGAAGACAAAGAGTTGAAGATAAAGGTTGAAGATAAAGATGAAGATAGAAGAAAAGAAAAAGACTGATGATTTTGAAGACAGAAGACCATGTCAATCTTAGGGGGAGTATTGTTAAGTGCTCTAAGAAAGATTAACATGTTGTCTTTATTTGTCTTTTATATTTTATAATAGTATAGGGACTATTTGTGTAATTAGTTAGTTCCTTTACTTTTTTCAGTATAAATAGCTTAGACTTGCACGTAGATATGGAGAGATTCGAACCTGCTTTCATACTTGCAATTGTCTTAGCTTGATATTAATGAAAACTTGAATTTTGTTGATATCTTGTTTTGATTTGATTACTTTGTGTGATTTTCATTGAATTGTGTTCACAAATAATCACAGATTGATTCATTTGATCCTATCAAATGGTATCAGAACAAAAACTTATTAGACACAATGGTATCAAATGGTATCACAAATGAACAATGTTAGTATATCTTTCCTTTCACTGATCAGTTTTTTTACTATCATTTTTGAACTTTTTACTTTTTCCAGATCCATTTGAGTAGCAGCATGTGCTATTTTCTCCTATTCAAGATTCTTGGTCATCTCTTCTAATTGTTTAGACACAATTTCCAAATCTTTTATTGTTTTGTTCCATGAAGTTTGGAGAGAGATAATCTTTTGATGTGCAGTTTTATGATCAGATTTAAGTTGGTTATGCATAGATTCTTCTTGTTTTAGCTTTTCATAGATTTTGAATGAATAGTTTCTGTACTGCTCGACATGTTCATAGCATGATTTGGTGCAAAGTTTTTCTCTCACTTCTGATGGGATTTCAGGAAATTTTGGAACTCTGTTTTTAGAATCTTCTGATTTCACCATTTTTATATTTTTGTTGTTTTAGATTTTGAATTTAAAAAAATTGAAAAAGTTTTCAAATAATTTTCTTTAAAAAAATTCTAAGTATCGAGGTTGTGACATCCGGTAAATTTCCGTTATCAAACTCCGTTAGTTCCGTTAAGTCTTGTAAACACGTGTCGTGAGCACACACTAGTTGTCGTTGAACGTTGGTGACCTAATAATAATGAATAATGTTAATTTGATGTGAATCTAAGTGATTATGTGAGTATTGGGTTATGTTTATGTGTTTACACATTTATAAACGGTTAATTAAAGAATTTATCGCGTAACGCGGAAACGTGCCTATTTGTTCGTATGTCTTGTGTTTTTGCAAAGATAAATTATGTAATAAATTTTATAAGTTTATATCTTTATATTATGAAGTTAAAAACACTTTACAAAGAGTTTAAAGCTTAGTTTTTATAAAATACAAATTACAAGGGTTAAAAGGGTAAATATGTAAATTAAAATTTAATAAAACAAACCCAAACCCTAATCCACCCATTTTCGGCCGCGAACATCCTTCAAACACCCCTCCCCATTCGAAATCAGCCTCAAAATTTAGCAAAACATCATTTAAGTAATCGATTTCAAGTGCTAGAAAACAATTGGATCTCCATTCACAAGTATACACGCGAATTAAAGGTTAGTTTGGGTTTGGTTCAAGTGATTTTTCTTGGCCGAGACTTGTAGTTCGATTTTGATGATATGGGTGCTGAATTTTGGTAAATTGATGATGTTAATATCTTAGTTAGGTTGTATGCATGTTAGTTAACGTCGATTATGGAAGAAAGATTGGATTTTGATGCATTGTTCATAGACTTTAATCCTAGTCAAACCCTAATTCGAATTCTAGTATGATTTTGTATGATTGATCATTGTTTGATGAATGTATGATGATTAATAAGTTGTATGAATGTTAGGAATCATGGATCTTGCAAGAAATTGATGATTTGGGTTGATGTTCATAGGTTACTAATAATAGTAACTTTATTTGCATGAAATGTTGAATTATTGATGGATTGATGTTATGGATGGGTTCATGATGATAATTAGATGCTAGATTGATATTATGAATGCTAGAAATCTTTAATTTGATGATGTTGATCATAGCTTGCCAAAAGTAGAAACTTTTGTTTATGAAGATTGTTGGATTGAGGTGTTTAGTGTTGTTGATCATGTCTAGATGTTAGTATGAGCTTGAATTGGTATATTATTGATGAATTCATGCATACCTTGGATGTTTGATAGATTTTGGACATTCTTTCCCAAAAGGGAAACTTTATTTGTGTAAATGTTGAAGTATGATGTTGTGATCATGTTTGGATGTTAGGAACTTGCTATTAGGTTCAAGGACGGATTCTAGTGTAATAGAACGTGTTAAATTAGTTGTATGGCATGTTTGGATAATCATGGGTGATAATTGGAATTGGTAATCATGAATGGTTTGGGTATTGTGTAGTAGTAGGACATCATGCTTGGGTCTGGTAATTGATTGTTGTGATGTTGTGAATGCAATGTATATGCTTAAAGAATTTGGTTGTGATCATTATACACGCGTGCGGATCTGAGGCCCCTACTTAGTGGGATTGGCAGGGTTTAGGATGTGAAGTCGTGAGTGGCTTCACATGGCATGTGATGAATGGTTGAACCTTGTATGACATGTTAGTTGTATTGTAGCTAATGGTTATGTTAATGTGCTAGATTCGCATGACTTGTATAGTACTTGATTGTATGATGATCTATGTGATACACCTGGTTGATATAGCATATGTATGATACTGTTTGAATGCTTATCATGTATGTTGTATGTGCTCATTGGCTTTATTTGAATTATAACTCATAATGTCACCAACGGGTCAAACGGGACAACTAGGTCAGACGTGTCTATTTGTCTGGAAGCTTGAGTCTTTGATTTTGGTATGATTAGGGTTTCACATGTCTCTTATACATGTACTTATGTACTCACATGATCTAGGTAACCTGTGAAGGTTGGCTATCCTCTCGTTTCTCAAAATAAACCCTAAGAACCTTTGCATACATCAGGTGAGTTCATGCCCCACTCTTTACTTAATCTTTTGGGGGACATAGCATACTGGTATTTATACGAACGCTTTCATTATTTAAGTTGTGTAAAATATTAATATAGTGTTGTTTACCATGAGAAAAGTCCTCACACTTTTGAATTGTTAATATTAATAGCGGGGAAACTTGGGTAGTACTACTGGGTCTGACGAGCCCCACCTGTGTGACTCGAGGTCAACCGGGTGCAATTTGTCCTATTGATCATTGTCACGACATGGTAAGTCGTGACAGGAGGCAACAACTATCACAGTCAGCTTCAATTGCAAAATCACTATGTATTAATATTTGTGATAATAGACTAGCTATCTATTACCATACACTGCTTATATTTATCGCAACTGTTTATATGTTTATTGAACTCAAACTCTTGAACTCACCAACCTATGTGTTGACATTTTAGTATGCTTTTCTCAGGTCCTTAACTTGCTTGCCATAGGAGCACTGCACGGTTCACTTCATTTAAGACATTATGCTTCAAGACAATGTGACATTTTAACAATTATGGTTTACTTTTGGTTTGGCACTTGTTTTGCCATAAGTTATACTTTATAGACTTGGGTGTTTCAAAATGCTTCCGCATTATTTAACGTTGGTTTTTTGGTTGATTTGGTTATTTTATGGCATATAGAGTCGTTCTGAGTAACTATTGACTGTGATCCTGGTTTGTTCACACGCCTCGCGGTAAAACTCCGCAAGTGGATTTTGAGGGTGTGACAGATTGGTATCAGAGCCATTGGTTTAGGGAACTAGGTTGCATACACACTAGACTATAACCGCACACAGTTAATTAGTTACCTGTGCCTTACTCTCATCTACTGTATACTCATTGGCATACACGTCACACTCTCTGCAGCATGGCATCGTCTTCAAGAGCTCGGGTAAACGACCCGAATCACCTACATGATCTGAATCCCCACCTCCCGCACCTGTACCTGATGATGGATTTGATTGGCCCAGACTAGCTTACCCCCGAGAGGAGATTGACTGGGATCAACAACGCATTGATGAAGCGTGACCCTCCGCGTGACTGGCGTTCTTATCCTAGGTTGGTTGACCATATCATGTTTAGGGAACGCGTACCTGTCCTAAAGCCAAGGACTAGGAACAATGCCAATCAACCCATGTTTTCACTCCCACGAACGGCAGCAACGAGCAATTGATTGCTGCACTAATGGCTGCTGGACTGAACAGCATCGTGTGAGACGACTCACGGGTGATGTCTGTACACTACAGCAAGAGGTGTACAACCTGAGACACCAATTAGACGAACTCAATGAAGAACACGGGAAGACGCTGAACGGTTGTCACCATATGCAAGATGGTGTTATGGCACTCCAAGAGGCGCTGACTGCTCGTGAACAGCGGGACGCCATAGCCGATAATAGGATTGCCACTCTAGAAGCTCAACTAGCAGCACTTCAGATTGCTATAGCTCCTGCTCCTGCCGCAGACTCTGAGGATGAGGAGGATCCCGAGGAGGGACCCGAGGAAGAGGAACCGGAGGAGATGGAGGATGATAGTGATGGGTCAGACATTGTCGATTGACTTCTTATATGACTTAGACTACGTAGTGTTTTCTTTTTGAAACCTATGTGGGAAGGGTTGTTTCCCCACACGAACGACAAAACTTCAATTTTGACATTGCTAAATACATTGTGACTTATTGCAATTTATTTACTTTAGTTATTATTTTGTTAGAATGTTGTGGTTGTGATGATATTTATTTCTTTCATTTACTGTTTACTACGCTTCAATGAGTTAAATGTGTATGATGTTACTCATTATTGTATTGTGAATATAAAGTTAAAAAAATGGACGCTCGTGGACGTGGACGTGGTCGTGGACGCGGACGTGGACGTGCCACCGGAGAACAGGGTGGTGGTGCTATTAACATGACTCCTGCGGAATTGGCTGCTCTAATTAATGAGCATGTTCAGGCGGCAGTGGCTGCTGCCCACGCGGGTCAACGGCAGGTAAACAATGGTAGAAAAACAAATCTGATATCCTTTATAACTATAGGGGATGTTTGATTAACGTGTGTGTGTGTTAAAACGGGACCACCAGTGTATACATACAAGTCCTTCATGGACTGCAAACCACACACCTACAGCGGTACAGAGGGTGCTGTAGGGCTTGTACGCTGGTTTGAGAAGACTGAGTCCGTTTTCTCCAAATGTAACTGTCCACCGGCGGATCAAGTAAAGTATGCCACCGGGACTTTGGAGGGTGTTGCCCTGTCATGGTGGAACGCGCAAGTCCAGATGCTTGGACAAGCGATGGCAAATGGACTCCCCTGGAATGAGTTCAAGGATATGATGATCGAGGAGTACTGTCCTCGAAATGAGGTGCAAAAGTTGGAGATGGAATTCTGGCAGCTCAAGATGAAGGGTTCAGAAATTGAGGCTTATACAACCCGTACTCATGAGCTGGCCACATTGTGTCCAGGAATGGTTAATGAGACACATAAGAGAATCGAGCACTACATACGAGGGTTGGTGCCTGAAATCCAAAGTATGGTAACGGCTTCTAACCCGACTACGATCCAGCAGGCCATCCAGATTGCCCATAACTTACTGACAGGCGGTAGAGCAAGGGCGTCTACCCAAACGGGGCGCTGTGGTGAGCGTGCCCGACAACAAAAGGAAGTGGGATGCTCCCAGCAACAGCAATAACAAATCATCATCATCATCATCGTCTGGCGGTCAACAACAATCCCAACAGCAGCAACAGCCAGTTCAGCAGCAACAGCGGCGGTTCGATAATAACCGCAATTTCAACCAAACTGCCCCAAATAACCAAGGACCCAGCGGTTACGGCGGCAGACATCCCAAATGCCCACGGTGTAACTACCACCACGTGGGACGGTGTGATAGCTTCAAGTGTCAACGTTGTGGAAAGATTGGACACGCTGCGAAGGATTGCCGTGGTGAACTAATGAGGAGGCCACAACAACCTCAAGAAACTCCCAAGGGTTGTTTCGAGTGTGGGAAAGAAGGGCATTACAAACGAAACTGCCCACAACTGAGAAGGAACGGAAATGGCAACAACAACAACAACACCAATAATCATGGAAACAACAACAATGGCAATAATAACAACAATGGTGGAAACGGCACTGGAAATGGCGGCAATAGAGATGGAGCCAAAGGGAGAGCCTTCGTCATTGGCTCAGGTGAGGCTCTAAATGATCCCACAACTGTTACTGGTAGATTCCCTGTTAATGGTTGTTTTGCTACGGTACTATTTGATACTGGAGCCGATAGGAGTTTTGTGTCCTTAAAATTCTGTAGTCTTTTAAGTGATATACCCTCTGCTTTAGAATCTAAGTACACGGTGGAATTAGCCGACGGTAAGCAAATCCATGTAACGCATATCCTTAAAGACTGTAGGATAGAACTGCTGGTCATACTTTCGCTATAGATCTCATGCCTGTTACGCTGGGGAGTTTTGATGTTGTGATAGGCATGGATTGGCTCTCTAGCAAGCAAGCGGAAGTCATATGTCACGAGAAGATTATACGGATCCCGGTTGGTGATCAAATTCTTACTGTCAAAGGTGATAGGAGTGGTGCTGTGATAGGCATCATCTCGTATATGAAAGCTCAAAAGTTGTTACGAAAGGGCCGCGTGGCTATCCTAGCACTTGTAACCGATAAGGAAAGGAAGAAAAGAGAATGGAGGATATTCCCGTGGTACGCGACTTTCCGGAGGTGTTCCCAGAAGATCTTCCTGGATTACCACCGCACCGCCAAGTGGAATTCCAGATTGAGTTGACTCCCGGCGCAGCTCCGATTGCTAGAGCACCTTATCGATTAGCACCAAACGAACTACAGGAGTTGTCGTCACAACTTCAGGAGCTTCTGGATAAAGGTTTTTCCGACCTAGTACATCACCTTGGGGAGCTCCTGTACTCTTTGTTAAGAAGAAGGATGGTCATTCCGGATGTGCATCGATTATCGAGAGTTAAACAAAGTAACAGTCAAGAACCGATACCCTTTACCTCGTATCGACGACTTGTTCGATCAGCTTCAAGGATCAAGCTATTACTCGAAGATTGACTTGAGATCTGGTTATCATCAACTCAGAGTTCGAGAAGAAGATATTCCCAAGACTGCATTTCGTACTCGTTATGGTCATTATGAGTTCTTGGTCATGCCTTTTGGGTTGACTAATGCACCTGCTGTGTTCATGGACCTCATGAACCGTGTGTGCAAACCTTATCTTGATCAGTTTGTCATTGTGTTCATCGATGATATACTGATATACTCTAGGACCAAGGAGGAGCATGAAGAGCACTTACGAATGATCTTGGAACTGTTGAAAAATGAGCAACTGTATGCTAAATTCTCAAAGTGTGATTTTTGGATAAGAGAGGTACAATTCCTAGGTCATATTGTTAATGAGAAAGGAATACACGTTGATCCTGCCAAAATTGAGGCGATAAAGAATTGGACTACACCCAAAACACCAAGTGAGATAAGACAATTTCTTGGATTAGCAGGATATTACCGCCGATTCATAGAAGGATTTTCTAAGATCGCACAACCTCTCACAGCCTTGACTCACAAAGGAACGACATACAAATGGGCTGAGAGTCAAGAATCAGCTTTCCAATTATTTAAACAAAAACTCTGTACTGCCCCGATTAGCATTACCAGAGGGAACAGATGACTTTGTGGTGTATTGCGATGCATCCATTCAAGGATTGGGTTGTGTCTTGATGCAACGAGACAAGGTGATAGCTTACGCCTCGAGACAACTAAAGGTTCACGAGAAGAACTACACTACCCATGACTTAGAATTGGGCGCAGTAGTTTTTGCCTTAAAGATCTGGAGACATTATTTGTACGGTACCAAGTGCACAATCTACACCGATCACAAGAGTCTTCAACATATCTTTGAGCAAAAAGAGTTGAATATGAGGCAGCGACGTTGGGTGGAACTACTAAATGATTATGATTGCGCAATTAAGTATCATCCGGGAAAGGCGAACGTAGTTGCCGATGCTTTAAGCAGGAAGGAAACAGCTAAACCCCGACGGGTGCGAGCTTTACAGCTTACTATCAGTACCCAACTGCCCGAACAAGTTAAGGAGGCACAAATAGAAGCTTTAAAGTGGAAAATATTGGTTCTGAATTGTTACGGGGAATGGATAAGCAGCTAGTGGAAAGAGGATGGAATTCGGTATTTCATGGATAGACTTTGGGTGCCTGTTCATGGAAATCTGAGAGATTTAGTTATGAGCGAGGCACACAAATCTAAGTATTCTATACATCCTGGATCCGACAAGATGTACCATGACCTAAAGGCTCACTATTGGTGGCCTAACATGAAAGCGGATGTAGCTACGTATGTGAGCAAGTGTTTGACCTGCTCAAAAGTAAAAGTGGAATATCAAAAACCATCTGGACTATTACAACAACCCGAGATTCCAATGTGGAAATGGGAACAAATCTCCATGGACTTTATTACTAAACTACCCCGGACTAGTACTGGTTGTGACACGATATGGGTTATTGTGGATCGATTGACAAAGTCTGCTCATTTCCTTGCAATAAAGGAAACCGACAAGATGGAGAAGTTAACTCGCCTGTACCTCAAGGAGATCGTTTCGAGACACGGGGTACCGATCTCAATTATCTCTGACCGTGACGCTCGTTTCACGTCACATTTCTGGCAATCATTGCAGAAATCCTTGGGTACACGTTTGGATATGAGTACTGCATATCATCCACAGACGGATGTCAGAGTGAGCGTACTATACAGACGTTGGAGGATATGCTACGTGCTTGTGTGATTGACTTCGGGAATAACTGGGAAATTCACCTGCCATTGGTGGAATTCTCTTATAACAACAGTTATCACACTAGTATACAAGCAGCACCTTTCGAGGCGTTGTACGGGAGAAAATGTCGATCACCGGTTTGCTGGGCGGAAATTGGTGATAGTCAAATAACAGGTCCCGAGTTAATTCATGAGACGACTGAGAAAATTATACAGATACGGAACCGTATGGCTGCAGCGCGAGACAGGCAAAAGAGTTATGCTGACAAGAGACGGAAACCTTTAGAGTTCAGGTTGGTGACAAAGTTTTGTTGAAAGTCTCACCATGGAAAGGTAGTTCGGTTTGGTAAACGAGGGAAACTAACCCGAGGTACGTTGGACCATTTGAGATTGGAAAGAGTAGGTCCAGTAGCGTATCGATTATCCCTACCTGATTCGCTAAGTGGATTCATGATGTATTTCACGTTCAAACTTGAAGAAGTGCATACTGATGAAACGACGGTCGTACCACTAGAAGAAATTCAGGTGGATGAACAATTGCGTTTTATTGAGGAACCAGTGGAGGTGATGGACCGTGAGGTGAAAACACTTAAGCAAAGCAAAATACCATTGTCAAGATCCGTTGGAATTCGCGACGTGGACCGGAATTCACATGGGAACGGAAGATCAAATGAAGCTTAAGTACCCTCAACTATTCGAAGGAACGATGCCAGCAGACGAAGGTATTGATTTAAATTTCGGGACGAAATTTCTTTCAACATGGGGATGATGTGACAACTCATCCAAAACTCACACGATTTCGATTTCTGTGTGCCAATGCAGTAGACCAGTGATGGAAACCAGTGATGGAACACTCTCACCATGTAACGCAATTTTCGGGACGAAAATTCTTTCAACATGGGGATAATGTGACATCCGGTAAATTTCCGTTATCAAACTCCGTTAGTTCGTTAAGTCTTGTAAACACGTGTCGTGAGCACACACTAGTTGTCGTTGAACGTTGGTGACCTAATAATAATGAATAATGTTAATTTGATGTGAATCTAAGTGATTATGTGAGTATTGGTTATGTTTATGTGTTTACACATTTATAAACGGTTAATTAAAGAATTTATCGCGTAACGCGGAAACGTGATTTGTTCGTATGTCTTGTGTTTTGCAAAGATAAATTATGTAATAAATTTTATAAGTTTATATTATATTATGAAGTTAAAAACACTTTACAAAGAGTTTAAAGCTAGTTTTTATAAAATACAAATTACAAGGGTTAAAAGGGTAAATATGTAAATTAAAATTAATAAAACAAACCCAAACCCTAATCCACCCATTTCGGCCGCGAACATCCTTCAAACACCCCTCCCCATTCGAAATCAGCCTCAAAATTTAGCAAAACATCATTTAAGTAATCGATTTCAAGTGCTAGAAAACAATTGGATCTCCATTCACAAGTATACACGCGAATTAAAGGTTAGTTTGGGTTTGGTTCAAGTGATTCTTCTTGGCCGAGACTTGTAGTTCGATTTTGATGTTATGGGTGCTGAATTTTGGTAAATTGATGATGTTAATATCTTAGTTAGGTTGTATGCATGTTAGTTAACGTCGATTATGGAAGAAAGATTGGATTTTGATGCATTGTTCATAGACTTTAATCCTAGTCAAACCCTAATTCGAATTCTAGTATGATTTTGTATGATTGATCATTGTTTGATGAATGTATGATGATTAATAAGTTGTATGAATGTTAGGAATCATGGATCTTGCAAGAAATTGATGATTTGGTGTTGATGTTCATAGGTTACTAATAATAGTAACTTTATTTGCATGAAATGTTGAATTATTGATGGATTGATGTTATGGATGGGTTCATGATGATAATTAGATGCTAGATTGATATTATGAATGCTAGAAATCTTAATTTGATGATGTTGATCATAGCTTGCCAAAAGTAGAAACTTTTGTTTATGAAGATTGTTGGATTGAGGTAGTGTTAGTGTTGTGATCATGTCTAGATGTTAGTATGAGCTTGAATTGGTATATTATTGATGAATTCATGCATACCTTGGATGTTTGATAGATTTTGGACATTCTTTCCCAAAAGGGAAACTTTATTTGTGTAAATGTTGAAGTATGATGTTGTGATCATGTTTGGGATGTTAGGAACTTGCTATTAGGTTCAAGGATGGATTCTAGTGTAATAGAACGTGTTAAATTAGTTGTATGGCATGTTTGGATAATCATGGGTGATAATTGGAATTGGTAATCATGAATGGTTTGGGTATTGTGTAGTAGTAGGACATCATGCTTGGGTCTGGTAATTGATTGTTGTGATGTTGTGAATGCAATGTATATGCTTAAAGAATTTGGTTGTGATCATTATACACGCGTGCGGATCTGAGGCCCCTACTTAGTGGGATTGCAGGGTTTAGGATGTGAAGTCGTGAGTGGCTTCACATGGCATGTGATGAATGGTTGAACCTTGTATGACATGTTAGTTGTATTGTAGCTAATGGTTATGTTAATGTGCTAGATTCGCATGACTTGTATAGTACTTGATTGTATGATGATCTATGTGATACACCTGGTTGATATAGCATATGTATGATACTGTTTGAATGCTTATCATGTATGTTGTATGTGCTCATTGGCTTTATTTGAATTATAACTCATAATGTCACCAACGGGTCAAACGGGACAACTAGGTCAGAAGTCTATTTGTCTGGAAGCTTGAGTCTTTGATTTTGGTATGATTAGGGTTCACATGTCTCTTATTTACATGTACTTATGTACTCACATGATCTAGGTAACCTGTGAAGGTTGGCTATCCTCTCGTTTCTCAAAATAAACCCTAAGAACTTTGCATACATCAGGTGAGTTCATGCCCCACTCTTTACTTAATCTCTTTTGGGGGAACTAGCATACTGGTATTTATACGAACGCTTTCATTATTTAAGTTGTGTAAAATATTAATATAGTGTTGTTTACCATGAGAAAAGTCCTCACACTTTTGAATTGTTAATATTTAATAGCGGGGAAACTTGGGTAGTACTACTGGGTCTGACGAGCCCCACCTGTGTGACTCGAGGTCAACCGGGTGCAATTTGTCCTATTGATCATTGTCACGACATGGTAAGTCGTGACAGGAGGCAACAACTATCACAGTCAGCTTCAATTGCAAAATCACTATGTATTAATATTTGTTGATAATAGACTAGCTATCTATTACCATACACTGCTTATATTTATCGCAACTGTTTATATGTTTATTGAACTCAAACTCTTGAACTCACCAACCTATGTGTTGACATTTTAGTATGCTTTTCTCAGGTCCTTAACTTGCTTGCCATAGGAGCACTGCACGGTTCACTTCATTTAAGACATTATGCTTCAAGACAATGTGACATTTTAACAATTATGGTTTACTTTTGGTTTGGCACTTGTTTTGCCATAAGTTATACTTTATAGACTTGGGTTGTTTTCAAAAATGCTTCCGCATTATTTAACGTTGGTTTTTTGGTTGATTTGGTTATTTTATGGCATATAGAGTCGTTCTGAGTAACTATTGACTGTGATCCTGGTTTGTTCACACGCCTCGCGGTAAAACTCCGCAAGTGGATTTTGAGGGTGTGACAGATTGGTATCAGAGCCATTGGTTATAGGGAACTAGGTTGCATACACACTAGACTATAACCGCACACAGTTAATTAGTTACCTGTGCCTTACTCTCATCTACTGTATACTCATTGGCATACACGTCACACTCTCTGCAGCATGGCATCGTCTTCAAGAGCTCCGGGTAAACGACCCGAATCACCTACATGATCTGAATCCCCACCTCCCGCACCTGTACCTGATGATGGATTTGATTGGCCCAGACTAGCTTACCCCCGAGAGGAGATTGACTGGGATCAACCATTCGCGTTGATGAAGCGTGACCCTCCGCGTGACTGGCGTTCTTATCCTAGGTTGGTTGACCATATCATGTTTAGGGAACGCGTACCTGTCCTAAAGCCAAGGACTAGGAACAATGCCAATCAACCCATGTTTTCACTCCCACGAACGGCGCAGTCCAACGAGCAATTGATTGCTGCACTAATGGCTGCACTGGACACTGAACAGCATCGTGTGAGACGACTCACGGGTGATGTCTGTACACTACAGCAAGAGGTGTACAACCTGAGACACCAATTAGACGAACTCAATGAAGAACACGGGAAGACGCTGAACGGTTGTCACCATATGCAAGATGGTGTTATGGCACTCCAAGGACGCGTGACTGCTCGTGAACAGCGGGACGCCATAGCCGATAATAGGATTGCCACTCTAGAAGCTCAACTAGCAGCACTTCAGATTGCTATAGCTCCTGCTCCTGCCGCAGACTCTGAGGATGAGGAGGATCCCGAGGAGGGACCCGAGGAAGAGGAACCGGAGGAGATGGAGGATGATAGTGATGGGTCAGACATTGTCGATTGACTTCCTTATATGACTTAGACTACGTAGTGTTTTCTTTTTGAAACCTATGTGGGAAGGGTTGTTTCCCCACACGAACGACAAAACTTCAATTTTGACATTGCTAAATACATTGTGACTTATTGCAATTTATTTACTTTAGTTATTATTTTTGTTAAGAATGTTGTGGTTGTGATGATATGTTATTTCTTTCATTTACTGTTTACTACGCTTCAATGAGTTAAATGTGTATGATGTTACTCATTATTGTATTGTGAATATAAAGTTAAAAAAATGGACGCTCGTGGACGTGGACGTGGACGTGGTCGTGGACGCGGACGTGGACGTGCCACCGGAGAACAGGGTGGTGGTGCTATTAACATGACTCCTGCGGAATTGGCTGCTCTAATTAATGAGCATGTTCAGGCGGCAGTGGCTGCTGCCCACGCGGGTCAACGGCAGGTAAACAATGGTAGAAAAACAAATCTGATATCCTTTATAACTATAGGGGATGTTTGATTAACGTGTGTTGTGTTAAAACGGGACCACCAGTGTATACATACAAGTCCTTCATGGACTGCAAACCACACACCTACAGCGGTACAGAGGGTGCTGTAGGGCTTGTACGCTGGTTTGAGAAGACTGAGTCCGTTTTCTCCAAATGTAACTGTCCACCGGCGGATCAAGTAAAGTATGCCACCGGGACTTTGGAGGGTGTTGCCCTGTCATGGTGGAACGCGCAAGTCCAGATGCTTGGACAAACGATGGCAAATGGACTCCCCTGGAATGAGTTCAAGGATATGATGATCGAGGAGTACTGTCCTCGAAATGAGGTGCAAAAGTTGGAGATGGAATTCTGGCAGCTCAAGATGAAGGGTTCAGAAATTGAGGCTTATACAACCCGTACTCATGAGCTGGCCACATTGTGTCCAGGAATGGTTAATGAGACACATAAGAGAATCGAGCACTACATACGAGGGTTGGTGCCTGAAATCCAAAGTATGGTAACGGCTTCTAACCCGACTACGATCCAGCAGGCCATCCAGATTGCTCACAAACTTACTGACCAGGCGGTAGAGCAAGGGCGTCTACCCAAACGGGGCGCTGTGGTGAGCGTGCCCGACAACAAAAGGAAGTGGGATGCTCCCAGCAACAGCAATAACAAATCATCATCATCATCGTCTGGCGGTCAACAACAATCCCAACAGCAGCAACAGCCAGTTCAGCAGCAACAGCGGCGGTTCGATAATAACCGCAATTTCAACCAAACTGCCCCAAATAACCAAGGACCCAGCGGTTACGGCGGCAGACATCCCAAATGCCCACGGTGTAACTACCACACGTGGGACGGTGTGATAGCTTCAAGTGTCAACGTTGTGGAAAGATTGGACACGCTGCGAAGGATTGCCGTGGTGAACTAATGAGGAGGCCACAACAACCTCAAGAAACTCCCAAGGGTTGTTTCGAGTGTGGGAAAGAAGGGCATTACAAACGAAACTGCCCACAACTGAGAAGGAACGGAAATGGCAACAACAACAACAACACCAATAATCATGGGAACAACAACAACAATGGCAATAATAACAACAATGGTGGAAACGGCACTGGAAATGGCGGCAATAGAGATGGAGCCAAAGGGAGAGCCTTCGTCATTGGCTCAGGTGAGGCTCTAAATGATCCCACAACTGTTACTGGTAGATTCCCTGTTAATGGTTGTTTTGCTACGGTACTATTTGATACTGGAGCCGATAGGAGTTTTGTGTCCTTAAAATTCTGTAGTCTTTTAAGTGATATACCCTCTGCTTTAGAATCTAAGTACACGGTGGAATTAGCCGATGGTAAGCAAATCCATGTAACGCATATCCTTAAAGACTGTAGGATAGAACTTACTGGTCATACTTTCGCTATAGATCTCATGCCTGTTACGCTGGGGAGTTTTGATGTTGTGATAGGCATGGATTGGCTCTCTAGCAAGCAAGCGGAAGTCATATGTCACGAGAAGATTATACGGATCCCGGTTGGTGATCAAATTCTTACTGTCAAAGGTGATAGGAGTGGTGCTGTGATAGGCATCATCTCGTATATGAAAGCTCAAAAGTTGTTACGAAAGGGCCGCGTGGCTATCCTAGCACTTGTAACCGATAAGAAAAGGAAGAAAAGAGAATGGAGGATATTCCCGTGGTACGCGACTTTCCGGAGGTGTTCCCAGAAGATCTTCCTGGATTACCACCGCACCGCCAAGTGGAATTCCAGATTGAGTTGACTCCCGGCGCAGCTCCGATTGCTAGAGCACCTTATCGATTAGCACCAAACGAACTACAGGAGTTGTCGTCACAACTACAGGAGCTTCTGGATAAAGGTTTTATCCGACCTAGTACATCACCTTGGGGAGCTCCTGTACTCTTGTTAAGAAGAAGGATGGTACATTCCGGATGTGCATCGATTATCGAGAGTTAAACAAAGTAACAGTCAAGAACCGATACCCTTTACCTCGTATCGACGACTTGTTCGATCAGCTTCAAGGATCAAGCTATTACTCGAAGATTGACTTGAGATCTGGTTATCATCAACTCAGAGTTCGAGAAGAAGATATTCCCAAGACTGCATTTCGTACTCGTTATGGTCATTATGAGTTCTTGGTCATGCCTTTTGGGTTGACTAATGCACCTGCTGTGTTCATGGACCTCATGAACCGTGTGTGCAAACCTTATCTTGATCAGTTTGTCATTGTGTTCATCGATGATATACTAATATACTCTAGGACCAAGGAGGAGCATGAAGAGCACTTACGAATGATCTTGGAACTGTTGAAAAATGAGCAACTGTATGCTAAATTCTCAAAGTGTGATTTTTGGATAAGAGAGGTACAATTCCTAGGTCATATTGTTAATGAGAAAGGAATACACGTTGATCCTGCCAAAATTGAGGCGATAAAGAATTGGACTACACCCAAAACACCAAGTGAGATAAGACAATTTCTTGGATTAGCAGGATATTACCGCCGATTCATAGAAGGATTTTCTAAGATCGCACAACCTCTCACAGCCTTGACTCACAAAGGAACGACATACAAATGGGCTGAGAGTCAAGAATCAGCTTTCCAATTATTAAAACAAAAACTCTGTACTGCCCCGATATTAGCATTACCAGAGGGAACAGATGACTTTGTGGTGTATTGCGATGCATCCATTCAAGGATTGGGTTGTGTCTTGATGCAACGAGACAAGGTGATAGCTTACGCCTCGAGACAACTAAAGGTTCACGAGAAGAACTACACTACCCATGACTTAGAATTGGCGCAGTAGTTTTTGCCTTAAAGATCTGGAGACATTATTTGTACGGTACCAAGTGCACAATCTACACCGATCACAAGAGTCTTCAACATATCTTTGAGCAAAAAGAGTTGAATATGAGGCAGCGACGTTGGGTGGAACTACTAAATGATTATGATTGCGCAATTAAGTACCATCCGGGAAAGGCGAACGTAGTTGCCGATGCTTTAAGCAGGAAGGAAACAGCTAAACCCCGACGGGTGCGAGCTTTACAGCTTACTATCAGTACCCAACTGCCCGAACAAGTTAAGGAGGCACAAATAGAAGCTTTAAAAGTGGAAAATATTGGTTCTGAATTGTTACGGGGAATGGATAAGCAGCTAGTGATGAAGGAGGATGGAATTCGGTATTTCATGGATAGACTTTGGGTGCCTGTTCATGGAAATCTGAGAGATTTAGTTATGAGCGAGGCACACAAATCTAAGTATTCTATACATCCTGGATCCGACAAGATGTACCATGACCTAAAGGCTCACTATTGGTGGCCTAACATGAAAGCGGATGTAGCTACGTATGTGAGCAAGTGTTTGACCTGCTCAAAAGTAAAAGTGGAATATCAAAAACCATCTGGACTATTACAACAACCCGAGATTCCAATGTGGAAATGGGAACAAATCTCCATGGACTTTATTACTAAACTACCCCGGACTAGTACTGGTTGTGACACGATATGGGTTATTGTGGATCGATTGACAAAGTCTGCTCATTTCCTTGCAATAAAGGAAACCGACAAGATGGAGAAGTTAACTCGCCTGTACCTCAAGGAGATCGTTTCGAGACACGGGGTACCGATCTCAATTATCTCTGACCGTGACGCTCGTTTCACGTCACATTTCTGGCAATCATTGCAGAAATCCTTGGGTACACGTTTGGATATGAGTACTGCATATCATCCACAGACGGATGGTCAGTATCAAACTCCGTTATCAAACTCCGTGAAACGATTTCCATGTCGTGAGCATCCGTAAATTTCCGTTATCAAACTCCGTTAGTTCCGTTAAGTCTTGTAAACACGTGTCGTGAGCACACACTAGTTGTCGTTGAACGTTGGTGACCTAATAATAATGAATAATGTTAATTTGATGTGAATCTAAGTGATTATGTGAGTATTGGGTTATGTTTATGTGTTTACACATTTATAAACGGTTAATTAAAGAATTTATCGCGTAACGCGGAAACGTGCCTATTTGTTCGTATGTCTTGTGTTTTTGCAAGATAAATTATGTAATAAATTTTATAAGTTTATATCTTTATATTATGAAGTTAAAAACACTTTACAAAGAGTTTAAAGCTTAGTTTTTATAAAATACAAATTACAAGGGTTAAAAGGGTAAATATTAAATTAAAATTTAATAAAACAAACCCAAACCCTAATCCACCCATTTTCGGCCGCGAACATCCTTCAAACACCCCTCCCCATTCGAAATCAGCCTCAAAATTTAGCAAAACATCATTTAAGTAATCGATTTCAAGTGCTAGAAAACAATTGGATCTCCATTCACAAGTATACACGCGAATTAAAGGTTAGTTTGGGTTTGGTTCAAGTGATTTTTCTTGGCCGAGACTTGTAGTTCGATTTTGATGATATGGGTGCTGAATTTTGGTAAATTGATGATGTTAATATCTTAGTTAGGTTGTATGCATGTTAGTTAACGTAGATTATGGAAGAAAGATTGGATTTTGATGCATTGTTCATACTTTAATCCTAGTCAAACCCTAATTCGAATTCTAGTATGATTTTGTATGATTGATCATTGTTTGATGAATGTATGATGATTAATAAGTTGTATGAATGTTAGGAATCATGGATCTTGCAAGAAATTGATGATTTGGTGTTGATGTTCATAGGTTACTAATAATAGTAACTTTATTTGCATGAAATGTTGAATTATTGATGGATTGATGTTATGGATGGGTTCATGATGATAATTAGATGCTAGATTGATATTATGAATGCTAGAAATCTTTAATTTGATGATGTTGATCATAGCTTGCCAAAAGTAGAAACTTTTGTTTATGAAGATTGTTGGATTGAGGTGTTTAGTGTTGTTGATCATGTCTAGATGTTAGTATGAGCTTGAATTGGTATATTATTGATGAATTCATGCATACCTTGGATGTTTGATAGATTTTGGACATTCTTTCCCAAAGGGAAACTTTATTTGTGTAAATGTTGAAGTATGATGTTGTGATCATGTTTGGGATGTTAGGAACTTGCTATTAGGTTCAAGGATGGATTCTAGTGTAATAGAACGTGTTAAATTAGTTGTATGGCATGTTTGGATAATCATGGGTGATAATTGGAATTGGTAATCATGATGGTTTGGGTATTGTGTAGTAGTAGGACATCATGCTTGGGTCTGGTAATTGATTGTTGTGATGTTGTGAATGCAATGTATATGCTTAAAGAATTTGGTTGTGATCATTATACACGCGTGCGGATCTGAGGCCCCTACTTAGTGGGATTGGCAGGGTTTAGGATGTGAAGTCGTGAGTGGCTTCACATGGCATGTGATGAATGGTTGAACCTTGTATGACATGTTAGTTTTATTGTAGCTAATGGTTATGTTAATGTGCTAGATTCGCATGACTTGTATAGTACTTGATTGTATGATGATCTATGTGATACACCTGGTTGATATAGCATATGTATGATACTGTTTGAATGCTTATCATGTATGTTGTATGTGCTCATTGGCTTTATTTGAATTATAACTCATAATGTCACCAACGGGTCAAACGGGTCAACTAGGTCAGACGTGTCTATTTGTCTGGATGCTTGAGTTTTTGATTTTGGTATGATTAGGGTTTCACATGTCTCTTATTTACATGTACTTATGTACTCACATGATCTAGGTAACCTGTGAAGGTTGGCTATCCTCTCGTTTCTCAAAATAAACCCTAAGAACCTTTGCATACATCAGGTGAGTTCATGCCCCACTCTTTACTTAATCTCTTTTGGGGGAGATAGCATACTGGTATTTATACGAACGCTTTCATTATTTAAGTTGTGTAAAATATTAATATAGTGTTGTTTACCATGAGAAAAGTCCTCACACTTTTGAATTGTTAATATTTAATAGCGGGGAACTTGGGTAGTACTACTGGGTCTGACGAGCCCCACCTGTGTGACTCGAGGTCAACCGGGTGCAATTTGTCCTATTGATCATTGTCACGACATGGTAAGTCGTGACAGGAGGCAACAACTATCACAGTCAGCTTCAATTGCAAAATCACTATGTATTAATATTTGTTGATAATAGACTAGCTATCTATTACCATACACTGCTTATATTTATGCAACTGTTTATATGTTTATTGAACTCAACTCTTGAACTCACCAACCTATGTGTTGACATTTTAGTATGCTTTTCTCAGGTCCTTAACTTGCTTGCCATAGGAGCACTGCACGGTTCACTTCATTTAAGACATTATGTTTCAAGACAATGTGACATTTTAACAATTATGGTTTACTTTTGGTTTGACACTTGTTTTGCCATAAGTTACTTTATAGACTTGGGTTGTTTTCAAAAACGCTTCCGCATTATTTAACGTTGGTGTTTTGGTTGATTTTGTTATTTTATGGCATATAGAGTCGTTCTGAGTAACTATTGACTGTGATCCTGGTTTGTTCACACGCCTCGCGGTAAAACTCCGCAAGTGGATTTTGAGGGTGTGACAGAGGTTGAAACGTCTGAACAGTATTCAAACGCCTCAACAGTTGATGCGTTTAAGTTGAGAGTTGTCTAAGGGAATGCCTTAAAATTTTTCCAAAACTCCTAAAATTGATGCGTTTGAACATTTGTAAAACGTCTGAAGAGTACTGATGCGTCTACACAGTGTTTATGCACGTAAACATTTGTCAAACGTCTAAACAGTTCAAATACTTCTCAACAATGATACGTCTGGACTCTCTCGAACAGTGGTCAATGTCTGAACTAAAAACATCTACACAGTGTTGGTGCGACTAAACAGTAGTCAAACACCTAACACTTGGACAATTTTTCAGCAAACTTTAACCCTAATGCGTCACATTCATCATGTTCATATGAATATAACAGACTCAAATCTTCTGAAAAAATATTCAAAAGTTGATGAAATTGATTAAAACTTTTCAATTAGATGAGTTTTATGGCGATTCTTCTGAAATCAATTTCTATTAATATCAACAACAAATCAATTAATTTGTAATATTCAGTTCGAAAAAACAATGAACTTTACGAACACAAATTCACCAAATTAACTCAAATTTGATGAATTCAACTGCTAATTGTGGTTCAAATCATATTTATGATGATAAAACACATCTGAAATCCACAAGTTTTCATTTGAATTGTCTATCAATCACAGATTCAGTAAGCTTTTTGAGTTTCAAAGTTCGATAAACTTCAAAATTACTCAATTAACAGCTACCAACAGCTCTGATACCATTTGATAGGATCAAATGAATCAATCTGTGATAATTTGTGAACACAATTCAATGAAAATCACACAAAGTAATCAAATCAAAACAAGATATCAACAAAATTCAAGTTTTCATTAATATCAAGCTAAGACAATTACAAGTGTGAAAGCAGGTTCGAATCTCTCCATATCTACCTGCAAGTCTAAGCTATTTATACTGAAAATAAAACTAAAGGAACTAACTAATTACACAAATAGTCCCTATACTATTACAAAATATTAAAAGACAAATAAAGACAACATGTTAATCTTTCTTAGAGCACTTAACATGAAGCCTGCTGTAGTGTTACCAAGATCTTTTGAAGGTCTAGTCTCCAAAACTTCCGAAGTTGTTAAAACTTCCAAAGTGTTGAAGGTCAAGTCTAAGGTTCCAAAGGTGGTGTGGAAGACAAAAAAAAAGATCATGTGATTGAAAGTTCCTCATCAACATCAACAAATGATCCTTCAAACTTAATAATAGGATCAATTATTGTTGCATTGTCTTCAACTTCTTTTGATAAGCCCTAGACCAACAATGCTTAGGTTTCCAAATTTAACTAACCATCTCTTTTATGTAGGAATAGCTCAAGACAAACAGGAATGTCTGGATCATTGATAGTGGCTGTTCCAGGCACATAACAAGCAATGGCTCTCTACTCTAAATTTTAAGAAATTTGATATAGAGCCAGTTGCTTTTGAAGGAGATGCTGGAGGTTACATTACTGGAAGAGGTAAGGTCACAAATGGTAAGCTCAGCATTGGAAAGGTAAACTTTGTCAAGGAGCTTGGATACAATCTCATGAGTGTATCTCAATTTTGTGATGAGAGTCATAACATGTTTTTCACTGAGCATGAGTGCATTGTTCTCAGGCTCAGGGTGATCATTCCTTATGAGCACATCCTGCTTAGAGCCCCCACAAAAAGGAACATGTACAAGATGGACTTGCAAGAAACATCTCCTTCAAGAGAAGTTTCATGCTTTCTATCTAAAGCAAAATAATGATGAATCTTTTCTCTGGCATAAAAGATATGCCATGTAAACATTAAAAATATGAAAAAATTAATTAAGAATGACTTGGTAACCGAAATACCAAAGAAAGAGTTTACAAGTGATGACCACTGTGTTGCATGCCTCAAAGGGAAGCAACACAAGGTATGCCACAAGCCAAAGGAATGAAACTCCATCACTACACCTCTACACTTATTACATATGAATCTCTTTGGCCCCACCAGTGTAATGAGTCTAGGAAGGACCTTATATTGTTTGGTGTTCATAGAGACTTTATAAGATTCACTTGGGTATTTTCCTTAGAAGTAAGGATGAAACTCCTGAGATCTTGAAGAGTTTTATCTTAAAGATTGAGAATCAATTTGATCACAAGGTCAAGACCACAAGATGTGATCAAGGAACTGAATTCAAGAACCAAATCCTTGATACATTTTGTAATGAAAAGGGTATTACAAGACAATATAGTACTCCCAGGACTTCTCAGCAAAATGGTGTTGCTAAGAGAAGAAACATGGCACTAATTGAAGCTGCAAGAACTATGATGTCTGACTCTAAACTGCCCTTCACCTTCTGGGTAGAGGCAGTGAACACTACTGGCTATGTGCAAAATAGAGTTTTAGTAGTCAATTCTTATGGTAAAACTCCTTATGAACTTTGGCACAATAGGAAATCCTTCATTGGTTTTCTCAGGTCATTTGGATGTCCTTGCACCATCTTGAATACCAAATATCAAATAGCCAAGTTTGATGAGAAATCAGATGATGGACACTTTATTGGATACTCTTCTCAACGTAAGGCTTATAGAGTATACAATCTCAGAACTAGAGTAGTTGAGGAGTCAGCCAATGTGACTTTTAATGCACACTCCAAGTGTGAAAGGTTCTGGTCCTGATTGGTTACTGATCTAGATTTAGTTACCAACTGTTTTAACAAATCTTGTGAGCATGTTTTAGGGTCCATAGACATCTTATCAACAGGTGATCCTGACCCAAGATTTGAGCTGAGAAGACTATCAGATCATACTACTTTAGCTCTAGTTGTAACTAACCCTGCAGATGGAGTTTCTATCAGCACAACCATATCAAATTCAGCTGATACATCTGAGGTGCCATCAAATTCCAGCTCAAAGGCACAAAACTCAAATGAAGGAGCTTTAAATGTAGGAGGAAATGGCAGTGGTGATAGTGATCAAGAGTTTGTAGATGTTGATAACCACTCCAGAGAAGACAACATCAATGATGTCACACACTCATTGGATCAAGTCTCTCTTGATAAATGTGCTGATGTGGTGGGTGAAACTTTATTTCCTGATCAAAAGTTCACTAATTTGGATTTATCAAAGCAACTTGTTGTGATCCCTGAACTCAGGATCTATAAGTCTCACCCCACAACAAGCATCATTCTGATTCAAAACGTGGCAAGATGTTTGTAGAATTGTTAAGAAGATGACCGGATCGATCAAGTAATTTTCTTAATACAAGATGTTAGCAAGAAGATAAAGAGTATTTTGTTACTATGAAGAATAATAAAAAGCTCAAGGGATTACAATCAGAGGAGGAACATTCTATGATTGAATTTTGTGACAAGTATTTTGAGAAGGTTACAACCCCTGGTTTGAAAGTGATAAATGGTAATCAAAACTCAAAGCCAATCCTCAGATGGTTTTATAACACTGAGAAATTTGAGCTTAAGTTGGTTTGAAATTTAGAAAAAGGAATGAAGACATAATTACTCTTTTTGGTGCTTTTGAACTCAAATTGTTACATCCAAGTTATATTTCATTTTTGTCTGTACAAAGATATACGAAAGTATCTCCTGAAATAGCAGAGCAAGACAAGAAATATTTCATTTCCATTATTAATGTGATGAATACAGCTATGGAAAGAATATCTCTGAGAAAGGCTCTTGCTTATGCAAATATAGTGAAGAAAGATATCAGGATATTGAATTTATGAGAATCTCAAGGAAAGGTGTCTTAGAAGTATACTCAAAGGACAGTTCAAACCCTATTGAGTTATATGCAAGCATTGACATTACTTGCTTATCTAAAGACACGTTGGAAAGAATGAATAAGATGGAGATAAAGACAAATGAAGCTAAACCAGAACAAGGCATTCTTGCAAATAAATTCAAGTCTGCAATTTCAAAAGCTTTGAAAGATTTAGAGATGTTCAAACAGAAGCCAATGTTTAAAGTCAAAGAATAACCAGAAGATTTCTTTGAATGATGAAGACAAAGAGTTGAAGATAAAGGTTGAAGATAAAGATGAAGATAGAAGAAAAGAAAAAGACTGATGATTTTGAAGATAGAAGACCATGTCAATCTTAGGGGGAGTATTGTTAAGTGCTCTAAGAAAGATTAACATGTTGTCTTTATTTGTCTTTTAATATTTTATAATAGTATAGGGACTATTTGTGTAATTAGTTAGTTCCTTTACTTTTTTCAGTATAAATAGCTTAGACTTGCACGTAGATATGGAGAGATTCGAACCTGCTTTCATACTTGCAATTGTCTTAGCTTGATATTAATGAAAACTTGAATTTTGTTGATATCTTGTTTTGATTTGATTACTTTGTGTGATTTTCATTGAATTGTGTTCACAAATTATCACAGATTGATTCATTTGATCCTATCAAATGGTATCAGAACAAAAACTTATTAGACACAATGGTATCAATGGTATCACAAATGAACAATGTTAGTATATCTTTCCTTTCACTGATCATTTTTTTACTATCATTTTGAACTTTTTACTTTTTCCAGATCCATTTGAGTAGCAGCATGTGCTATTTTCTCCTATTCAAGATTCTTGGTCATCTCTTCTAATTGTTTAGACACAATTTCCAAATCTTTTATTGTTTTGTTCCATGAGTTTGGAGAGAGATAATCTTTTGATCTGCAGTTTTATGATCAGATTAAGTTGGTTATGCATAGATTCTTCTTGTTTTAGCTTTTCATAGATTTTGAATGAATAGTTTCTGTACTGCTCAACATGTTCATAGCATGATTTGGTGCAAAGTTTTTCTCTCACTTCTGATGGGATTTCAGGAAATTTTGGAACTCTGTTTTTAGAATCTTCTGATTTCACCATTTTTATATTTTTGTTGTTTAGATTTTGAATTTAAAAAAATTGAAAAAGTTTTCAAATAATTTTCTTTAAAAAAATTCTAAGTATCGAGGTTGAAACGTCTGAACAGTATTCAAACGCCTCAACAGTTGATGCGTTTAAGTTGAGAGTTGTCTAAGGGAATGCCTTAAATTTTTTCCAAAACTCCTAAAATTGATGCGTTTGAACATTTGTAAAACGTCTGAAGAGTAGTGATGCGTCTACACAGTGTTTATGCGCGTAAACATTTGTCAAACGTCTAAACAGTTCAAATACTTCTCAACAATGATACGTTTGGACTCTCTCGAACAGTGGTCAAATGTCTGAACTAAAAACATCTACACAGTGTTGGTGCGACTAAACAGTAGTCAAACACCTAACACTTGGACAATTTTTCAGCAAACTTTAACCCAATGCGTCACATTCATCATGTTCATATGAATATAACAGACTCAAATCTTCTGAAAAAATATTCAAAAGTTGATGAAATTGATTAAAACTTTTCAATTAGATGAGTTTTATGGCGATTCTTCTGAAATCAATTTCTATTAATATCAACAACAAATCAATTAATTTGTAATATTCAGTTCGAAAAAACAATGAACTTTACGAACACAAATTCACCAAATTAACTCAAATTTGATGAATTCAACTGCTAATTGTGGTTCAAATCATATTATGATGATAAAACACATCTGAAATCCACAAGTTTTCATTTGAATTGTCTATCAATCACAGATTCAGTAAGCTTTTTGAGTTTCAAAGTTCGATAAACTTCAAAATTACTCAATTAACAGCTACCAACAGCTCTGATACCATTTGATAGGATCAAATGAATCAATCTGTGATAATTTGTGACACAATTCAATGAAAATCACACAAAGTAATCAAATCAAAACAAGATATCAACAAAATTCAAGTTTTCATTAATATCAAGCTAAGACAATTACAAGTGTGAAAGGAGGTTCGAATCTCTCCATATCTACCTGCAAGTCTAAGCTATTTATACTGAAAAAAAAACTAAAGGAACTAACTAATTACACAAATAGTCCCTATACTATTACAAAATATTAAAAGACAAATAAACAACATGTTAATCTTTCTTAGAGCACTTAACATGAAGCCTGCTGTAGTGTTAGCAAGATCTTTTGAAGGTCTAGTCTCCAAAACTTCCGAAGTTGTTAAAACTTCCAAAGTGTTGAAGGTCAAGTCTAAGGTTCCAAAGGTGGTGTGGAAGACAAAAAAAAAGATCATGTGATTGAAAGTTCCTCATCAACATCAACAAATGATCCTTCAAACTTAATAATAGGATCAATTATTGTTGCATTGTCTTCAACTTCTTTTGATAAGCCCTAGACCAACAATGCTTAGGTTTCCAAATTTAACTAACCATCTCTTTTATGCAGGAATAGCTCAAGACAAACAGGAATGTCTGGATCATTGATAGTGGCTGTTCCAGGCACATAACAAGCAATGGCTCTCTACTCTAAATTTTAAGAAATTTGATATAGAGCCAGTTGCTTTTGAAGAGATGCTGGAGGTTACATTACTGGAAGAGGTAAGGTCACAAATGGTAAGCTCAGCATTGGAAAGGTAAACTTTGTCAAGGAGCTGGATACAATCTCATGAGTGTATCTCAATTTTGTGATGAGAGTCATAACATGTTTTTCACTGAGCATGAGTGCATTGTTCTCAGGCTCAAGGTGATCATTCCTTATGAGCACATCCTGCTTAGAGCCCCCACAAAAAGGAACATGTACAAGATGGACTTGCAAGAACATCTCCTTCAAGAGAAGTTTCATGCTTTCTATCTAAAGCAAAATAATGATGAATCTTTTCTCTGGCATAAAAGAATATGCCATGTAAACATTAAAAATATGAAAAAATTAATTAAGAATGAGTTGGTAACCGAAATACCAAAGAAAGAGTTTACAAGTGATGACCACTGTGTTGCATGCCTCAAAGGGAAGCAACACAAGGTATGCCACAAGCCAAAGGAATGAAACTCCATCACTACACCTCTACACTTATTACATATGAATCTCTTTGGCCCCACCAGTGTAATGAGTCTAGGAAGGACCTTATATTGTTTGGTGTTCATAGAGACTTTATAAGATTCACTTGGGTATTTTCCTTAGAAGTAAGGATGAAACTCCTGAGATCTTGAAGAGTTTTATCTTAAAGATTGAGAATCAATTTGATCACAAGGTCAAGACCATAAGATGTGATCAAGGAACTGAATTCAAGAACCAAATCCTTGATACATTTTGTGATGAAAAGGGTATTACAAGACAATATAGTACTCCCAGGACTTCTCAGCAAAATGGTGTTGCTAAGAGAAGAAACATGGCACTAATTGAAGCTGCAAGAACTATGATGTCTGACTCTAAACTGCCCTTCACCTTCTGGGTAGAGGCAGTGAACACTACTTGCTATGTGCAAAATAGAGTTTTAGTAGTCAATTCTTATGGTAAAACTCCTTATGAACTTTGGCACAATAGGAAATCCTTCATTGGTTTTCTCAGGTCATTTGGATGTCCTTGCACCATCTTGAATACCAAAGATCAAATAGCCAAGTTTGATGAGAAATCAGATGATGGACACTTTATTGGATACTCTTCTCAACGTAAGGCTTATAGAGTATACAATCTCAGAACTAGAGTAGTTGAGGAGTCAGCCAATGTGACTTTTAATGAGCACACTCCAAGTGTGAAAGGTTCTGGTCCTGATTGGTTACTTGATCTAGATTTAGTTACCAACTGTTTTAACAAATCTTGTGAGCATGTTTTAGGGTCAATAGACATCTTATCAACACGTGATCCTGACCCAAGATTTGAGTTGAGAAGACCATCAGATCATACTACTTTAGCTCTAGTTGTAACTAACCCTGCAGATGGAGTTTCTATCAGCACACCATATCAAATTCAGCTGATACATCTGAGGTGCCATCAAATTCCAGCTCAAGGCACAAAACTCAAATGAAGGAGCTTTAAATGTAGGAGGAAATGGCAGTGGTGATAGTGATCAAGAGTTTGTAGATGTTGATAACCACTCCAGAGAAGACAACATCAATGATGTCACACACTCATTGGATCAAGTCTCTCTTGATAAATGTGCTGATGTGGTGGGTGAAACTTTATTTCCTCATCAAAAGTTCACTAATTTGGATTTATCAAAGCAACTTGTTGTGATCCCTGAACTCAGGATCTATAAGTCTCACCCCACACACAAGCATCATTGGAAATGTTGATACAGAGTTAAGAACAAGAGGACAAAGCCATGATGCAGATGTTTGTTTGTACTCTTGTTTTCTATCCCAGATAGAGCCAAAGAAAGTTGATGAGGCTTTAAAGGATGGAAGTTGGGTTGAAGCTATGCAAGAGGAGCTGCTTCAATTTAAAAGACAAAATGTTTGGAACCTATGTCCTCTTCCTCAATGGAAGACTACCATAGGAACCAAGTGAGTGTTTAGAAACAAGAAAGATGATGGAGGACTTGTCATCAAGAACAAGGCTAGACTAGTTGTCCAATGATACACGCAAGAATAATGAATTGATTGCACAAATGTCTTTGCTCTTATGGCAAGAATTGAGGCTGTTAGAATATTCCTAGCTTTTGCTGCATCCAAGGACTTCAAAGTCTACCAGCATGATGTCAAGTGTGCATTTTCTATGGGGTAATTGATAAAGAGGTATATCAAACAACCACCTGGCTTTGCAGATCGTGATAATCCGGATTATGTCTGCATGCTTGATAAAGCATTTTATGGGCTGCACCACACTCCAAGAAAGTGGTATGAGACTCTATCTTGGTATCTCTGTCAGCATGGCTACAAAAGAGGTACTATTGATGGAACTCTCTTCATGAAAGGAACATGGAATGACTTAATGCTAGTTTAAGTGTATGTAGATGACATTATCTTCGGTCAGCTAATCCAAAGCTCTGCAAAGACTTTGAGAGGCTGATGAAGAATAGATTTAAAATAAGTGCCATGGGGGAGCTCAATTGCTTTCTAGGAATTTCATATGAAGCAAGTTGACAGTGGCATCTTCATAAGTCAGTCAAAGTATGAACAAGACATACTTACAAGATTCAACATGACTGACTGTAAGGTTGCAAAGACGACCATAGCCAAAATTACTCCCTTGGACCTGATCTTGAAGGGGAGTGTGTGGATGAACACCTCTATAGGGCTATGATTGGGTCTCTTATGTACCTCACAGCTAGCAGGCTTGAGATCATATTTGCCACATGCATTTGTGCAAGATATTAAGCCAATCCCAAAATGTCTGACCTAGTTACTATCAAGAGAATTTTAAGATATCTCAAAGGTGCTCCAGCACTTGGCCTTTAATATCCAAAGAATTATGATTTCAATCTGTATGCATATACAGATAGTGACTATGGTGGCTACAATATGACTGCAAAGTCTACATCTGGGGGATGTTAATTCCTTGGTGGAAGGATAGTTTCTTGGCAATGCAAGAACCAATCCTTTGTGTCTGCATCAACTGCTGAAGCTGAATACATTGCTGCTGCCAGCTACTATGCTCAAGTGCTTTGGATTCAGAATCAGATCATAGACTATGGATTCAACTTCAAAAAGACTCCCACCCACATACACAACAATAGTGTTATCTCTATCACAGAGAATCCAGTGCAGCACTCAAGGACAAAACACATCAATATCAGGTATTATTTGATTAGAGATAACATTGAAAAGGGGTTAATCAAACTTGTTAAAGTTAACACAAATGAACAATATGTTGATCTGTTCACCAAAGCTATTAATGAACAAAGGTTTAAGTATCTTGTATAAGCTATTGTGATGATTAACTTTGAGTATATTTTCTTAAAAACTTAACTCATATTATTTCTAAAACTTGTGTGTCCTAAGTTGTCTATTTTATCACCTTCATAAGCCCATGTTTACTTTGGAAGAAAAATCTTTTACATTTTTATTACTTAGATTTTTGAAAGTTTTGATCATTCTCTCCTTCGAAAGATATGTATTTACCTTTGGAAGAAATTTCCAAAATATCTTTCGAAGTTTAAAATCATTCTTGAATACTTGTATGTTTTCAAAGAACAATTTCCTTACGAAAGCAATTAAGTCTCGGAAGCTTTATTCTCCTTAGAATAAAACCACTGAGTCTTGATATCTTCCGAAGCAACATTTTTAAAACTTTTTGAAATATCTTCCGAAGTCATATTGGAAGACTTTTATTAAAACTTCACAAGAGAAATTACCTTCGGAAGATTTTAGACTTCCAAGAAAACTAACTTTTTGGGCATTTTTTCAGAGGTGGGACCAAAATTCGGATTTTAAAGTTTATCCTCTTTCATTAACTTTGACTTAAATCCATTTCATATAAATATACCAAAGGGTTCTCCCTCTTTCACTCTCTTTTTCATCTACAAATATTCCTTAACCTAAATTCACTCAAAATCATCTTTGTTCTTATCTTTCTTCACCTTTAAGATTTCTCAAATAGCCAATCTCAACCGTAGAAACAACCCCTATTTCTCCATGCAACTCCACAGGCAGCACAATCAAGTGGCCCTGTTGGACTCTAAGAAAGATTCTAGTTTCTTAGAGGTTTGTCATTTTCTTGCTCTGTCTAACTACTTCATCTCCCTTACCATTGATCCTCCTCTTTATGAGGATCATCTATTAGAGTTCAAGAAGACCTGTCAAGAGGTCATTATGGAACCTCAGTGCTGGATGAATATGAAACCTTTCATCACTCAGCCATCATCAGTGCAGGGGGGACAATCTTCATCACTCAGCCAGCATCAACACACACCTTTAGCTGAATGAATATGAAACCTTTCATCATATTGAGGGTGAATCAATTCCTCAACAACTCTATAGATTTATGCAACTTGTAACAGAGATGAATATCTTGGAGTTGAAATACATAAATGAGGAATTAAACAGAAGATGCTCCACACTTTGCCTGAAAGTTGGAAGCAAACTGTGTCCATGTTCAAGAACATCATTGACCTTAAAGCAACTACTTTAGATACATCGGTAGCTAAAGTTTAGGCTCTTTAAATGGATGAAAAATCAAGAAACAAGAGTGTGAGAACACATGTCTCACCCTATCACTTTAAAGAAACAAAAAGTGCTCGAAGTGCCTTCATTTCCAACAATGATAGTGATAACTCTTGTAGTTTGAGTGAAGATGACGAGGAAGTAAGTTTCTATGCATCAAAGCCTTCAAAGAAATCTTCTCAATGTAAGTCAAGAAAAGAAAAAGGAAGAACTGATGATCAAAGAGATACATCATCAACAAAGTCTTCATCAAAGAACAACCAAACAGAGCCCATCACTATCATTCTGGACTCTGAAGAACAAAAAGCAGATTTTGCAACTTTCAATTCAAGTTTTCAAGCTTATCTGGGAAGCTCATTAACATCTGCCAACATTTGCCAGCAAGACTTGGAAGAATTACATCCAGATGTAGTGGAGGAGATGGATCTACAATGGCAAATGGCAATGATTGCTTATAGAGCCAAACAATATCTCAAGATAAATAAAAATTTGGCTGCTGTAAGTAAATCATCAAAAATTGGTGTTGATAAGTCAAAGGTAAGATGTTTCAAGTGCAATCTCTATAGACACTTTTCTAGAGAATGTAATCAACAATCAAATCCTGACTTGACACAACATCAGCAACATCAGCCTCATCAACCATCATTATCTCAAAGTTCTTTCAGACAACCACAACTTACCAACTCATCCCCACCAGCCACAAATACATCAGCAGGAACAAGTAACTCTAAAGAAACTAGGCTGATCATACTTCAAGATGGAACTTGTGACTAGAGTATGTATGAGAAGGAAGTCTTGGAAGAAAATCAAGCTTTAATGGCTCGCATGGAAAACAAAGTTCCACCATTGGCTAGAGAGGTATGAGATAGGTTATGTTCATCAATATGTGTTAAGGAAGTTGAAAGAAATAGAGTCCATGCTCAACAACTGGCTGATAAAGTTAAAGAAACAATGATTTTGAATGAATCTCATGCAAGAGAACATAAATTATATCAAATCAAAATTAACTCTTTACAAAAGGATTTAGATAAATCTGTTTCAGAAAACTATAGTTTAAAAGTACAAGTTGAGCATCTGACCACTTCCTTAACTACATCTATGGTTGATCATGCATCACATGAAGTGAAGCTTCAGAAGTTTCAACTTTCATCTCAGCAGTATAAGAAATTATTAAATTCTGATATTGAATCAAAGAACAAGTATGGGTTGGGATATGATGTTGTGGCACCTTCTATAAACAATAATTACTCACCTTTACCTGAATCAATGATAAATAACTTGTCAAATCGTTTTATGCCAAGCACCAAGTTTGAAACAAACTCTAATCAACAAGTTTTTTATAATAAAACTAAGGTGAATGAAACTGAGTCTTCTGAATCAGAAAAGATTAATCAAAATGACTCGGAATTTGACTTTGATGAGTGTGATGACTTGGATGATTTTGATGAACATGATGATGAACTTCTGAACATTGGTAAGAATGTTGTTTTTGAAACAAACATTCCAAAAGTCCTTGAAGAAACATTTATTCCCAAATTCCTTGAAGAAACATTTATTCCCAAAGTTCTTGAAGAAATAAAGTTGCCATATCCTCGAAAACAAAGAAACATGTTGAGACTATTTGCAAGAGAATAGCTCAGCTAAATAAAGATCTTTAAGAACTTCATGAGCAACAAAATCTTCAAATGAAGAAATAGAAAAGTGTGTACCTCCTGAGGCAGTACACACAGTTTCGGTAGATAAAGGAAAGAAGAAGCAATCAGCTGATCCTCAATAGAAGAAGAAATCGTCTTCACTAGAAGATCTGCGGAAAACCAAATCTGCTGATTCAGTAGATGATCTACGGAAGGCAAAATCAACAGCAAACAAATCAAAGCCTCAAAAGCTGAAAGAAGATAATCAACTTCAAAACTGAAAAGGATGCAAAGCCTTAGAAATTGACAAAGAAGAAGAAAGTAACTGATTCTGACAAAGAATCAGAGGAGATGTATTGCAAATGGTGTGACATAAAAAACACAATACTAAAGATTGTTACTTGAGTAGTTATTATTCTATTTGCAATATGAACAATCAGATGACATCTGACTGCTACTTCAACAAACATTATGCTATTTGTAACAATGATAACCATTCAACTCAGGAATGTTATTTCAACAAAAAGAACAAGACAAAGAGCACAAAGAAGAAACAATTAGATAAAGCTGAATCAGACACTCAATCTACTGATTGTGAAAAAGATTCAAAAATTAAGAAGCCACAACAAAAACAAAAGCCAAAACCAAAGGAGAAAACATCCACTGATGTTCAACCTTTGAAGAAAAGAACAGTATTTTAGCAATCAAAAACACCTCACAAAAGGGTGGATTTGACTAAAAAGAAACAAATGATGAAGAAGCTTCTTTGATAAGTTTGAAAAGGGAACTCAAGTACCTCATTCAAAATCAAAAGATAATGAAACTTTCAACAATCAAGATTCATTATCAAAACCAAAGCATCAAACCAACAAAAATAAGGTAAATGAAGAAGAGATTGAGAAACTAGGACCTAGTTCAACAACCTCATCTTCAATAAAATCGTCCTCACTTGAAACAACTCAGAACGAAACAAACAAAACTAAAATTAATACTGAAACTTCAAGACTTGTTCATGTAGGAGTAACAATTTTAGACACTGCTGGCAAACCCAAGAACATTAAGGCTTGGGTTGTCAATTCTAACTGATTTTTTTAGGTGTGCAAGAACAACAAGTGGTATGTTGACAGTGGTTGTTCCAGGCATATGACAAGAAACTGTTCACTTCTCTATGACTTCAAGCATAAAAATGCCTCATATGTGGCATTTGGTGGGGATAAGAAGGGAGGTAAAATAGTTAGTGAAGGAATGGTAACTAATGGTGTGCTCAAGTTTGAGAAAGTAAACTATTGTGAAAATCTGCAATATAATTTACTGAGTGTGTCTCAAATTTATGATTAAAATTATACCACATTATTTGATAATACTAACTGATACATTCTTAAGCCAGGTTTTTCTGTTCCTGAAGATTGGATCCTTCTTAAAGCATCAAGAAAAGGAAACACATATGTTTTGGATATGAACAACCCTTCACTCACAAGACATCAAACATGCCTCCTATCTAAGTCATCAGAAGATGAATCTCAATTATGGCATAGAAGGCTTGTTCATTCTAACATGAAGAACATGAATAAATTAGTGAAAAATGACTTAGTCATTGGATTGCCAAAGAAGAGCTTATTGTTTAAACCATTGTCCTTCTTGTTATAAAGGAAAACAACATAGAGTGTCTCATAAATCCAAAATTATCAATACAAACACTAGACCACTCAAATTGCTTCACATGGATCTGTTTGGTCCAACCAATGTTGACAGGATCAGTGATCACAAGTTTGACGTATCAGAATATAAAGCAGCGGAATACAACACGAATTAGACAAATTGTAGCAAGCAATCGATACTTGTAAGCGTTGAGATCGCATACGGTTATAGGGAGAGAATATGAATTTCTGATTTCTAGGAATGTTTATAGATGTAGAATATTTCTAATCGAATCAATCAATCATTCCATTCAATTGCTCATATCACTCATCATTACAATAGGTTGTCACTCCTTATATAGAGTGCAACAGTCACTGCTGTTATCACGGAAAGTGACAACTGGCAGATCCAATACAGAAATAACTAATTCTTAACAAACTACTGAAATGTTCACAACTACTGAGAACATATCAGCAAGTTAAGTACAAAATATAAAACTACTGAAACTACAACGACTGAAGAACAAGCTCTTCAGTCGTTTTACAAAACTACTGAAACAAAGAAAACAAAACTACTGATATCACAACTACTGAAGAAGTACTCTTCAGCAGTTGTGACAAACTACTGAAGAAGTACTCTTCAGCAGTTGTGACAAACTACTGAGGCTTCAGTACTTGATCTTCAGACTTTGACCTTCAGGCGTTTCATCAGCTGATGACTTCAGTAGATATCATCAGCTGATGTCTTCAGTCTTTGTCTTCAGACTTTGTACATCAGTTGTTGATCTTCAGCACTTGTGAACTCTTCATCTGTTGTTCTTCAGTACTTTGGTCTTTCAGCTTCAGCACTTGTGTTCTTCAGCTGTTGTACTTCAGCACTTTGGTTCTTCAGCAGTTAAGGTCTTCAGCACTTGATCTTCAGCTGTTGAAGTCTTCAGCACTTGTCAAACTACTGATGAGGCTTTCAGCAGTTGTTGTGATACCGTGTGGGACTTAGAGGTTTTCTGATCTTGGCTCATTGGTTCTTTGGTCCAACAAACTCCCCCTGAACCAATGCAGCCAAAACCTCTAACTTATTTATACTCCCACTTATTGATGGCAAAAATGTTGGTCTTTTTCCTTCTTGATCAGTAGAGAAGATGACCCATGTACGCTCCGGCCTGGGAAGAACCTCAAATATTTGTTTGGCAGAGTATGAATGGGAACTCTGTTTTGGGGAACTGGACACAGAGTTGTTATCCCATTCATGAGATTCACTTCCCCATAATGAGTCTGTACGACTCTCTTGTGTAGGCCTCAAGGAAGGTGATTTGTTCCTCCATGGTTAGCTCTTCAGCACCTCCTTCAAACAATGATTCCGGCCCATAATACTCAGACAGGTATTTGGCCTGTTTCCCATTCTTTAGCTCCACAGTTGTTATTACTCTGTAAGCAAACTCATCCGGGTGATTACCCTCTAAGAACAACTGGAGCTCATTTTTCCTGACTTCCTCAAGCCTCTTGTAAACTAACCCCTTTTTCACTATTTTGTTTTCCAGCATCTTCTGAGGGGTTAGATTAGCTTTGTAGGCCTTCTTGAAGTCTTCTAGGATTTCCCAGGGTGAAACTACAAAGACCAGAGAGATCACTTCATCTACGATCTTTTTCACCTGGCCAATGTATCTCCGAGGTATATTGTTCTTATGAATTCTGTGAGAGACCCTGGGATCAGGCCAAATCCTCACTCTTTCCTTTTGATATTGAAAGGTATGCCTGAGAGTGTAAAGTCTGAGGGCTTGCTCCTTCATATTGATGATGGAAGATGTGGCTGCATAAGCTTTGTCAACTCTCTTCAGCAATTCCTCATCATGCTGTTTATGAAGCTCTTCTTCTTCTAGCTTCACTTTAACCATTTGTCTCTGGACTTCAGGAGTAATTGCTGAGGAGTGACTTGTGGCCTTAGGCAACTGAATCACAGCTGATAGCGGCAGCCTGTCTTCATCTCTTCATCTTCTTCTAGCCTCAATATCCTTCTCTTCTTCTTCAAGGGTATATCATCGGCTATGGGTTTTGAGGGTAAGGGAGTTGGTTTGGTGGGTTGTGTTTTGGGTGGTTTTGGTGTGGGAATGTTGACAGGCTGTGCTAGCATCCTTGAGGTGAGTGTGGCTTTTGATTGCTTTGCTAGCTCAGTCCTGCTCCCAGCACCCACTTCATTCAAAGCTTCAATAACAAGCCCCTTAGTGTATGCTTCAGACGAACAGATCTTGGTGGTGATTGCCAAGATACTGTCCCTGGACCAAGCTTTGATCTCAATCATTGATCTTCCAAGATATTTTGCAATAAATCTTATCATGATTTCTAGCCTTTCTCTTTCTAACACTTCATAACTTGCCCATCTATTCTGGATTTCTTCAATCTCTAGTCGTCGAATCTCAGAGTCAAGTTTGTTGGTGTCATGACCTTGCCTGAACAGCTGATCAATGATGTTGTCCATTGATCTACTGTGTTCGGCATCAGCCTCTTTTATCAGTAGCTCCAAGGCTTTATCTTCAGCAATGTGCTCATCAGCACCTTTCTTTCGCTTGTAGGTGAGCATTGGTTGCTGTTCTTTCTCCTTTGGGCTTGCTTCGCTTCCTTTTTCCTCGGATCTTTTCCTCTTCTGTTCTTTCACTGCAGGACTCTCCCCCTTTTTGGTTGCATTGGAGGAAGGGGTTGAGACCGCAGAAAGAGTCTTGTGGACAGCAGCATCAACCAAGGGCTGTAATGTTGAGGAAAGCCTCTCATCAAGGGCTTTGATCACTATATCAGTGATTAGGGGGGTGATGAGAGGGAGGGAATTTTTGAGAGCAGCACCTATTTGCTCAGGAGGGTTCTGTTCCTGAGAAGTAGGGCCTGAAGCGGAGGCAGGTGGTTGATTTTGGGGTGGCTCTGTATTTGGGAAACCTTCAAGGGAAGGTGCCATCTGTGGGTGTATGAGGGTGGCAGATGGACTTGCATCCTGAGACATCTTGGCCAGCAGCTCTTTGAGTCTGCTAACCTCATCCTCTAGAATGGTGTTTTGAGCAACTACATCGAAGAAGAAGCTCAGGTCATCATCAGTTGATACTGAATCACCTGACCTCCTGCTTAGAGCAGGATGAACATGCACTGGGTGTAGACCAGTTGGTGCATGTGCCCCTTGTGCTTGGTACTGGGGACTTCCAGCCTCAGGACAATGTCCATCATCAGCTGTTGCCTCTAGGGAGGTCTTAGCAATGTTACCAGCCTCACTCTGGTCATGTGCTGAGTCAGAGGAGGTGGCAGCCTCACTAGATATTCTAAGCTCCTTCTCTACACCAGGAGATAGAATTGGGAAACCCCTGTGCTGTGGGTTCTCAGATGCACTGTGTTCCTCCCCCTCAATTGTAGAGGTATTCCCAGTAATAAGTGGTTTCTGGGGAGGGGAGGGGGTGAGGAGTGCAATTGAGTCAGCACTTGAGCAACTATTAAAGTTGGGCTGTGAGGGGCGGTTGTTTGGGGTACGGGGGTAGAAGCAGTGTGCACCTGGGGTGGATGGTGCTCTTCAATGGCAATCTCCTCAAGTGAGGAAGATCCCAGATAAGTAGGTGCCCCTTGGGTTGCTGCAGGCTCCTGTTGAGAGGAAGCCTGAGCGGCTGTGGCTGGAGGAGTCATGGTATCCACTAGGGGGTTTGGACTAGTGGATATATCCTGCGTTTGTTGTGCAGGAGCATCCTCAGGGGACTCAATTCCCTGAGTAGCCATTTTGGGTTTCTTTTGGTGAGGTTGGTGGGGACATTGGATTTGGAGGTGGTGGCTGTGGGTTCCAGCTGCGTGGGTTTTCGCAGCTTGGCAGCCAGTTTGAGTGTCCGGTCGGAGTTGTGCCGGGAGTATACTTCTGGCAAAACAGCCGTAGCAGGGACTCCCAAGCCAACAAGTCCCTCAGCATTAAGCTGGTCTATTATAATGGCCATTATGAACCGTGGATAGAGTATCCAACGGTTGGCAGTTAGTTTTTGAGCCATATCTTTGAGCTCTGAAAATATTAATTCTGAAAAGTTCAGTGGTTGTTGCTCAAGGATAGAATACATTACCTGCTGCCATTTGGTGGACATTTGATCCCAAGACGATGTCTTAGGGGCCAAACATACATTGACCATGTGAAAAATCAGGCGCTCAGCGTCATTAAAAGTTTCTTCATGATGGTGGTGGCACTGAGATCACCTTGATATCCATGCTGAGCAAATGATAGATCTATGGTGCCCTTCGGATATCCAGCAGGAGAGGTAGCATCACTCAGTTGAAGAATTTTACGGATTGTTGCAGGAGTAATCACTACTTCTGTTGTTGACGACTGACCGGAGGGATTGTGTGTTGCTCTCCTCAGTAGTGACATTAACGTTCATCCAAAATTGGTTCAAGGATTCGGTATGTAAAACGGGGTTCAGAAGGAATGCCTTGTTGTATTGGGACTGAACCATAAGATCGATAGCAGTATCGAACTTAGTCCAGATCGGCGATTTTGTGAGGTAGGCAACACAGTTGTGTCGCGGTTTAATTTGCATAGACGCCATGGAAATTTTTTGGAGAGGAACGTTAGGTTTGAAGAAGATAAAGCATGGAGAGCTCAGGTTAAGGTATTTATAGGGTACGGGTGAGGAAACGACTGAAGGATGTGGTGTTAGTCATCAGTAGTTTTAAACGACCGTTGACATGGTATTATCCTTTCAGACGTTGAAACAGCTGAAGTCGCGGTGTTAGGCATCAGTAGTTTAGAAAACTACTGAAGACCGTGGTTTTGACTTCAGGTGATTGAAACAACTGAGGACATGGTGTTTGTCAGCAGTAGTTATGAAACTACTGAAGACAGTGGTTTTGTCATCAGCTGTTGTAAACAACTGAAGACTTGGTATTGGTCATCAGTAGTTATAAAACTGCTGAAGACGTGGTTTTGCTTCAGTTGTTTAAAATGAAACAGCAGTGGTACAAACGACTGAGGAGAAAGTTCTCTTCAGCTGTTTTCGTCAATTCTTAGCTTTTCAGCTGTTTCAAACTGTCCTCAACACATTCATCAGTCTTTATGGCTGATTTCAGTTGTTTCATAGGACATCAGTACTTATCTGTTTACTGATTGCAGTAGTTATGACTGCATCAGTAGTTGTAACTACTTCAGTAGTTTAGAGCAGATGAAGTACTTCAGTACTTGTGAGAACTTTTAGCCTTCAGTAGTTATAAAAAGTACTGAGGTTAAAAGAGCTCATCAGTACTTATATGTGACAGGCACTCATGATCATCCATATGAATTACTGAGATCATCAGTAGTTGTCACCTATTCTAGCTGCAGCATACCAAGCCTTAACACCAGGTTTTGGAAAGTTGAACTATCCAAAGGCTTAGTAAAAATGTCTGCAAGCTCATCAGCACTGGGCACAAACTTAGGATCAATCAGACCTTTTTCAAAACAATCTCTTATAAAATGATGTCTGATCTCTATATGTTTGGTCCTAGAGTGCTGGACTGGATTTTTGACAATGCAAAGAGCTGAAGCACTATCCATTAACAATGGAGTCTTAGTCTCTGTAATGCCATAATCCAAAAGTTGGTTTTGAAGCCAGAGTACCTGAGATGTACAGCTTGCAGCAGCAATGTACTCTGCTTCCGCAGTGGATGTAGCAACTGAGGTCTGTTTCTTGCTCTGCCAAGAAATCAAGCAGTTGCCTAGGAATTGACATCCACCAGAAGTTGATTTCCTGGTCAACTTACACCCTGCATAGTCACTGTCAGAAAAAAAGCAACTAATTTACCAGAATGTCTGGTAGAATACCATAAACCTAGAGATGGAGTGCCTTGCAGATATCTAAAGATCCTCTTGACTGCAATCAGATGAGACTCTTTAGGTGCAGCCTGAAATCTAGCACAAACACATGTAGCAAACATAATATCTGGTCTAGAAGCTGTTAAATACATCAAGGACCCAATCATACATCTGTAAAGTGTTTCATCAACCACTTTACCTTTCTGATCTGAGTCCAGTTGTGTGGTGCTGCTCATGGGAGTAGAACAGGGCTTACAGTTTTGTAAATCAAACTTTTGCAAAAGATCTTTTGTATATTTGGATTGATGAATAAAAATTCCATCAGCCTTTTGTTTGATTTGCAACCCCAGAAAGAACTGTAATTCTCCCATGGCACTCATTTCAAACTTCTGTTGCATCAACTTTGTAAAGGCATCACACAACTTTGGATCAGAGGATGCAAAAATGATATCATCTACATAAATTTGAACAAGTAGATTATGCTGCCCAGCTTTCTTAATAAATAAAGTCTTGTCAATGGAGCCTCTAGTGAAATTGTTTTCCAGAAGAAAGTTTGATAATGTCTCATACCAGGCTCTGGAGCTTGTTTTAACCCATAAAGAGCTTTATCAAGCTTATACACCCAATTAGGATGTTTATTGTCCTCAAAGCCTGGAGGTTGACATACATAAACCTCTTCTTTAACTTTTCCATACAAAAATGCACTTTTGACATCCATTTGAAAGACTTTAAGTTTTTGATAAGCAGCATAAGCTAAAAACAATCGAATTGCTTCCAGTCTGGCTACAGGGGCAAAGGTTTCATCATAATCAATACCTTCTTCTTGTGCAAACCCCTGAACAACCAGTCTGGCCTTGTTCTTAACAATAAGCCCATTTTCATCAGTTTTGTTCCTAAACACCCATTTAGTGCCTATTGCACACTTACCTGGAGGTAGAGGAACCAGTTCCCACACTTGCTGTTTCTTGAACTGAAGAAGCTCAAGCTGCATGGCATCAACCCATCCATTGTCCTTTAAAGCAATGTGATAATTCTTTGGCTCTTGCTGACTGATGAAGAGAGCATAGAAGCAGAAATTTGACAATTGACTTCTTGTTGATACACCAGCAGTGATATCACCAATGATTTGAGACATGGGTGATTCTTCAGATCTTGATACACAATGAGATCTGTGCAAGTGTTTGTAGCCGGTTCAGCAGCAACAGATGGTGATGGTGAATCATTTCCTTGAAACCAATCAGTGGATGGTAATTCAAAGGAAGTTGAATTCGAAGAAATCTCATCAGCATTTGTTGTGGATGGTGCTACTGGCGCTACAGGAACATCAGGTCTAGTTGAATCAGGCAGCTGATCACTAAACCTGAAGAGGTGAGTACTGCAATCATCATCATCATCAGCAGTACCACCAGGTGGTGAACTGTTGACAGGAGCAACAGCAGGAGTTTGATAAGGAACATATTGCAGTATGTCCAGATCAAATAACTCCACAGGACTTTGTGGAATCTTGTCCTTTGGAGATTCATTAAACTTAACATGTAGAGTTTCTTCAACATCTTTGTTCTGCAGTTGAAGACTCTGTATGCCTTGCAAGTAGATGAATAACCAACAAAGTATCCTGCATCCACCTTAGGATCAAATTTGTGGAGTTGATCCTTTGTGTTGAGAATAAAACAGGGACACCCAAATGCTTTGAAAAATGAAATCAGTGGAGCCAAATGATGGAGAACTTCATATGGAGTCTTCATCAACCTCTGATTTACTAAAACTCTATTTTGCACATAACAAGCTGTGTTGACAGCTTCGGCCCAAAAGGTCAATGGCAAACCTGAGTCAGCCAGCATGGACCTTGCAGCTTCAATGAGGGTCCTGTTCTTTCTCTCCACTACTCCATTTTGTTCCGGAGTCCTTGGAATGCTGAACTGCCTTTTGATTCCCTTTGAGAGATAGAAGTCATCAAGTGTATGATTTCTGAACTCAGTTCCATTATCACTCCTAATACACTTGACTGGAAGGGAATACTGCTTCTCAATGTACAGCACAAAGTGGATAATCTTCTGAGCAGCCTCATCCTTTGAATGTAGAAAGAAAGTCCATACAAATCTGGAGTAATCATCCACAATTACCAGACAGTATTTCTTCTTTGCCATGCTCATTACTCTCACAGGACCAAATAGATCCATATGCAGTAATTGCAAGCAGGCAGTGGACTTGGACACTTCAATAGGAGGAAATGAGACCTTGTGCTGTTTTCCTTTTAAACAAGCAGTGCAAGTTTCATCACAGTGGAACTCCTTTATTGGTAAGCCTCTGACTAAACTATTGTGGCTAAGCTGATTCATGTTTTTGAGATTAACATGACCAAGCCTCCTGTGCCATAGTTTAGATTCTTGAAAAGAGGCTTTGGAAAATAGGCAAGGATTGCCTTTGAGATCTATCTTCTTAGAGAGATCTAAGGCATACACTCTTCCTGTCCTGTTGGCTTTCAGGAGAGTGTGATCATCCAACACCTTGTCAATCAAGGGCAAAACTTTGGATGACAGAATCCTACAGTTTTGACTTGTGAAAAGGGCAACATGGCCTTTATCACACATTTGACTGACACTCAAGAGGTTGTACTTGAGATTTTCCACATGATTAACATCATCAAATTTGATTTCTCCATTGGAGACAAACCCTTACCGATGATGTAACCCCTAGCATCATTGCCAAAAGAAACAAATCCCTCTTTCCTTGAGAGTAGTCATGAAGAAGAGAGATGTTCCCAGTCATGTGCATAGATCCCCCACTGTCTACATACCAGATGCTATTTTGGCATGTTGAAGAAACCTGCAATAATAAACAATCAGTTAGTTTTAGAGACCCAAACCTTTTTGGTTTTGGGCCTGGTCTCATCAATAGATGGTAAACTAGCATGTTTATTTGTAACAACAGCCTGAGAGGAAGAAGATGGTGCAGAAGAGGAGTCCTTTGGCTTAGACCTCCTTTTCTGTGGTTTCAACATAGGAGAATCTAGTTGGTTAACTCTACCCAACAGATGTTGTACCATCATCACCAGCTGTGTCTGATTTTGTGATAAAGCTTTCAGCTCATCAGACACATTGCTAGTGGAGTTAGATAAGGTCCTATGTTGCACCTTCTTCTTTTGAGCACCCTCAGCTGTCACCTGTTTAACTCCTTCCTTTTGGATTGCTTTAAGGACTTAAGGGTTACAGGATTTGATGTTGCTGATACAAATGTGGTCTCAAACTCAGTTTTCATTTTTACCATTTTCTCATTAATTTCTTCCTTTTGTTTGAGTTGGAACCTCTTTTGTACCAACAATCATCTGTAAGATGATTGAACAAACCACATACTTCACATGGTTTCTTCTTCATCTTAGGTTGATCATCAACTAAAGATGGTGAAGACTTGTTCTTCAATGCTTTGGAAGCATTGGTTGCTTTCTTGACAGCATCTTTAGTAGTCTTCAAACTCTTTCTACTGCCAGTTTTCTTCTCTTCAGTACTGACAGCAGTTGAAGTTTGAACTTCAGGAGTTGAATCCTGCTCTCCAGTCCTTTCAGGACCTTCAGGATTGACTCCTGAGTTGATCAACTTATTGATCATGTGAATGTCAGCATTTGGACCATCAACATCAGCTGATAGGTTCAAGGAGGACTTGATACTGACTGCTACTTCTGATTGTGCTGTATCAGAAGGTAGATCACATGACTTGATGGATTGGTTATCACTCTCACCATCAGATTCTACCTCTGCTCTTGGGGTAAAATCTGTAGGTGGAGCAGTGTGATTGTAACCAATTCCAAACTTCACATTTGAAGCAGATTGCTTACTAAGAAGCATTTCAAAACCTTTGCATGATTGTACCATCTATCACACTCGACCTGGGTAACTGCAAGGTTTTCTTTGAGATCTTTGTACTTCTCTAAAAGTACATCTTCTCTAGCCTTATCATCAATTATTTTGCAATTCAGTTTATAAACCTCATCATTTTTATCTTTGAGCACAAACTCAAACTCAGCTTTTTTTTGGAAATTACTTGTTCTAGCTCAATGTTCTTATTAATTAAAGCTACATTTGCTTCTCTAATGGAAGCAAATGCTGCTATGCATTGTTCAGAACATAATTTGGCTTTTGCCTCAGAGGATACCTGTGATACCTGTGGTGTAGAGGCATTGGAGGATGAAGTATCAGCAGACTCCAAAGCCATAAGAGCTAGATTCCCAAAGGGACTGTCACCACCATGTTGACCAGCACCTGAGAACAGTTGATCATGACCAGACAAGTCATCTGGTAAACTGCTCCAGTCAACAACTCCTGGGGTGAAGAAGCTGTGTTGTTGAGATGAAGGTTGTTGATGAGATAGGGAAGGCTGAGGTTCTGGTAATGCATGAGGTTGTGGTGTCATAGGAACTTGAACTTGACTTGACTGTGGCATGTAATAACAAGGGTACTGATAAGGCATTTGACCCTGAGGAACAAAATATGTGGAGATTGTTGTTGAGGATGATGACTAGATGTGACAGGATGTTGCCCTCTGTTTTGTTGACTGTTGCCAGGAAAAGTCACAAAGGGTGCAGTAGAGTTTGAACCAGTTGATCTACACTCTCTTGCAAAGTGTCCAAGCCGTTGGCATTTGTGACACCTCAACTTGCTCTTGTCAAAACCAACTTTGGTTTTGCCAGAGAGTCCTGGGAATTTTCTTCCAGTTCTTTTGTAGAACTTCTGAGATCTGATATTTATCAAGGCCATTTGGCTCAAAATATCCATCTCTTCTAAGTCATCATCAGCAATCCCCTTGAGATCATCCATAATGAAACATAAATTGTCATTATTACCTCCAGTAAACTGACCATCAACACTTACAAATGCAGAATTAGAAGTGCTCGAAGAGAAATTAATATGCTCATCATACTGGCATTCAGATGCAGCATATTCTGACTCATGACCCCCAAGGCAGTGTTGCCTTGTATAAAGTCTTCAGTGAGTTTTCCAGATGAAGACAGCTTTCTCTTCTGTTCTATCTCTCTCTCAAAAGTGAGCAATTTCCCATGGAGTTGGGTGAGAGATAGTTTGTCCAAACTTGCACTGGAGCGTAGGACAATAGTATATGTGTCCCATCTCTCAGGCAGTGATCTGAGAAATCTGTTATTCATCTGAATATTGGTGTATTCAAGTTGACCATTTTTAGTTCAGAGATCAAACAAGAAAACCGTTCAATTTTTGAGTCAGTGTCTCACCTTTCTATGAGAGATGTCTCATATTGTTGGGCAAGAATTTCTCTATTATTTGCCAAGACCTCATCTGTTCCTCCAAATGTTCTTTCAAAGCAATCCAGAGGTCATGGGCAGTTTCATGATGCATTAGCCCAGAATAGATTTCATTGGGCAAAGCCATGGCCAGAATTCCATGGGCTTTTGCATCAATCTCAAGCAACTTTTTATCCTCATCTGAGTATTGCTCCCTCCTCTTCGGAACCATTGATTGGTTTCCGGGTTATTCACCATAGGCTTGTGTGGACCATGTACCACAGATGTCCAACACCCTGCGCTGTTAACAGACAGGTGATGGAGCATACGTCTTTGCCATATGTTATACTCATTCCTAACAGCATAGGAGGCTTGGTTGAGGAACCAGTATTGTGAGGATCATTGGAGGGAGTGGTCATTTTCAGTTCAAAAAACAGTTTAGTTCAAGTTTAAAAGAAGTTTTAGACAAACCACAACAAACTCAATGAGAACCAAGAAAAGATCTCAGGATGAATGAGCAGAAATACAGAAAAATTCAATCTCTATAACCGTTTCTTGCAAAAACAAAAGCTAATTCAATCAAACTTGGATCTTGAATAGCAGTTTCAATGATCAATTATTAGATCGATCAATGATTACCTGCTCTGATACCATTTGACAGGATCAGTGATCACAAGTTTGACGTATCAGAATATAAAGCAGCGGAATACAAACACGAATTAGACAAATTGTAGCAAGCAATCGATACTTGTAAGCGTTAAGATCGCATACGGTTATAGGGAGAGAATATGAATTTCTGATTTCTAGGAATGTTTATAGATGTAGAATATTTCTAATCGAATCAATCAATCATTCCATTCAATTGCTCATATCACTCAATCATTACAATAGGTTGTCACTCCTTATATAGAGTGCAACAGTCACTGCTGTTATCACGGAAAGTGACAACTGGCAGATCCAATACAGAAATAACTAATTCTTAACAAACTACTGAAATGTTCACAACTACTGAGAACATATCAGCAAGTTAAGTACAAAATATAAAACTACTGAAACTACAACGACTGAAGAACAAGCTCTTCAGTCGTTTTACAAAACTACTGAAACAAAGAAATAAAACTACTGATATCACAACTACTGAAGAAGTACTCTTCAGCAGTTGTGACAAACTACTGAGGCTTCAGTACTTGATCTTCAGACTTTGACCTTCAGGCGTTTCATCAGCTGATGACTTCAGTAGATATCATCAGCTGATGTCTTCAGTCTTTGTCTTCAGACTTTGTACATCAGTTGTTGATCTTCAGCACTTGTGAACTCTTCAACTGTTGTTCTTCAGTACTTTGGTCTTTCAGCTTCAGCACTTGTGTTCTTCAGCTGTTGTACTTCAGCACTTTGGTTCTTCAGCAGTTAAGGTCTTCAGCACTTGATCTTCAGCTGTTGAAGTCTTCAGCACTTGTCAAACTACTGATGAGGCTTTCAGCAGTTGTTGTGATACCGTGTGGGACTTAGAGGTTTTCTGATCTTGGCTCATTGGTTCTTTTGGTCCAACAAATGTGATGAGCATTGGAAAGAGGCAATATTGTTTGGTGATAGTTGATGATTTTACTAGATTCACATGGGTCTTCTTCTGAAAACAAAAGAGTAAAACATCATAAACATTAGTGGACTTTGTCATCAAGATTGAGAATCAACTGGATTTAAAAGTTCAAATTTTCAGGAGTGACAATGGGACTGAATTTGTCAATACTGACTTAGATTCTTTTTGCAGAAGTAAAGGTATTGCAAGATAATTCAATGCTCCAAGAACTCCACAACAAAATGGAGTTGCTGAAAGAAGAAACAGAACACTTATTAAAGCCGCAAGAACAATGCTAGCTGATTCACAATTGCCAATCACCTTTTGGGCTGAAGAAGTGAATACATCATGTAATGTTCAAAATAGGACATTGATTGTCAAAGAAATAATAAAACACCTTATGAGCTTTTATTTAAAGGAAAACCTTACATAAGATATCTTAGAGCTTTTGGATGTCATGTATTTGTTTTAAACATAAAAGAACAATTGGGAAAATTTTCTGAAAAAGCCGATGATGGTTTCTTTGTTGGATATTCTTCAACATCTAAATCTTATAGGATCTACATTCCACAACATAACATTGTAGAAGAATCTTCTAATGTATCATTTGATGAATCCTTATTTCCTAAATCAGTTAGAGGATCATCATGGTTGTTTGATATAGATGCACTAACAGACTCATTTAACTCTAGTTATTTGAATAATGCAGGATCTGATGATACATGTTATCTATTTGTTCCCCAAATATGAATGAAGTGTCATTATCTGCTGACCCTCCAAGGATACACACATCATGTATCATGGAACAAGGAGTAACAAATAATGACAATGATGCTACACAAGTCCAGCAAACTGAATGTACATCCTCAAATGGAAAGCAGATGTACACTGTGTATCCGGAGATATGAATATTGTCTTCGTAGCTGTTCCATGCTCTCAAGAAGATGAAAAAAAATTGGAAATGATACATGAAGTCCTCATATACCACCGTAGAAGTTCCTGTAACTCCTACGGAAAAACAAAATGCTTCCGGAGAAGTTCTGCGGAAGATATTAATGATGCACGTGATGTTCAAACTCAGGAAGATCACTCCATACCCAATGATGAATAGGAGGAACAATTTGATTACTTCGTAAATTCATCAGCTGGATCGGATCCCTCTACATCAATGAATATAACTAACTTGTAATCATCTATTCCAGTTGAATCAACTCCAACAACAAGAATTCATAAGACTCATCCACTAAACCACATTATTGGTGATCTTGATAAAGAACAACAAGAAGTCAAGGTGGAGCTGCAAACATCTGTCTTTTCACTTGTTTTCTGTCACAAGTGGTTCCTTCAAACATCACAACTGCTCTAAAAGACAATAGCTGGATTGAAGCTATGCAAGAAGAGCTTCAACAATTCAAAAAGCAGAAAGTCTGGAATCTAGTTGATTTACCAGAAGCGCAACATCCAATTGGAACTAGATGGATCTTCAAAAATAAACTAGATGCCAGAGGTATAATTTGAGAAACAAAGAAAGTTTGATTACACAAGGTTACACACAAGAAGAAGGAATAGACTATGATGAAATTTTTGCACCAGTTGCAAAAATTGAAGCCATAAAAGTATATCTAGCATATGCATCATATAAGAAGTTCACTGTCTATCAAATGGATATCAAGTGTGCTTTCCTATATGGAAAATTAATGAAGACGTCTATGTATCACAACCTCCTAGATTTGAAGATCCTCACTGCCCACACAGGGTATACAAGCTTGATAAAGCTTTTTATGGTCTTCACCAAGCATCAAAAAAGTGGTATGAAACATTATCATCTTTCTTGCTCAAGCCTGGATACAAAAGGGGAACCATTGATCAGACTCTCTTTCTCAAACAAGAACATCAAGATCTCTTAGTTGTTCAAATTTATATTGATGACATTATATTTGAATCAACTAACAAGAGATTGTGTGTAAGCTTTGAAGAGTAATGAAATATGAGTTTAAGATGAGTTCAATGGGAGAATTAACTTTCTTTCTTGGTCTACAAGTTCATGAGAAGACTAATGGCATTTTCATTAATCAAGAGAAATACATACATCAAATATTAAAGAAGTACAACCTTGTTCATGCATATTCATGCAAAACACCAGCCTTAACAATTGAAAAGATTATACCTGATCCTACAGGAAAAACTGTTGATCAAAGAATATATAGATTAATGATAGGATCGCTTATGTATTTGATTGCCAGTAGACCTGACATCATATTTGTTGTGTGTGTTAATGCTAGGTACCAATCAGATCCAAAAGACTCTTATCTGAATGCTGTGAAGAGAATTTTCAGATATCTTATTGGAAAACCAGCCCTTGGACTTTGGTATCCAAAGGATGGTGATTTTACTTTGTACTCATATTCAGATAATGACTTTGGAAGACGCAACAACAACAGAAAATCCACAATTGGTGGATGTCAATTCATAGGACCAAGACTAGTTTCATGGCAGTACAAGAAACAAACAAATGTATTTGTATCCATAGCTGAGGCTGAGTACATAGCTGCGTCAGCTGGTTGCTCTCAAGTCCTTTAGTTGCAAAACCAATTGCTTGATTATGGTTATAATTTCCTTCACACTCTAATTTATATTGACAATTCAGCAGCTATGTTTATCACTGCTAATCCAGTGCAACATAGTAAAACAAAGCATATTGAAATAAGATACCATTTTCTTAGAAATTCCTTAGAAAAATGTTTGATCAAGTTAGTCAAAGTGGATACAACAAATCAGCTTGCTGATTTATTCACTAAAGCCTTTGATTCAGTTAGATTTAATTTTCAAATTGAGTCTCTGGCATGATTAACTTAGATTAATCATTATAAACAACCAAATAAAAACATGTGTCTGTCCTTGTAAATAGTAATAAATAAATAATAAAAACAATAAAAAATTTCTTCGGAAGATTTATAATTACCTTCGGAAGAAATTTATGTCTTAGTACAATTTTCTTCCAAAACCAATTTTCCTTTGGAAGCATCTTCCAAAGCTTATAATAAAAATATTTTCTTTCTTTCTGTGTATTTTAGTTCAACATGACATATGTTTGGGAAATAATAGTACACCATGTTTTGCTTCTACCTGAATTCTTAAATATCATTAAAATCTGATCAAGTTACTTGATATGTGAGTAGGTTCATCTTGAGTGGAAACTACACTAAGAGCATACCAAACATAATGTAAAGTGATTGTTTGTGGGAAACTTCATTTTGTGGATACAGAAAGTGAGTCTTATTCTGATGTGACCAAATCACTCATCTAAGCACACTATGTACCAACACTTTATAATATCTATCTTTGGAAATCATAATCCCTCTGTTTTGTGTAACCAAAGACCTGGGTGTATGATCACCATGGTATACATTTATAACCAACTGGTGAAAAGATCATGATTCTCATCATCCCTCTATTTTGTGTAAACAAAGACCTAGGTTGAAGGCACTTCTGTTTTAGGTAAGTAAAGACATGGTGACCTGATCATGATCATATCTAAGCTCTTAAAAGAATCCTCTGTAATCAACTGTATATTAAATTTAGAGCTTTTACATCAATGCATTAATGAGATGTCAAATACATCTCAAGTTAGAACTTATAACTTAAAGTACGTAGTTTCTAAGTGTGAAAAAATGATGATTTGACTCACAAAGGGAGGACAAACTCTAAGTGAATTAAATGTGGAGCCCATAACAGTTACTTACTAATAAACATGAAAACATGATAACTAGCATACCTAGTTGATATAATACTTTTGTATGGATTTAAGTGGACAAATGTTAGGACCTGGTATTGAACGAAATACCTAGTGATTAGCGTGTAAACCAGATCAAATAGTGCGGAATCCTATTTGATTGGCGATCCAATCAGTGAGAACACACGAAGAATCAATCAAGAATTGAATCTAACGTTAGAAGTCGATTAGGAATCGATCTAATGTGTTCTGTGAACTTGGAGAAACGAATTGGGAGGCTTCTGGACGGCTAGGGTACGTCTGAAATCGTAATTCGAGAATGCTCTAATTTTTCCATGAATTGGGTTGTATTTATAGGTTAGTTTTGTTCATTCGTGCGACTGAACCATTAGTATGGTTCAGTCATGCGATTGAACCATGCGGTTGATTCATCCACACGACTGAGCGTTCAGTCGTGCGACTGAGCCAATCTTATGTTACAATCATACGACTGATCCAGTCTCCTGGTTCAGTCGTGCGACTGAGTCATTCGTATGAAGTTATTCATGCGTATGGTCCATTCGCATGGGCCATTCGCATGAGAACTTCATTTTGTTAAGTTTGAATGTATAATTAATATAACATTATGTGTAACAATTCAAACAACCACAAACCTAATTAACCAAGTCAACGTCGACTCATTAATGAAATATTAAACATTATAAATAACAAACAAACAATATCATTTCATTAATCATTCCAAGCATTACTTCAGAATCAGACAAACAAGATCTATTACATTCATATCATGATCTAGGGACATACATGTATCAACAAACTCCCCCTTGGACCTAGATCTCTCTAATCTCTTGTTTTCTGCATAACCTCTTGTATTTCTTGTACTTCTCCTCTTTTGTGACTCCCATGTGAATCTCAAACGCGAACCAGAGTCGTATAACGTTCTGGAACTGGAGGGCTTGTACAATATCTTGTGTATCATAGAACAATGGCCACTTGTATAGCGTATAGACATAATATCTGAGAAGTTTGTAAGCCACATCGGGTCGAATACCCTGATCGTATCCATTTGTCCCTCTTTGCTTAGGACTATGACCGCTTCAGCTGTTCTCCAATCGTAGTACCACCACTTAAAATGTGGAGTGAAGTCCTGTGGCATTTCCCTGAGTGGGATTCTTGACATTGTGCGCGAAGGATTCCACTTCAACACTATCTGGGCTTGCCAGTAATGGCATCAACCTCAGACCTTCTAATATACCTAATAGGCTGTTGGGGTCTGAAGTTAACCCATCTGGTGTGGTACTCCTTCTTTAGGGCAGCCTCAAACCAGCCTGACATCTTCCTCGGTTCAGCATACAAAGGCTTTAGCTTAGCCAGCTGGTTGAGCTCAAAACCTGGTAGAGTCTTCAGATCATGTGGGAATTTGAAGTACTCTATGCCCTATTCTCTCTTAACCACATAAGCATTAAGATCCTAAAAATACGCCCATGCTATGATCCTTCCTGACACCTTGTGATGTTTCTTGACTCTGTAGAGTTTGGTGTAGGCATCCTTCTTTGGTGCAGCACGTTGGGCTCTAACTTCTTCAAAACATGCAGCCCACTCAGCCTTTCGAATGTCGACATCATCATTGAGGCTTGGGCTGTTCCTACTGCTTTCTTTGTTTCTTGCTCCATCTTGTTCAACACCTCAAAAGTATCGCTGACAAGGGATTCACCCAGATTGGGGACCACATTACCCTCATTGTCAGCGTACTGAGGGTAATCCTCGGTAGTGACATCTTCGATCTCGACTTCATCAACATCGTTGAGCTCTTCGTCACTAGTCGAATCGCATGTCGGAGCATCTTTCACTATCTCATCTGGATTTAGCTTGAAAAGCTCTGCGAGTTGCTCGTTTGATAGGTCCTGAATTATTTGCCCTTCTTCAGGGGTATAATTCACTGACCTCCTAACAATCCCTTGCAGATCAAGAATCATTTTAGCTGAGTCTTGACCTGCTGAAGGGGAGCAACATCAAACTCATCTCTTTTGTAATTTGGATCTGTTTGATTTAAACATTCATCACATAAATCATTAGTAATTAATCAAACAGAAATGCATTAACTTAATATAAACATTCAATACATCGTTTTCAATAAAGGATTCAAATACAAAAGTAAATAAATACATAAACATCTAGTCTTTACTTTTATCCTTTATCATCGTCTCATCACTTGGAGGAGCAGAAGTAGAAGCTGGTTGGTCTTGTATGTTCTTTGACCTTTTCTGTTGACCTGAAGCAGAGGCCGATGCAGCTGCATCCCCTCCTTCTGCTTCATAATCATCGTCCTTCTCCTCTGTCCTATCTCCTTCGGTTTCCTCATTCTCCTTTGTATCACTCTCATCATCCTCATCATCATCTTCATCATCATCATCTCCGTCCCCTTCCTTGATCTTCAAGGGCTCCTCCTTAGATCCTTTCAGCTTAACATGATAGTCTTCTTTGCCTCCTCAAACACCTCTATCTTCTGCTTGATGTGACACTATGTGCTTGGAGTTGGGCTATCTCAGTGCTCTGAACAGCCATCTGTTGGGCCTGCTCCTCTATAACTCGAGCCTACTCTGCAATCTGGTGAGATTGTGCAGCAGTCAGGTCAGTAAGCTGGCGGATCTGGGCCGCCTTCTCCTCATCTGCAGCGAGTAAGCGCATCACCATCTTGTTGAGCGCAGACAGCTGTTCCTCTACCCCGATTGGAGGTAGAGGTGATCCATAAGTATGTGAGGGATGGGCTGAGGGTCCTGCTTGGTGTGAAGTGGTGGTGGTGGTGGCTGTAGTGAAGATAAGTCTGTGAAACGTAGAGGTGATGTGGGAGTAAAGGATATGGTGGTGGATGGAATCTGTACTGTGGTGGGAGGTATGGTGGTGGCTGTGGTAGCTGTGGTGGATGTAGTGGTTGTGGTGGTGACGAAGGTCAACCGACGCTTCTTCTTCTTCTGACCATGGGGCTTAGCCATCCTCTTCCTCCTCGTCCCTGTTGAGGTGGATGCTCCCCCTACAACCTGCCTGCTGACCCCGGTGCATAGCTTGGGTCAGTATCAGTCTCTTCGGAGTCTCTCGGGGTTCACCAACCACCCTTAGCCCATGTTCTGTGGGAACAACTTTGCTTCCCACAATTCGCGTTAGGGGCTCCTCATCCGACTCCTCCTCCTCCTCCGCACCATGAACAAAATCCTGATGGAATCCAGCTGACTCGGCTACTTCTCCAGCTGGGACGGACACTGGAGGTACAACATCAGACACAGTGCCTCTAGCTGGAATAGGCATACCGTCTCCAGCATCCCCACTGTCATCATCATCGAGTCATGAGTGGGTAGAGCAATTTGCTCCACATCAGAGTCACTATCATCGTGGCGCCACTTTCTCTTTGCTGGCACCACGTAGTCCTCCTGGGCCAGATGCCCAAACAACCTCCTGACAGGGGTTTCACTTGCTTCCCCTATACACCTTCATCCTCCCCAAGGTAGTGTCATCCATCACCTCGAGGACTACCGCATCCTCCTTCTCCTTCAGCAGGGAGGGAAGCTTCTGATCTATGATCATCTGCATAAACCTCGGGTACATACAGAAGCCTTCCTTCCCTTTCCCCTCGATGTTCTCCACCAGGTAGGTGAAGATCATCTTGGAGAAGCTGAACGGGTGGTTCAGCACCAACGCAACATACGCGTTCTGTATCTGGTCGGATAGCTCATCAAAACCTCCTTTCCTGGAAGCTATGCACTTAAGCAGCACGTGCGCAAGATACTTAAACTGGGGACAGAGGTTACTTGTTGAGTACCCCAGCATTGATGTCCCCAGAGTACTTGGCTCTAAGAAAGCATCATCTGACTGTGAGGGGGTGTAATCGAGTCAGGCAATCAGTGTCATCCCCCAACTGTAATACGATCCTTAGATCCTCCTCTGAGATAGTAATAGCCTCTCCAAAGATGGTACTTCTGATGCAATGAGGCTCAGACGATCTATCAACTGTAGCGCCTTCCCAGAAGGCCTGCTGAATGGATCGATACGGAGTACAAGGAGTAGATATGGCATGTGCAATCCTCGATCTCAGTAGAAATGTGATGATGCCAGAGAAATCAACAGCGTTTCTGGATGTCAAATGCAGATGAGCACATATATTGTGCTTCGTGCTCATAGTCCATCGACTCGCCATCTGTTACACAAAGATAGTAAACGTTAGTACCATTGGCTAAGAAAGTCATGAAACACTTAAACTTGAAGAAAATCTTTCTGTCATGCGATTGAGATTGTGCGACTGAGATAGTCGTGCGATTGAACAGTGCGAATGGGGTTCAGTCGTGCGACTGAGCCCATGCGTACCACTGAGTGTGCGATGGGCTCATACGTATACCCTCATGCGGTTACACCAGTCGTGCGACTGAACTTCATACGCATGGTTCAGTCATGCGCTTAAGCAGTTCGCACCCTTCAGTCGTGCGACTAAACTTCATCAAGCTGTCCATTCGCATGATGTACTGACTGTTCAATTCAAATTCACTTTTTCACCACTTTTGAGTTTTAGACATCGTTGTCTGGTTCATTTGACTCGCAATACATTCTTATAACACCTAACATCTTTATTTATTTTGTTTGAGTCATTTAGTTAGGTTATTAGTCACTTAAGTCTCGGTTCTTTTGCGAGTCCGAATGTAATTTTGTATCAAATTGAAAGTTATGGGAGTGCTTCTTTACCGTAAATTACCTGTAGAGTCGATGTATATGGTCAGTAATCAAGAAACGGGGGGATTTAGAGATCAAATGAAATTGGGCAGAGTGGCGTTAAGTCGTGCGATTCAGGGTTAATTTGAGGGTGGTGAGTCTCTGCGACCGACTCCCCCTCTATTTATACTAACCCTAGATTCAATCGTGCGACTGAGCTCATACGCACCTTTCAGTCGTGTGAGTGGGACTCAGTCGTGCGATTGGTTCAGTCGTCCTTCTTCAGTCGTCCGACTGGATCTCAGTCATGCGACTGACTCACTCGTCCACCCTTAAGCGTCCGATGGGCCATCGGTTGGATGGTCCATATCATGGTCCATTCGTACGAATGGCTTTCATTCGTATGATTGGTCCATACGTGTGGTCCATTTGTGCGAATGGGTCATACTTATTAAATTTTCTGCCAATTTGAATATTTAATTTTAAAAACCCTTTAATTGTAGAAATTAACGTTATGAGCATTTGATCATCTCAGACATGATCGTTTTGACTTGAAAAGTTTGATCACCTCAGACGTGACTGTTTTAAACTTTTAAAACACATGTGGTCATCTCAGACATGACCCTTTTAGTGAGTTGATCCCTTACTGATTTTCCTGATGTAGTCCGACAAACAAACAAACTAAAACGACTAACTAAATTAGAAAATTAAACTAAAGAATAAAAATAAGAATTGTTTTTGCTTTTTGTGAGAGATAAGTCCTGAGATGGAAATCTACTGGATTTGGTTCCGGAATAGACAACTTCAACTTAGATTGACCAATTCAATTTTGGAATCATACAGGCAAGTCAAATCATTTTGGACTTGTTATCAAAATATTTTGATGCTCAATTCTTGGTGTTCATCCAGAGTCGTTAGCAAATTTAGGAAATCATACTGGAACTCTTAGATTACACATTGATTTGAACTTCAAGAATTGCAGCCACAATGATTGTCAATATGTTTGTCCACTTAAATCCATACACAAACTTTTGACACAAACTGGTGATTGTTTTAGGTTTAATTATTTCAACTAACATTTGTGGATCCCACATATGGTAATCAACATTCCTCAGGAGCTTTTGAGCAGTCTACGGTATTATTACAAGGAGAGACTATTCTTAGAGCTTTCAAAGAGAAGCCAGTCCTCAGGTCAGTGCCATCGCACAGCAGAGAGGCGGCAAACAACAATGAATTCTAGAATATCTAGGTTATGCTTATCCTCAGGTCAGTGCCATCGCACAGTAGAGAGGCACACAACCTATCTCCTTGTTAGAGCAACTTAATATTATTTTGCACAAAATGCATCAACAACATAAGTCATTAGCTTTATAGCATTTTCTTTCATTTTTTGCTTTGCTCTATTTATGGTCATTCGCACACATTTGTGGCGTTTACATGCTCATTTCCCCTTAATTGAATATTGTTGGCTGTGTTAACCAGTGATAAGATGGAAGCCCACAGTCAGTTGAACAACTTAGTTTGATCTTGAAATCACCAGTCAAGTCTTATCATCTATTGTGTGAATCTACCGACATATCATTGTGGTCTAGCAACCTCTAGGTCTACTCTCGTTGTGTTGCCTTAGGAGTTACCAGTTTTTCTATCATCTTCCTTTTATATTGTTAGACTACACAGACTTATACTTTGAGTTTTGCATCTTTTCTAAATTAAATTTACAGTCCCTCTTGATTTGTTCCTGTATACTATCATTTTCCAAAGGGTTTGAATCGGTATCACAGTTGCGGTCTACTTTATATTAGCTATCCACTCCTTCTCCTTGTTTTTTTTGTTTAAATGTTACTTGCTGACAAATTCTCCCCTTAAAATATAAAATCATAACTGGTTTAATTATTTTAGGATTTTATAAACAGCAAAATAACATGAGTTTAAATAAACAGAATAAAATAAACTAATAAAATAAAAAATAAAAAAGAAAACTTTAACTAAACTACATGAGACTACACATTATCATCATCAGGAATAACCTCACTTTTCTTTTAATGCCGTTGACCTCTAGCAAATATTGAAAACGTGGTTTATCAAAGGCTTTAGTATAGAGGTCAACGCATTGAAAATCAGTATTAATTTTTACCATATCAATTAAGTTCTTTTCAAAACAGTCTCTTATGAAATGGTATTTAATACCGATATGTTTGGTCTTAGGATGTTGGACCGGATTTTTAGTTACTGCAATTGCAGCAGAGTTATCAACACAAATAGGAGTAGAGGAGAACTTTAAACCGTAATCCCGCATTTGCTGTTGAATCCAGATGATTTGTGAACAGCAACTTGCAGCAGCAACATATTCGGCTTCACAGGTTGACAATGCAACCGATGTCTGCTTCTTACACTGCCAAGTAACTAGTCTTCTCCCAAAGAATTGACACCCTGCGGATGTAGACTTGTAGTTCATCTTGCAGCCTCCGTAATCCGAGTCACTATACGCCGTGAGCTCAAAGTCATCATCATGAGGATACCACAACCCAAGTGTGGGTGTACCCTTCAGATAATGAAAAATCCTTTTGACCCCGATCAGATGGTTGACCTTAGGCTTAGCCTGATATCTAGAACATAAACATGTAGCATACATGATATCAGGTCTTGAGGCAGTGAGATACATGAGGGATCCAATCATTCCTCGATACATCGTGGCATCTACAAGATCTCCATTTTCATCAGGTGCTATGTCGTGATTCGTAGCAAGTGGAGTCCCAGCAGCAGATGCATTCTCCATGTCAAAATGACTGAGAATGTCTCCTACATACTTGGTCTGATGTAGAAAGATCCCATTTGGTGTCTGATCCACCTGTAACCCGAGAAAGAACTTCATCTCCCCCATAGCACTCATCTCAAACTCTTTTTTCATAATTGCTTCAAACTCTTTGCATAACTCTTCGTTCTTTGAACCGAAGATTATGTCATCAACATAGATCTGTACGAGCAGTAGGTCACCATCTTTTTCTTTAATGAACAGCGTGCAGTCAATGACTCCCCTGCGAAAGCCGTGTTTCACAGATGAGTCGAGAGTTTCTCATACCAAGCTCTTGGAGCTTGATGAAGCCCATATAAAGCCTTGTCGAGCTTGTAGACTCTATCCCGATGATAAGGATCTTCAAATCCCTTGGGTTGACTGACATAGACTGTTTCTCTGATTTCCCATGAAGGAATGCACTATTCACATCTAATTGATAGACTTTAATCTTCATGTACGATGCATAGGCAAGGAAGATACGGATGGCTTCCATCCTTGCCACGGGTGCAAACACCTCATTGTAGTCAATTCCCTCGACTTGGCGAAAAACCTGAACCACCAATCGAGCTTTGTTCCTGATAATGACCCCTTGCTCATCCTTCTTGCATTTCAAGACCCATTTGGTGCCAATGACTTTAGCACCTTTAGGTCTATCAACCAGAGTCCATACACCTAACTTCTTGAACTGAAGAAGTTCTTCTTGCATGGCACTCACCCACGACTCATCATTTAGTGCATCACTTACATATTTTGGCTCAAACTGAGACAAAACACCGATAAGAACCATCATGAATGTAACCCATCTCCATAACCGAGGCGTAGTAAGCTGAATAAAGCTGATTTCGGGTTTGTACTCCTGATCTAACATCCCCAATGACATTTCTAGGGGATGATAGACGTTTAATCGTGATCCTGGAGTAGTGGGAACAGCTACCTCAGAGCCAAGATTATGAACATTGGTTCTGCATCTGAGGTAGTTGGAGTTGAGGTTCGTAGTCGAAGGTGCATCACTTGTAGATGCTTGTGGACTTTCAGGAACTGGAACCTGTTCCTCCTGACTGTTCTGGTCATCTTCTTCAGCTTCATCTCCAGAGGAGGAGTCACTGTCGTCGACTACTTCCCCTGACTGAAATATGATTCTCCCTGTGAGCTAGATGGTGTATTTAAGATATCATACATCATTCTAGTAGCTAACTTGTCATCCGAGGGAGAGAGAGGGATGTTGAAGGACTTGAAGAATCCATCATAGTCGAAAAAGTAGGCGGGTCCTTTGCCAGTAGGTGGTGTGGTGTATCTCTGAACGTCAACATTACACCACACTTCTACTAGACCCGTCAGGTTGTTGTAAACTCGCTTGTTCGGTATGTTGTATCCTAGAAAGATTCCTTCATCTGCCTTCTCGCTGAATTTACCTTCTTGTGTTCTTCAGAAGTGTGCACGGTGCGCCAAATGGTTCGAGATACTCCAAATTCGGTTTGCGTCTTTGTAGTAGCTCGTAACATGTCTTTCCGTGGCGCTTGACTATCAGGACTCGATTCAGTGTATAACATGCATTCACCACTGCCTCATTCTAGAATTGGATAGGCAGTTTCGAGTCTGCCAGCATAGTCTGTGCTGTCTCTATCAAGCTTCTGTTCTTTCTCTCAGCAACGCCATCATCTGAGGCGTGTAGGCAGAAGTGAATTGATGCACAATTCCTTTTCCTTGCAGTATGCCTCCAACACTGGTTCTTGAATTCTGTTCCGTTGTCTGAGCGTACTTGTCTAACCTTCAGCTTGTAGAGAGATTCCAGTGTGGTTACCAACTCCTTGAATGAATCAAATGTTTCTGATTTGGATTTCAGAAACATTACCCAAGTGAACCTTGAGTAGTCATCAGTGACCACAAAACAGTACAAGTCGCCTGCAATGCTCTTTGTACTGACTGGACCAAACAGATCCATGTGAAGAAGTTCAAGAGGAAGTTCTATTGAATGAACTTTCTTTTCGTATGAGACTTCTTTGTTTGTTTGCCTTTCTTGCAAGCTACACAAAAGTCAGGAAGCTGGAAGTTCTTGACATTAACTCCTCTCACCAGATCCTTCTGAATAAGTGATTCATCTTCCTTTGACTAATGTGTCCCATTCTCCTATGCCAGGAGATGGAATCCTTCTCAGTAGCTTTAGATAGAAAACACTGAACCTCATGATCCGTTGTAGAAGCTGTTGACAGATCCAAAACATAAAGGTCTTATATCTTGAAGTAGTCATCAGAACTTGGTCCTCTGGGATCACGTAGTCTTTCTTTAGCACGTAACACTTCTGTTGTCGAAGATGACTTTAAATCCCTTATCACATATTTGGGAAACAGAAAGTAAGTTATTTTGTAGTTGTTGAACGTAGTTCACCTTATCAAACTTAACTTTCTGATTCCCCACTTCTCCCGGGGCTGTGATATAGCCTCCCTTGTTTCCAGCAAACGAAACATGCCCTCCTTTTATTTGCTTGACGTTTGATAAAAGAGCCCTGTTTCCTGTCATGTGCTGGATGCTCCGCTGTCTACAATCCACGTGTTAGTTTCAGCACTGTATCGAACACCCTGCACATACAAAGTAAAGGATTAGTTTGGGTTAGGAACCAAGCCTTACTGGCTTGGGTTTCCCAGAGGCATCACACATCATAAATTCACCATTGAACCTTAGAGGATGAGGGTAGCTCAGGTTCCTTCTTGTCATCATTATCAGACACAGAGGATGTCTTCTCCTTCCATAATCCAGATTTGTGCAAGGCTTGTTTGTGATAAACAGTCGACTGACTTACAGGTTGAATTTTAGGTTCACTAGTTCTTCTAGGTGGAGTTAGAGAATTCCTCTTAGAAGACCTAGGTTTTGAAACCTGAGGTTCAATCTTCTTCCTAGGTGTCTGATAGAAATGACAATAGGAGGCAATGTGTCCATATTCACCACAATTGTAGCATGACCTGCTATCAACTTTATGATTAAACTTTCTTTGTGGAGAAGTGTGTGACACTCTAGTAACATCACTCACTCTAGGTTCTGACTCTGGTTCTTTTGATGTTTTCTCTGGTTTAACAAAGTTAACTGTTTTAACCTGTTTAACATATTTTTCTTTTTGGTTAATTGGTTTTTGACTTGAAATATGTGAAAGATTAACCTTAGAAGTCTTTTTAGATTATGATTTGACTCTGTTTGACCTGACTTTAAGTTAACCTTTTCAAATTCCTTTTCCAGATTAACACAAGGCAATTTACCCTTTGCCTTTGAAGTGGCCTGCTTTTATTGTTTCCAGAGTCAATAGATGAACATAAGGAATCTGGATCACTAACAAGACGAGTAGACACCACATGATCCTTGATGGGATTATTATTTATTGGTCTAGTCTTAGTGTTCATCAAATTCTCACGGGGTGGTGGAACCACTTTATAACCCAATCCCTTCCGTTGTTCCTTTCTCTCACTAAGTGTTGGACTATGTGTGAAGAACTAGTCCAACTATGCAGTTTCTGTTTTAATGAATTTACTTCTACTTCTAGAACTGCCTTTTGCTCTTAGTGTCTTCTAGGGAGTTTAGATAATACCTAATGTCATTAGCTTGGTTAAAGCAACTACTTCGGTTTCCCTAAGCTGTTTAGTCAAAAGGTATATCTTTTCTTTATAACTATCCTCATTTTGTTTTAATACCCTATTAGCCTCAGTGCACAGTTGCAAATCTTTTACTAAGTTATCATTATGATCTAATAACCTAGCAAAATTTTCATCTATGCTATTCCTAAAAGTATGTAATCAGAACAAGCATGATTATCAAACATTTGGCTCAGTAGTACTTACCTGAGTTGATTCAGAAGAGTTAGCCATCAACGCAGCATCAGATGTCTCTGGTTCTGGTGATTCTGTCTTTTCTGTCTCTGACGTGGTAGTCTCCTCTTTAGGCTTGTAACTGACCTCGGTTGCAGTTGCTTCTTCACTATGTGACATCGCTATCTCAACTGCATGATCTCCTTCAGTAGCGTTATCATTGTCAATATCTTCTACACTTGCAATGTTTGATTCCCCTGGTGAGACAAACCTAAAGCTCCAATCCTGTCCTTCATCATCATGAGCAGTCAAGGCTTTTGGATCCTTGCTTGATGAAGTAGAACTGGTAGCTTGCTTGTCTTGACGAGTGAAGGACGAGAACGGGTTCCCGTTACCCATCTTCTTAGGCTTGACACATTCTCTTTTAAAGTGCCCCTTTTCTCCACAGTTGAAGCATGTCACTTTGCTTTTGTCAAAGCCAAATGTGGTATCCTAGTAGCGACCAAGTTCTGTCCGGTTTTTTTACAAACTTCTTTGCCCTCCGGACAGCACTAGCTAAGGCCCACATTATGTCCATCCTCTCAAGCTCCATTTCGTCCACCTGCTCGTAGTCCTCGTCTGCTAGATGGCAGTTTCCAATCTTCCCAGCAACAAGTTCATCATAACAATGAACCACTGCAGCCAAAAGATCCATGTGTTCTCGAGCTACTTCCACAGTCACATTACGAGTCTCGGTCTTCAGTTTAGTAGCACTTGCTTCGGATCCAATATAGTGGGTACAAGAAGGTCCCGACGTGTCTGATCCTGAAGGAGACGCATGTGAAGGACCCGATGAGCTTGACACAAATGCAGTCTGGAGAGGTGCTCCACATGTCTTAGCTTGAGGCGTGGCGTTGTACAAAGCTGGATTTTGATTGTACGAAGACTTCTGAGCTCTGTACTTCATCCTAAGTGCCTCTTCTCGCAACTTAAGAATGAAGTCATTAATATCCAGTTTTGCCAGCATTCCATTCTGTCTAAGGTTAGACACAAATGAAGCCCACTTTTCAGGCAATCCGTCTGCAAAGTTAGTAACTTTCTCTTCCATGGTAGTAGCCACCCCATGTGTATGCAGTTCACTCATCAGATGGTAGAATCTATCTATAACGTCGTCTAAACTCTCATTTTCCATCGATGAGAAGTTATCAAATTCCTTCTTTAACTCCTTAGCCTTGATTGCCTTCAATGAAGCATTCCGTCATACCTCTTTTCTAGCTTATCCTAAGTTTCTTGGACTGCTTATTCTCTGAGTACTGGTGGAATATGTCTTTAGGAATAGACTGTGTAATCAATGCATAAACTCTTTTCTCTGCTTGTATTTAACTTTCTGCATGTCCGTCATCCCTCCTAACGTTAGCTTAACTCCATCAGCTCCCACCGGTGTACTATATCCAATCTCGATGGCTTCCCACAGATTCGGATCCACTCCATTGAGGTAGATCTCAAAACGTGTTTCCAGTGGGGAAACTCATCTAACGTCAAAAGTTTTGGTGGTTTATTATGATTACCCACTTCACTCTCAAGCAACAGCAGGTTCTGTATCCTAGAGTCTTTCCCAGCAGTAAAGGCTGACATTTGATCTTCCATGGCGAATAACTTTAAGTCTAATAAAACAAACTGTCACTGGTGCGACTGAAGGATGCGAATGGTCTAGTCGTGCGTATGAATTCTGCGACTGGTTCAATCGTGCGGCTGAACTAAGCGATTGACTCAGTCGTGCGAATGAATCTGATGCGTATGAGAAATGTGAACGAACGGTTCAATCGTACGAATGGAGATGCAACTAGGTCCAATCGTGCGTCTGGACTATGCGGATGAAGTCCAGTCGTGTGAATGGGCTCTCGTGCGACTAAAGCTGCTGTTTTGCGAAATTTTCTAGGTAAATGTGTTTCAGCCGTTAAAAATTCGAATTTTCGCAAGGTCTAATCGCCTAAGTCCGTAGAAACCAAACTTTGATGAGCAGGGAACGTCCAAGATCACTTTTGACACCAAAAATTGTGTTTTAATGCAAAAACAATTTTTTTTTTATCAATCTTGATTGAATCACACGTAATCAAGAGCCAAAGCTCTGATAGCACTTGTTAGGACCTGGTATTTGAACGAAATACCTAGTGATTAGCGTGTAAACAGATCAAATAGTGCGGAATCCTATTTGATTGGCGATCCAATCAGTGAGAACACACGAAGAATCAATCAGAATTGAATCTAACGTTAGAAGTCGATTAGGAATCGATCTAATGTGTTCTGTGAACATGGAGAAACGAATTGGGAGGCTTCTGGACGACTAGGGTACGTCTGAAATCGTAATTCGAGAATGCTCTAATATTTCCATGAATTGGGTTGTATTTATAGGTTAGTATTGTTCATTCGTGCGACTGAACCATTAGTATGGTTCAGTCATGCGATTGAACCATGCGGTTGATTCATCCGCACGACTAAGCGTTCAGTCGTGCGACTGAGCCAATCTTATTTACAATCATACGACTGATCCCGTCTCCTGGTTCAGTCGTGCGACTGAGTCATTCGTATGAAGTTATTCATGCGTATGGTCCATTCGCATGGGCCATTCGCATGAGAACTTCATTTTGTTATGTTTGAACGTATTAATTAATATAACATTATGTGTAACAATTCAAACAACCACAAACCTAATTAACCAAGTCAACGTCGACTCATTAATGAAATATTAAACATTATAAATAACAAACAAACAATATCATTTCATTAATCATTCCAAGCATTACCTCAGAATCAGACAAACAAGATCTATTACATGCATATCATGATCTAGGGACATACATGTATCAACAACAAACATACTTGCAATCAAAACTAAGATCGGTATCGTTTCACCAAATTAATTCATCAGGAAGATGCTTAGTGTTATAGTATGATCCCATTCTATGTGTATATATGCTTGCACATAGTCCTCATTTCAATTTTGTTTACTTTAATTTCTTTCTGTTTGGTCAGACATGGTCTTCATGATACTCTTCTTAGAAATTTATGATAAATACATTGTTTCATCATTAATAAAAAATTTAGGGGGTAGAATCATGAAAATAAGTAACAACAAAATTGTCAAATGAATTGTCAATTTGAAGGAATTGGAACCTAAGCACTAACTTGTCTTTTGGATACATGAAGTTTTTAAAATATAAACCTCTTGTACATAATTGGCATGAATACAAAGTCAACAATGTCGAATAGGAATAAATGGTTGTATCAGTTGATTAGGACCATACAATAAAATAAGTTTCTATCATGGCATTTTAAGCATCAGTAGAAGTTATAGTACACTTTAAGAATCACTAGAAGCTATAGTGCATTGTAAACATCAGCAGAAGCTACAGTGCGAAACTTAAGGGGGAGTAAAATATGACTATCCATAGATTGGTATCCTACGAATGAGTTAATATTTTACAAGTATAATTCATTTCCCTAGATAGGTAACCTATGGAAAGTCAAGTTATACTTCAATTCAATTTTAAATTTCAATTTTAAGTTTAGGCATTCGCAGATGTCCTACGGATTAACTGAATCTGCGGAACAAATAAATTATGCAGGTGAGTAATAAGAAAAGCGTGACCCACTTCATTAAATAAAGGAAATAAATGTTTCTGAGGGAGTATAAATGATGTTTTTGACTTGGAATTCATTATTCACTTTTATAGAACCTTTTGACCTAGAAGTTTGTTAGTCAAAACCTCATCCATCCCTTATCTGATTTCCAATTACTCAAATCCTAAACATCAAACAAAACTTAAAACTGATTTCGAGTCTTAATCTCAAGGTAAATCATATCTTAAACATGAGCAATGAACTGATTGATTCATCATTGTCGTTTTAAGCTCTTCGTATTCTTAAATATGATGACCTAGTTCTAACATAATCGTTTTCATTCTTATGAACAGATGGCAAATCGATTTGCAAGGAGCATAATGTGTGTGCGTTCTTAAATCCTGACGACCCTGTGTCGGAAGGATGTCGAGACATCATCAGATATTTACGACGACCCTGGCTTTTCTATGCTTCAACAGCAAAGCCTGTGATTCACCAATCACATATAATTGATTTTTGGAACTCTGCACGAGTAGAAGAAGATGGATAAGTTATCGTGGCGGAAGTGAAGAATCAAAGACTGAGGATGGACGAATAGACCATTAGGAGGGTTCTAGAGTTGGGACAACAAGAAGCTGGTCACCCAGATGTGTTCGAGAACAAATACAGAGAGAAAATATTCTATCTGATGGGATATGATGGTGATTTTAAGAAAGGAAGATTGTGTAAGCCATATAGATTTCTGTGTCACACTTATCTCAAGTGTATCTCCAACGGGAAATCCGGATTGGATAGATTTTCTAGACACATTTCTTCTGGAATCATTGGCATATTTGAGGGGAGGACATACAACTACTCAAAGTACATCTTTGGGTGTCTGAATGACCTAATCAGAGTATAGAAAGCTGACAAGATGTATATGTCCCAAGGTTCTTACAATTGATCATAAGTCCTGAGTTCCTTGGAATAGACCGAGATGGTGATGTGTTTATTCAAGCACATCTAGGAAGATCTCTGCTCAACAAGATAAGTGGAAAATACCAAGGTGATGACATGCCCATGTTTGCTCATGTGGTTGACCCTAATGCCAACATTCCTCAAGAACTAATATGGAAGAACCACAAGAAAGTTCACCTACTAACACTAAGGAAGTCTCACCTTCACCTCATCAACCACCCATTCACCAACATCATCAATCTCCACAACCTCAATCTCCCTAACCACAATCACTAGCCAATCAAAATGCTCAACCAATCTCTCCAATTCACCCTCCATCACCAGATAAAATCCAAATGCAACGTTTTCAACAACCTCCAACCCTTGAAAACCAATCCACTGAAAGCATTTACACTGGGGAGACAGAGTTAGCCTCACACGCAAGTACAGTTCAACTATCTTTAACCAAGACTGAATCCTCTATCCACTCAAATGAAACTAAACCAGTCTCTCCATTCACTGATCATCAACAACATCAACATCAACATGAAGAGCAGGAAGATCAAGCAGCTGTATAAAGTTCAAGCTTAGTTAGTGTAGCACATGATGATGAGTTGGCTGCTGAACATCAAGAAGGGGAAGAAAGAGCAAACTATGTGGATGTAATTGCCTATCATGAAGATGATCTAAGTGAAGATGACATCCCTGTTAGCAACAACTATTTGGTGCCTGAATACAACAAGCTTGTTGTCAAGTCTAACAATATAAAGCAAAGAATTCAAGAGTTGAAGGGAATGATTAAAGAAAAGGATGATCAGCTGATAAAGCAAGAATAAAGTCTGAAAAGGTTGAAGGGGAACATACAAGAAAACAATAATTGATTGATGCATTGCATGAGCTGTTAAAGAACTTCAAGATTCAGTGAAGAATGAGAAAACTGAAAAGGAGAAGCTGGCATTAGGAATTGAACATGCAAACAACTCTTTCACTATTTAGTCTGTTGTGTTAAAAAGCAAAGATAAGGAGATTGATGAGCTGAAGATAAAGATCTGTGCCCTTGAATCAAATGCTCCTACATCAAAACAAACAAAAGAATCTGCTGAAGCTTCAATGCCAATCATTCAATATTAAAGAAAAAGGAAGTACTTGGGTCTAGTTAAAAAGGAAGTGATTGAAGTACAAGATTCTCTTAAGAGAACAAAATCTACATCTCAAGAGCACACTCCTTCAATGGATGTTTCTACCTTGAAGCCAATATCTCATGTTGAAGCTGAGAGTGATGCTGAATGGAATGAGCTCACAAAGGATGAATCTCCCAAAACAGACAAAGAATCAAAAGTTGATGAATTGCTGACCACCAAAGACATACTGGAAGAAAGGCCAGAATCCTCAATGTTTATGACACTAATAAATCACGGCTTTCCGTATGACATGGTAGAGAGGATGAGCATGAGTGAGATGAAAGATATGCTTAAAGAGTTTGAGCTGGCTAGATTCATGATCCCTAATTGTGACTATGAATCATCATAACATTTCAAGCCATTCAGAAAAAAAGAAAGATCTAGGCCACTATGACATAGCAAAGCTTAGCAAGTACAATATGATATGTTGGCAACTAGGTCGTAACTACAAGTCATATGAGCTCAAGGGAAGAAAAGTTGGTGAGCGTAGGAAGATGATGGAGCATGTAATGGTTGTTGAGCTTGACACAGGAGTGAGATTCATCATTGAAGCTCCAAACCCATCATATGAGCAACAAAGCAAACTCCCTGTTGATCCTATAACTATTGAATCTAAAGATCAACAAAAAGGAAAGAGAAACTGGTCAGAGAGCCTAGGGCAGTTATCCCTGGAAAAGAATGGCCTCTAGGAACAACAGTTAGGGAAATCAGTGAACAAAAATCTACATTGATAGAGCTGTATGACCACATCACAACTCCTAGTTCTGTGGAAGAAAACAGGATTATGGCCTAGAAATATGATCCAGACTGGGATTGTGCAATCATCAAGAGGACATATGGAAGAATTGAATACTTCCATGATATAAAACAAGTATTGTACCTGCCTGAGAGTGACATCAAGGATCTACAAAGCTTAACTATCACTAATTACCCAATTCACTCAAGAGGAAGAGACTTCTCTGTGTCAGTAGGAAGACTCAAGACCAAATTCAAAGATGATGTACTGAAGGAAGCAAGAAAAGAAGATGTTGATCATATGAAGAGAATGGAAAGGGTGAAAAGATCAAGAACCAACTCCTCTACATTTATAGATGATGTGATTTTGAAGAGGGTTTGATACAACAACAAGAATGCAGCAGCCATTAAAAGATTTGATGGAAATCAATAAACTATTCCCATAACTGAGTGGGGATATGTTGAGAGAACAAAATAAATGGTACTACTGAGGAATACTGAAGGGAAGAAATGTGAAAAGATAAGAATTTTTGACCCAGTAGAGATCAAACTGCTCCACCCCAGCTACATATCATACTTGCATGACAAATTCTTTCCAAAGCTGTCAGATGAAAGAGCACATAATGATCTATGTTTATATGTTCATATGATTCAAGTGGTGGATAAACTGTATGCTAAAACATACAAAAGAAGAAGACATGATGCTGGGCTGTTGAAAGGAGCTGACATTGAAGAAGTATCAGAACTACGAATATCAAAAGAATTTGAACTTCAAATAGTTCACAATCAAAGTGTGGTGGACACTCTAACAAAAGAAGAAGACATTTTGGGACTAAGTTAGGACTCTTCGAAGGATATGCAGAATGGAGATCAAGTATAAATACGATGATCAAAAGGATGCAGTATCTTATTTCAACAAGAAGATGGTGTCAAGATTGAAGGAGCTTTTAGTTTTGAAGAGTTGATTAGAAGTACCTAAGCCTAAGGGGGAGTATTATTAGATCTAGGAACAATAGATCTAGATCATTTTGTATAGGATAAGAACTTTAATCAATACTTGTAATGAATAATTGTAATTCATTATTTTGATGTACGCATTGTGTATATAGGTTAACCCATATGTGTATTGATCTGTGTATGATTGCAGGTACAAACATAATATTTGGTCAATTATTGAAATTGACTAAGTGTAAGAAACATCTACGGATGAACATTTTTTTCTTCCATAGGTATGTTTCTTACAAGTAACAAACATCCAAAGATCATCTACAGATGAACAATCAATTGGAGTTCCAAGTGAAAATCACAGTTCAAGTGAAGACTCCTGCGGATGAGCAAACACCTTCGGAAGACAATACCTTCGAAAGACTGAATACCTTCGGAAGACTGAATATCTACGGAAGACTAATTACCTTCGGAAGAACTAAGTACCTTCTGAAGAACAAAGTAAATTTAGAAGACTATGTAGCGACGGAATCCAAACACTTGTATTTAAATAATGCAAGTGTTACAAGTTTACAAGTCAACAAGTCAACAAGACAGTTGTGCGAATCCCAAGAGATCCGATGTTTCCTTAACTAAAACACATGTGCCTATAAATATGGATCCTAGGTTTCACATCAAGAGACGAACAAACACAAACAAACAAGCATCAATACGGCAAACCCAACATCACATCAATTCACACAAACATAAACCTTAGCAGCCGTCACATCAACATCAACATGTTTAAAGCATTTATTGTTCATTATTTATTCATCTGTAATCATTAATCTATTTAATGAAATACGTTTGAATCAAATCTTTTCTTGTGTTTATTAATTGTGTTTTTCTCATTGTGTTCGTCATAATCATTAATCATTATATTTGATATTTATTTATTAAAACAATTAAACAAGGTTGTAAGGATTCCCATAAGTCTGATGCAGCCAAAACATCTAAAGTCTCTCTGCATGCATGCACTAGAAATATTCTAAGTGTAAAAATCATCCGAAGCCAAGACCAACATCTTCCGAAGCCAAATATGATGTCTTCCAAAGCTTCAAAGACAAAGTCTTCCGAAGCCAAAGAGTGAAGACAGATTTCTTCCAAAGACTTTTAAGGATATGCCTTTATCTAATGTACTTTACCATAAAGCTAGATCACCTTTCCGCTGCAACTCTTTAAAGTCACCAACTTACATGAGTTGTGAAAGGTCCATGCTTTTGGTAACTGTACATTGAGGTCTTAAGTCCATGCTTTCTACTTTAAGTACTTTTATCCTTTTTGTAATATATTAGGATGTGAGCTATGGCATGTCATAGTCACTAGTCAAAAGACAAATTTGCCTTTTGAATCTACATTTGATTTTGTAGTTGTCTAGTCAATTGTATCTAGCTGGCTTTCAAAGTATGGCCGGTTGTAGGATATAGTATAAAGTATCTCAAGTACTTGTAAGTTTTATCGTGTGCTTTGTAACATTTGTAATAGAACTTGAGAAGCAATATACAGCATTCTTGAAAACCAATTACTTGTGTTGTTTGCCATCTTGTTCTGTCTCATATTTACTTGTGTTCTTAGCATCTTTCACAAAAAGTTAACTAGTTACCTATTTGATATGTTAAGTGTTCTAAGCAACTCTCCTCAATGTGTTGTTGTGTTGTAAGTGCATACCCTTCACGGTCCTGCATTTGGTATCAGAGCATTTCAGGCTCTTGATATAAGATCTCACCATCTTAAGATCCATCACACACACAAAATACTTATCAACTCAAATGGCAGCTATTACCAAAGCTGATATGGAAACTGGAACTATGACAAAGTCTCCACTGATCACTCCTGAAGACTTTGATACTTGGTGTAAAAGAATGGAAGGCTTCATCAAGTCTCAAGACTCCAGGATGTGGGACTCTGTTGCTGAAGGACCTTACATACCAAGCACCACTTCTGCTACTGGTGGTGGTATGATTCCTAAGGCTATGGCTAATTACTCTGAAGAAGACAAGAAGAGGATAGAGATTGATTAGAAAGCCATGACAGCCCTTCAAACTACTCTTCCAAACTCCACCTACAAAGGCTTCAAGAAGTGCAAAACTGCCAAGCAACTATGGGAAGCACTGAAGCTGACGTATGAGGGGTCTACTCAAGCAAAGGAGAACAAGAAGGATCTCCTGAAGTAGCAGTTTGAAAACTTCACCTTTATGGTAGCTGAAACCATGACTCAATAATACTTCAGGTATGTTGAGATTGTGGATACTCTAATGGATATTGGAGTATTTCTTGCGAATAGGGACATTGTAAGAAAGTTTATGTCCTCTCTTCCGAGACAATGGACACATTACTGTGTTGTTATCAAGAGGAGTGAGAACCTTAAGACTCTTACTCTCACAAAGTTGTATGGTATTCTTAGTGGCTACCAGATGGAGATGAACATGCAAAACTCATCTGGTAACTTTAGCAATCAACTGAGTTTAGCCCTACATGTGATTGAAAGGAAAAGCATTAAGCCACAATATCATCTTATATGCTACCCTGACAACTCACAAAAGGGACCTTTCATCACCTTCCTAGAGACTCCAAAGGAAAGCTACACTCAAGGAAGTCCTTTCCAAGAGAAAAGTTCTTCTCATGCTTTTTGTTGGATCAAGAAGAAGGCTAATGCAACCAAAACTAGATCACTTAAGTTATTTTGATGCTGCATACAAAGGCTTCCGAAGCTTTTCATGGAACTTCCGAAGGTTGTAGAGTTCTTTCGAAGACAAAGGAAAAGTCCAACTTCTGAAGATAGAACTCTACTTCCGAAGACAAATGCATACTTCCGAAGATCAAGACTTAGAAGAATAAAGTGAAGACCACTTCCGAAGTATGATGAAGAAGTCTCCAAGTCTTGGAAGAAGCAGCCTCTTCCGAAGTATAAAGTGGCTTCGGAAGTACTTACTATTCCGAAGCCATTTAACCTTCGGAAGACACTGCTATAACCAGTGGACACAAGTATGGTCTCTGACACTCTGCTACAGACTTCTGATATAGCATGGCTTCTTCTTAAAGAACCATGTTGTTGACCATACTTTATTCCACTGTTTACCTTTTCATGATAGTATAGTTGCCATCTTTAGTTGGTGACAAAAGGTAAGTCAGGGACATGTCCTGACTACCAAATCTCAGATAAGACTTTATCCAAGATACCTTAACTATAGTTTTGTAGTATAGGCTTTAGCTAAAGAATCCCAGCTGGTATCAATGTATATCCGGCTGTAGATAGTATTATATATAGGTTCTCCTTGTAACTCATAAAATACACAATCTGCTTGTAAGAGTCTTTGTATCTTGAGTTGAGAATCAATATATAAAAGTATCTTGAAAATTATCTTTCTGTGTTCTTAATTACTTTTCATATTGTGATCAACTCTTACTGATTCTTACCCGAGTGTGATTCTAGGCGAGTTTGAGAGAAAACATTTTTGTTTAAGTGACAAACACCGATCCTGCAATTGGTATCAGAGCATCTCAGGCTCTTGATTGCGTGATCTAACCATCCAAATCAACTTGTTTTCACTCCTCCCTACCACCCACTCCCTCAAATGGCCCTCAACAAATCTGAAGTAGAAATGGGGACGATGACCAAAGCGCCAATCATCACCCCTGAAAACTTCAGGTCTTGGAGTAGAAGAATGGAAAGCTTCATTAGATACCAAGACAGCAAAATGTGGAACTCGATTCTCAATGGACCGTACAAGCCAAAGGTGGCTTCATCTGGTGGAAACGGTGCCATGATAGAAAAGGATGTTGAGGACTATTCTCATGAAGACAGAAAGAAGATGGACATCGATAGCAATGCTATGACTATTCCCATGATTGCAATACCGAACTCTATTATGGTGGGGTTCGAGCATTACAAGACTGCCAAAGAATTTTTTGATGCACTTGCTCAAATGTATGCTTGCTCTAACGACTCAAAGAAGGACTCGCTGAAGTAACAGTTCGAGAACTTCACTCATATTGCTGGAGAGACCCTTAGCCAGCAGTACTTCAAGTACATGAATCTTATCTCTTCCCTTCAGTCTGTAAAGATCACTCCTGAACTTAGAGATCTCACAAGAAAGTTCATGAGTGCTCTTCCACGTGAAAGTTCAACCATCTGGTACTTTTGAGAAAATGAATTGGGTTAAAGAGAAATCTCGGAAGAAAACCTCCATGGCTGAACTTTCAACATGCGGCACTTATTTTTTTTATTCCTAATACATTTTGTAATATAATAACTTGATAGATATTGTTACAAAAACAATTACTGGCTCAGTGGTTAACTCCTCCTTCGCAATAGATCTTGGTTCGAATCTTGTAATCGTTTGCTATTTTTAGTTTTTTTAATTTGCCTTTCTTTATTATATATTTTAATTTTAATTTAAAAAGCTTTGTAAATATGTAACAAGAATTCATCTAACCTTAGTTGGTAATCACAATTATAGTACCACCAAAAAAGAAAAGTGATAGTTTAAGACTATCTACGTTTCGACATACGTCTATGTTTCGACGTAACTTAATTTGGAAATGAGTCGGACCAATTGTAAGTCTATGTTTCGACATTAGTTTTGTTTGGAAAAACACTGGGTCAGTTGGTCAAATATAAGACCTTTTCAACTATTCATTCAACACTACAAATTTGAGTCACTGTACATATAACGTATTGACGTAAATTTAGTTCGTAGATGATACTTTATCATGTCGCATACAGTGTCGCGGCACCGCATGACAATGAAAGAAAACTGAGGCTAATAATGATTCTTTATGGTTAATGATAGTTAACTATGATCGTTGATGACCTATTAGAGTTAAATTTTGTAAATTAGGGTCAATCAAGGTCAATGATTGTTATATTATGCCCAATGATGATCAATTACGGTCATTAGATCAATTTCATTGTATTAACTAATTTGACATGTTAACCTATTGGTAGTTTTCATGCCACTCTGACCCATAGGCCCATTATATTAACTAGTAATTTTATTTCATTAATTTGATTTATTGACCCGTTAATAGTTTACATGTATTAAAAGTACCTATCATGTTATCCCATTCTCTAAAATGGCAATTTTATTGTATTAGCTTGACTAATTGACACGTTAGTAGTGCTCATGCATTAGAAGTATTTATAACCGTTGACCCGTTATATGAACCACCAATTTTTTTATTATGCACTAAAAGTACTTTGATGCGTTGATCCATTCTCTAAAATGACATCTATACTGTATTAATTTGACCAATTAGGCTTATGGATGGTCGATTGTAGTTATTTGATATTGTGAAGTGTCAGTTCAATTGATTAATCGACCTCTTGACCCGTTAGTAGTTCTCATGCCTCTCTAGCCGATCGGCCCATTATATGAACCCCTAATTTTATTTCATTAATTTGATCCGTTGACCGTTACTAGTTTGCACACATTAAAAGTGTCATGACTTGTTGACCCATTCTTTAAAATGTCAATTTTATTTTATTAGCTTGATCAATTGACCCATTAGCATTTCTCATGCATTAAAAGTATTTTTACCTTTTGACCGATTATATGAACCGTCAATGTTTTTCATAATGCAAGAAAAGTACTTTTACCCGTTGACCCATTCTCTAAAATGACATGTGCATTATATTAATTTGACAATTTAGGCTTATGGATGGTCGATTGCTGTTATTAAAACATGTGAAGTGTCAATTCAATTTTATTAGAAGTAGTCTGACTCATTGACCCATTATACGAACCACCAATTAGCAATTTTCATGTATTAAAAATATGATGCGGAACATTATTATTTATTACTTTGTCTTTGAACCAATCGGCAAACTCATTACTATGGTTTTGTGCTCGTGCCCATCGATTTTGTCGGGGTTGATTTTGAACATACGCTTCATGCTCATTGCAATATCATTTAGACAATATGCTATGAATATGAAAAAACTAATATTAACATACAATTTAAAGAAAATAAAGGCTAGAATTGATTACTTACTTGATGTAACTATTAACTTGTGCACAATGAGAATTAAATAAGGCATAACGATGTGCTTGTTCCTTATCATGTTCATCTAAAGTGAAAACTTTTCCCTGACTTCGTTTTTTACCTCCCAAAGGATGGCCACCATTCACAAATACTAGTTCATTCGATTCATTTTCTTCGTCCAAATAATTTTATTTTCTGCATTCTTATTAAGACTTGCATTTTCTCTATTCATATAACATGAACAAAAATTCACACATTCTTCAATCAAATACCCTTCTGCAATGGATCCCTCTGGTCGACATTTGTTCTGCACATATGACTTTAACTTGCACAAGTATCTTTCCATAAAAAACATCCATCTATATTGAACGGGTCCTCCAAGCCTTACTTCATTTACTAGGTGGATAGATAAATGCACCATTATGTCAAAAAAAGTTGACAATAATATTTTCTCAAATTCACATAATGTCTTCGTAATTTCTAATTGTAATCTATCAAGGTCCTCAGGCTTAATTACCTTACTGCACAAGCTCTGAAAAAAGTTCCCCAACCTAATTAAAGGGATAGCAACATGCTTTGGCAATGATTTTCTAATAGCAACTTGAAGCAAGTAATGCAAAAATATGTGAGCATCATTACTCTTGTAACCCGAAAACTTCTTTCTTGAAGAATCAACACAACAAGAAATATTAGACGCAACCCCGTAAGGTAATTTTGTTTCCTTCATAACATGACAAAAATTAACTTTCTCCTTAGAAGACATTGAAAAACATGCGTTCTGCATGATAACATGCTTGCCATCATCAGAAAGTACTAGATGAAGCCTTTCTTTGATGCCGAGTTCTAAAATGTCAAATCGAGCTCTTGGGTGATCGTTTGACTTCCCACTAATATCCAACAAAGTCCCTATCAGGTTATCACATATATTTTTTTTAATATGCATCACGTCAAGATTATGTCGACATTTATTGAATTGCCAATACGGCAAGTCAAAAAATAATGACATTTTCTTCCATGGGCAAGTACTATCATTTTTCTTCTTTTGTGTTTTTCCAAAAAGATTTTTAAAGCTAGACAACTTACTCAAAGCTTCAACACCTGAGAGAGGTTTTGGAGAAAATCTCTTCTCAATCTTCCCATTGAAAGCACTTTTATTGCGTCGCCAAGGGTGTTGAGCATCTAAAAATTTACGGTGATCCATATAGCATTTTTTCTTACTATGGTTCAAGTAAAGTGAGCTAGTTTCATAATTACAACATAGACACGCAAACATTCCCTTTGTTTTCCACCCCGACAACAATGAATAACCTGGAAAATCACTAATTGTCCATATTAAGGTTGCGTACATTTTAAAGGTATCATCTTGAGACTTATCATATGTCTCTAACCCATTAACCCATAATTCTTTAAGGTCCTCAACTAAAGGTTGTAAATAAATATCTATGTTCTTACCACAAGATTCAGGCGCATGAATTAACAAGGATAACATAAAGTATTATGGTTTCAATGACATCCATGGAGGCAAATTGTAGTTAACCAACACCACGGGCCAAGTGCTATGAGTAATACTCATTGTTCCAAATGGATTAAATCCATCGCTTGACAACCCTAATATCACATTTCTAGATTCTTTTGCTAAATGATGATACAAAGAATCAAATTCCATCTGGCTTTGTCCGTCAGCCGAATGTCGTAAGTTTCCATCTTTAATACGTCCTTCATCATGCCATGTCATATGTTTAGTAGTTTCTGAACACATGAAAAGTCTTTGTAACCTTGGTTTCAAAGGAAAATGCCACACCACTTTAGCCGGATCTTTGGATGATTTTTAGAGTGTTCATTATTATGTTTTAACTTTTGGTTCTCATTTAGTTGTTTCCACTTTGACGTGTGGCAAATATGACACACTTTAGTATGTTCATTCTCTTCCCAATAAAGCATGCAATCATTTGGACATGCAGGAATCTTCTTATAATCAAGCCCTAAATCCTTTATGACTTTTCTAGCTTGAGTAAAACTTGCTGGAAGTTTTGCTTCTCGAATCATCTCTTGTAAAAGTTGTAGGAGATCATCAAATGCCATATTACTAAGCCCATGAAGAGTCTTGTAGAGAAGAAGTCTAATGATGAATGATAGCTTTGAAAAACTTTTACACCCTGGGAACAACTCTTACTTTCCATCTTCTATCAGCTTATAGAATTTTTTGGTATCTTCATTTAAAAAACTTTGTGTCGTACTTGTTTCCTACACATTATCTCTAAATCTATCATGTAATAACTCCTCAAAATTTTCATGCATAACATCCCCATCATCATATATGTTGGTATTAAATCTTCTTTCTGAGGATGTTTCTCCATGAAAAACCCATACATAGTAGTTTTCTACAAATTTGTGTCCTTTTAGATGATCAAATACTTCATCTCTTTGATACCAGTAATGATTTTTGCACCTTTTGCAAGAACAACATATTTGAGAGCCTTTTGCTGCCTTATGGAATGAAGCATTAAGAAATTCAATAACTCCAGCTTCAAATTCTGGTAATCTTCTAGGTAAATACATCCAATCTCTGACATGTCTCATCTCTCTTGTATTCTGAAGTTCATAGAAACATTAAAGAAACAATAAGACTTTATGGTTATTGCTAATATATGGACAAACAGACTGTCTTTAACATGTGTTATTACTCATGTATTAGCAAGATTAATTTAATAAACATATTACATAAGAAAAAACATCAATTTGATGAAAGAAAATCAATTTAACAGTTGTAAGGCCCCGTTCCCGGGCATCTCACAGCTAGTGGTTCATCGCACATACAACATTAGAAAACATACATTAATTTTGCAGTGGAATTTAAAACTTTCATTAATAACTAAAAACATGTCATTTCATTCATTTACAACATTTGTTTTCATCTTAAAATACAAGACATGTTTAAAATACGGATGCCAGCCTCAAAATGCTCCGAGTAGCTTATGCATGCATGCCTGCAACTCCTCAGCATCAACATATACCTGCCAACTATCATTCATACAAAAGTCAGCGATGCTGAGTGAGTTCTAGTTTTATAATAAAATACTTTTCTGAGTTAAAACCGTTCTTTACTTTATTTCAAAACATACTATACTTTACAACCGTCTGTGATCATGCATCATACGTACATACAAATAATATCATTATTATCTTCGTCATTACGTTCCTTAATCTTCATTCATTCGTTACATCTCGTGACATGTACATTACCCCGAACATTGTGCACGAAGCTGGTCACTGGGCCTGAGGTCTATCATAGACCCCAAACATTATGCACGAAACTGACTCCAGTACCTGAGGCAAGTACATTCACCGTTCATCTTTTCGTTTCATTCCGTATCAATGCCATATGCTATACCCCGAACATTGTGCACGAAGCTGGTTACTAGGCCTGAGGTCTTTCATAGACCCCGAACATTATGCACGAAGCTGACTCTAGTACCTGAGGCAAGCGGAAAGGATCCCATACATGTGGTCAATCACAAGGATTGGACCCCATCCAAGTCTTTTGCAACACAAAGTCGCTCACCTCATAATCTCGTCTCATGCACTATCCCTGACTCATGTCTGAAGACTGATACTGTGCCGGGGCGAACATTATGCACGAAGCTGACTCCAGTACCTGAGGCAAGCGGCAAGGATCCCATACATGTTGTCAATCACAAGGATTGGACCCCATCCAAGTCTGTTGCAACACAAAGTCGCTCACCTCATTATCTCATCTCATGCACTATCCACGACTCATGTCCGAAGACTGATACTGTGCCGGGGCCTAACAAAGAAACCCGCAACTCATGTCCAAAGACTGACACAGTACCGGGATACGCGATACGGATCTCATCATCCGTCACATTCGCATATGCAATACTCCCGACTCATGTCCGAAGACTGATATAGTGCCGGGGCCTGCTCACAAACCCCCGACTCATGTCCGAAGACCGACATAGTACCGGAGTACGCAATCTACATCCTGTCTCATGCAATACCCCCGAGTCTTGTCCGAAGACTGATACTGTGCCAGGGCCCGACACACAAACCCCGACTCATGTCCGAAGACTGACATAGTACCGAGATACGCGACAAGGACCTCTTTCGAGTCTATTGCGACCCAAAGTCGCTCACCTCCTACATATGCTTGGCTTAATGCCACACCCCCAAAGTTATACATAACTCGGGTAACAACACACCTACCGAAGTAGGTGACAACACCCCCACCGAAGTGGGTAACAACACCCCGACCGAAGTGGGTAACAACACCCCCATCGAAGTGGGTAACAACACCCCCACCAAAGTGGGTAACAACACCCCCATCGAAGTGGGTAACAACACCCCCACTGAAGTGGGTAACAGCAACCCCACCGAAGTGGGTAACAACACCTCTGAAAGTCAGTCACAAAGAATAGAACCCTTGCGTGCACACTTTAGCATTTGCTGAAACTCACGCGGTAGAGCCTAAGGCATTTAGAGCCGTGCACCTCTGTACATATTGCTTTCAAGCCTCACTATACTTCTCTCTTTATTCATTCATTTATTCATGCATGCATTCATTCATTACGTTCCCCTTTTCATTTTCTTCCACTTTACGTTACATAATACTTTCATTACATTCGTTAACGTTCAACGCAAAGCCAAGGGAAGACATACATATATAATAAGGAACACATATAAACATAAACATACACCATCACCAATACAGGCACATCATACATGCATAGCACACATCAAACAAGCCATCACATCATAACCAGGCTTATCTCCCCATTATAACCCTTAAAAACCACTTGGAAAACCTCAAGTCCAAAATGGGCGCATGGGTCCTTCCAGGCGCATGAGCATAAAATTCTAAGTATAAAACAGTCTGAGCGCATAGGCACTGTTTGGGCATTTCTGCCCTGTTCAGGTGCATCACCAACACTTAGCCGTTTCAAGCACTTGGGCGCATGGGCACTGCTTAGGCGCAGGGCCAATACTTAGCCGTTTCAATCTCTGGGACGCATGGGCACTATTTAGGCGCATAGTCCACACTTAGCCTTTTCTTCACTTGGGTGCATGGGCACTATTTAGGCGCATGGCCAACACTTGGATGCATGGCCAGTACTTAGACGCATGGGCCAACATGCTGGGCGCATGGGCCACTATTTAGGTGCATGACCCACCCTTGGGCGCATGGCCAACACTTAGGCGTCTGGCCACTCATGCTGGATGCATGGAGAACTGTTTGGGCGCATGAACCACTGTTCATGTTCATCAAACATTCTGAGATCTTTTCTATGCCACCAATTTCACCCGATAATCATTCTAAGCATTCTAATCAACACTATAACATGCATACATACATACAACATTCGAGCATAAAGCTGTAAACCCACGGTTTCTTTCAAAATGTTTACTTGGTATGCATAATAGCCCCAAATCAGTTGAAAATCTGTAAAAGAGGGGTTCTAAAAACTCACCTTAAGCAGCTTTTGAGCAGCACTCTTCCCGTTCGAGTCCCACCTTCGATTTAGCTCTTGAATCCCGAAAACAAACTCTAAACAACTGGAACTTCGGTCAAAAACTCAATACTCAACTAAAACCGATCTCAAACAAGAGAAGACTTACCTTTTTCAGCTTCTTCTTCCTCTTTCTCTCTCTAGAACCGGGCTCTCTCTTCTCTCTTCTTCTTCCGAGATCAAGCAGCTTTCTGCTTGATATGGGCGACCATGCCCTTAAATACCTTAAAATAATAAGATTTGTACTTTGTACACTTTATCCCCTTCCATTCATGCACATTTTCCATTCTTTCTATTTACTTTTCTTTTCCTTTCGTTTAAGTAGAAATTTCGGGGTGTTACAAGTCTACTCCCCTTAAACAGGTTTCGTCCCCGAAACCTGTTGCTTCTCGAACAGTTACGGGTAACACTGTCTTACCTCTTCTTTAATCTTGCATTTAAGCTCAGATCGTTTTAGGCTTCACTGCACCTGCACAAGTGAAACCATCATCCTCCTTAGTCTGTTCTCTCCTTCTCATTAGTAATGGTCGCCAGTTGCTCCTCGTGATTGGATACTCTGTCCATCTCCGTATTCTCTAGTAGCATGATCATATCCTCATCCATTGAGCTCTTTCTTAGACTAGATGCATCGAACATCAGATGAATTTCCACTTAACTCATCGGGTAGCTCCAGTCGATGTGCCACTTCTCCTACCTGAGCAACAACTGAGAATGACCCTCCACATTTTAATATTGGCTTTACTTGATTTCAAATCAAGCAATCTGCTTTCCTGGTCGAAGCCTTCCTCATACTTCATTGTCGTAGGTCGTCACCGAACTCTGGTTGTGCATGGTTGAGCAATCCACCTTCTTGCAATACTTGGGGTTTAAGTCATAGACTACTGATCAACTCACACAGAGATGCCTGTCTACCTACCTATGTCTGTCTTGAACAGCCTAGCAGGAACAAGTGCTCTCTCTTAATTCTATCACGCAATCCTCTAGGGCATTAGGTAAGCTGGTAGACTTACTAATAGCAATTCTTACATCGAAGGGCTCATCGATCTCCCTACCCCTAACGTGCAACATCACAAAAAATAGCGGCAACAAAACTACTACTAACATCACAATTAAAGAATAGATGCATAAATCCAAACTTTTAAGAACATACCTGACGTTACCTTGGAGTCTGACCTAGCCTCCTCCTAGTCATAGCGAAGGCTCTAGCCCTCACCCTCTGTTCTCCTTCCTCATACTGGAGCTTCCTCCGATCTTCTTCGTTCCCGAACCTTCCGCTCTCGGCTTCTTGCAATCCCTGCTCATGTGACCTTCCTCACCATAGGAATAACATCTCCCCATACCGCAGTTCTTCGCCACATGTTCGGTCCTTCCACAATAGAAACAGACATTGCCCCCTAGTCTACATTCCCCGGGGAGCCTGTGTCCACACTTGTCACACCTTTTCGACCCCGCACCAGTTATGACCACACGCTGATCATCCACTCGTGCACCTTTGCCACCTAGAGCGGCTCCGCCACGATCCAATCGCTCCTCGTGCCATTCTGGATCACCTTCTCTTTTCTTGCTACTTCCAGTCACCATCACAGATCTTTCATCATAAAATCTCCCCGCCAAATCAACCGCCGACCTAAACGTGCTCGGTCGGGCAACGATCATGTGCCTACGGATGTCCGCCGGCAAGCCCTAAATGTACCTCTTGATCTTTCGTGAAAGAGGTGTCACCTGATCCAGCACTAGACGTGCCATCTCGTTGAATTTAGCGGTATATTGCTCATGTGTCATCGTTGCCGCCTCCAGCTGCAAGAACTTTCTTTCAACTTTATCCATTTCACGGTGAGGATAGAATTCCTCAATCACCAGCCTTTTCAACTCTGACCATCGCATCCTACCGATAGCCCTGCTTCCCTCAACCTGGACGATATTTTCCCACCAGCACAGAGCCGAGTCCAAAAAAGAATAGGCAGCAAACTTTACTTTCTGATCCTCCCGGCACTCACTGATATTCAATACCGCTTCCATCTCTCTCACCCATTGGTGAGCGGTAGCAGCAGTGCCATTTCCATCAAAAGTTGCGGGCTTGCATCGTTGAAACGCTCCATAATTACAGCCTCGTGCCACCTCCGGCGTAGGCTCTTCCTCTTCATCCTCTTCGTCATTGAAGAAAACTGTTTCAGTCTCGGGTCGTCTTCTTTCGCCCGAAGGCCTACCCCCTTCCTGTCTCTTTTTGTCTCTAACAACCTTCATAACATTGATCACCACAGACGGTAGGATCATCTTCATAACCTGATGCACTTCCTCCCTGACTGCCTCTCTCATCGAGGCTCTCTGATTAGCGTTCTCATCATCACCCTCCTGATGATGGGTCTCGGGTTCCTCATGGGCTACTCCTTCAGCCCTAGACCTTCCTCTTGTGACTCGTGGTTCAGCACCACGTCCACCATCACCTCCACCTCATGAAGCTTTTGAAGATCTACCACCAACCATCTTCTAACACACTATAAGATTCAAACACTAACGTGGTCATTCAAGGTAATAACCCAGTTTATGTCAAGTATAGTAAGTCCCTAATTACAGTGGCCAGTTGTGATTAGCCACTTACTTACTCTTCATACCCCAAGCATTTCCTATCCCAACTACATCAGTATCTAAATCTACACATTAGCACACAAGCCATATACATGCTCACGTAATGCCGGTTAACATTAACTTACATAAAACGTTTACACAAAAACCTTTACCTGTAGGAACGTAGCTACTAGGACTGGCATCCATTTTCCTTTTAGTCCTATTCTCAGTTTAAGATTAGGTTTTTCAAAATATTTACTCAATTCCGTTAAACTCTTGCTCAGATACCAACTTGTAAGGCCCCGTTCCCGAGCACCTCACAGCTAGTGGTTCATCGCACATACAACATTAGAAAACATACATTAATTTTGCAGTAGAATTTAAAACTTTCATTAATAACTAAAAACATGTCATTTCATTCATTTACAATATTTGTTTTCATCTCAAAATTCAAGACATGTTTAAAATACGGATGCCAGCCTCAAAATACTCCCAGTAGCTTATGCATCCATGCTTGCAACTCCTCAGCATCAACATATACCTGCCAACTATCATGCATACAAAAGTCAGCGACGCTGAGTGATTTCTAGTTTTATAATAAAATACTTTTCTGAGTTAAACCGCTATGTACTTTATTTCAAAACATACTATACTTTACAACCGTCCGTGATCATGCATCATACGTACATACAGATAATATCATTATTATCTTCGTCATTACGTTCATTAATCTTCATTCATTCGTTACATCTGGTGACGTGTACATTACCCCGAACATTGTGCACGAAGCTGATCACTGGGCCTGAGGTCTATCATAGACCCCGAACATTATGCACGAAGCTGACTCCAGTACCTGAGGCAAGTACATTCACCGTTCATCTTTTCATTTCATTCTGGATCAATGCCATCTGCTATACCCCAAACATTGTGCACGAAGCTGGTTACTGGCCCTGAGGTCTTTCATAGATCCCAAACATTATGCACGAAGCTGACTCTAGTACCTGAGGCAAGCGGCAAGGATCCCATACATGTGGTCAATCACAAGGATTGGACCCCATCCGAGTCTGTTGCAACACAAAGTCGTTCACCTCATTATCTCGTCTCATGCAATATCCCCGACTCATGTCTAAAGACAAATACTATGCCGGGGCCTGACAAACAAACCCCCGACTCATGTCCGAAGACTGACACAGTACCGGGATACGCGACACGGATCTCATCATCCGTCACTTTCATCATCTGCAATACTCCCGAATTATGTTCAACGACTGATACTGTGCCGGGGCCTGCTCACAAACCCCCGACTCATGTCCGAAGACTAACACCGTACCGGAGTACGCAATCTGTGTCCTGTCTCATGCAATACCCCCGACTCATGTCTGAAGACTGATACTGTGCTGGGGCCTGACACACAAACCCCCGACTCATGTGGGTAACAACACCCCCACCGAAGTGGGTAACAACACCCCCACCGAAGTGGGTAACAACACCCCCACCAAAGTGGGTAACAACACCCCCCACTGAAGTGGGTAACAACACCTCTGAAGGTCAGTCACAAAGACTGGAACCCTTGTGTGCACACTTTAGCATTTGCTGAACCTCACGCGGTAGAGCTTAATGCATTTAGAGCCGTGCACCTCTGTACATATTGATTTCAAGCCTCACTATACTTCTCTCTTTATTCATTCATTTATTCATGCATGCATTCATTCATTACATTCCTCTTTTCATTATCTCCCACTTTACGTTACATAATACTTTCATTACATTCGTTAACGTTCAACGCAAAGCCAAGGGAAGACATACATATATAATAAGGAAAACATATAAAGATAAACATACACCATCACCAATACAGGCACATCATACATGCATAGGACACATCAAACAAGCCATCACGTCATAACTAGTCTTATCTCCCCATTATACCCCTTAAAAACCACTTGAAAAACCTAAATGTCCAAAGTGGGCGCATGGGTCCTTCTAGGCGCATGAGCATAAAATTCTAAGTATGCACATGGGCACTGTTTGGGCGTTTCTGCCCTGTTCCGGCGCATCACCAACACTTAGCCGTTTCAAGCACTTGGGCGCATGGGCACTGCTTAGGCGCAGGGCCAATACTTAGTCGTTTCAATCTCTGGGACGCTTGGGCACTATTTAGGCGCATAGTCCACACTTAGCCTTTTCTTCACCTGGGTGCATGGGCACTATTTAGGCGCATGGCCAACACTTGGACACATGGCCAATACTTAGACACATGGCCCAACATGCTGGGTGCATGGGCCACTATTTAGGCGCATGACCCACCCTTGGGCGCAGGGCCAACACTTAGGCGTCTGGCCACTCATGCTGGACGCATGGACAACTGTTTGGGCGCATGAACCACTGTCCATGTTCATCAAACATTCTGAAATCTTTTCTATGCCACCAATTTCACCCGATAATCATTCTAAGCATACCCAAACACAGATCTAACATACTAAGGCCATCTAAGCATGCTAAACATCATCTCTAACCCATAATCAACACTATAACAAGCATACATACATACAAAATTCGAGCATAAAGCTGTAAATCCACGGTTTCTTTCAAAATGTTTACTTGGTATGCATAATAGCCCCAAATCAGTTGAAAATCCGTAAAAGAGGGGTTCTAGAAACTCACCTTAAGCAGCTTTTGAGCAGCCCTCTTCCCGTTCGAGTCCCAACTTCAATTTAGCTCTTGAATCCCGAAAAAAAACTCTAAACAACCGGAAATTCGGTCAAGAATTCAATACTCAACTGAATCCGAGCTCAAACAAGAGAAGACTTACCTTTTTCAGCTTCTTCTTCCTCTTTCTCTCTCTAGAACCGGGCTCTCTCTTCTCTCTTCTTCTTCCGAGATCAAGCAGCTTTCTGCTTGATATGGGCGACCATGCCCTTAAATATCTTAAAATAATAAGATTTGTACTTTGTACACTTTGTCCCCTTCCATTCGTGCACAATTTCCATTCTTTCTATTTACTTTTCTTTTCCTTTCGTTTAAGTAGAAATTTCGAGGTGTTACAACAGTTGTATTAAACTGAAAACAAACATATTAGAAGCTGCAATATTATTAATAGAATAACCATATGGGAAAGTAATGGCTTATAATCCTATACAACTCAAGCAACATCAATGTAGTAATCATTAGTTGTTGAAAGCGGCCGATGAATAATAAACCATGAGCTTAGACTTGAATAAACTTCTTTTTCTCTAGATTCTTCTCTATTTAATTCCAAGCTTAACAAAAGCAAACATTAATCTACAAATCCACAAAAATACTTCTAATAAACTCAATGAAACTTTCTATAAACTTCTCATATACTTGTTAACAAGACAAAATGCCAACACAAAAGGTTTTCTTGAACAATACAATAGACATACTAACCGTGCATTATGTTGAGGATGATGATGAAGCAACAACTTGATCAGGATGATCAAGCAGCAAAGGATTCAAATGAAGAGTTCTAGTTGCAATTCCTATAGGTATAAATCGATTACATGAGTTATTTGCATCAGAAACATAAAACTTGATATGAAACATTAACAAAACCTAACTATTGATAAAGTATTGAGGTCAAGAACAGATGTGAAGCAGCAACAGATGGTGATCGAACAACAACAATTTTACATAATTGTGAAGCAACAAGCTGATGGATCAATTTCAAAGGGCTACCATGTCGATTGAGCACTAATTTTTGATGGATAACATACTATAATAACCGATTGTAAGGCTTTTGATGAAGGCTAAATATCGTTCACCATTCCAACATATAAAGGCGGCTTTGTTAAAATCATAAAATCATCAAAGATCATAAATAGAAGGCACACAAATTTACTTGATCTATTAATAAAGTTATAATTTCATAAACCTCATTGATACAACATCTTAAAATCAAAGAATTCAGTCCTACATTTGACCTACCACCTTCTTAAAATACAAAAAATTAGAACTCCCTTGAAACAAACAATTGTAGACTTGTAGAGTTGTAATTTACTTACTCAAATTAAAACACAAAATCCTCAAAATCAAGGGGAGGTCGCGGAGACGAAGCAGCCGAGCAGTAGTAGTGATGGCCGAAGGCTGACGATGGCAGTAGCAGCAGTAGCGATGGCCGAGCAGCAGTGATAGGCGAGCAGCAGCAGCAGCGATGGCCGAGCAGCAGTGATAGGCGAGCAGCAGCAGCAGCGATGGCCGAGCAGCAGTGATAGGCGAGCAGCAGCAGCAGCGATGGCCGAGCAGCAGTGATAGGCGAGCAGCAGCAGCAGCGATGGCCGAGCAGCAGTGATAGGCGAGCAGCAGCAGCAGCAGCAGCAGCAGCGATGGCCGAGCAGCAGTGATAGGCAAGCAGCAGCAGCAGTGATGGTCGAGAAGCAGCTGAACGAAGTGATGGCAGGGCTGAGCACTTCACCCACGTTGAATGGTTGGGGAAAAATAATGGGGGCCAGGGTTATTTTATGTTTTTAGAACAAGGGTAATTTAGTAATTTTATTTAATAAAAAGGGGAAAATTAAAAATCAGATCGAGCTGTGCTGCAGGGCCTGCGAGTTTCGAACTCGTGCCTGCAGTGAGTTTCGAAATCGTGACCACAAGTTGGAGAACATCGCCCATTACAAGTAAACTGATGATATTTTTTGTGCTGTATCATCAACTTAAATATATTAATATCTTCACTTCCTCTAAAACTAAGGGTATATTAAAAAATTCGGCATTATATGTTACACTATGGGTTCAAAAATCAATGGGGTCATTTGACTTCATACCCGTCACCCAGGTTCAAGTCTTGGTACTTCATAAAATTGTAATTTTTTTTCATAAACTATTTGTTCAATGCATATTCTTTTTAAAAAATAAAGATATATACTTTATTCTAAGCATATCATTAACAAAATATTGGTTGCAACTTTTGTTAGAAATGTTGCATATTTCAATAAGATTTCCAACCTTTCAAAAAAAGTTACAACTTTAAGTAAGATTGGTAAGACTTAAATAAAAAGGTTGCAATTTAACTAATTATTTGCAATTTTTTAAGGAGAATGTTGCAATAGATAATTTATTGCAACTTTTATCTTTAACTAAGTTGCATTAGAATCAAATGCAACTCGATTGAAATAAAAAGTTGCAATAGTCTCTTTTTCTAGTAGTGTCGATACGGTGCTTTAGCGACAGGTTGTCCTCCCGGTAGCAAATCAATCTGGAATTCGATTTCGCGGTCAGGCGGCACACCGGTCAGGTCTTCAGGAAAGACGTTAGGAAACTCATGCACTAGCGGCACGTCTGATAATTGTGGCTCTGGTGCATCCACATCTTTTAGGTAGGCCAAGTAAGCGTTGCACCCACGTCTCAAGTACTTTTCAGTTGTGATCATCGACACGACCTTCTATACACACACACAGCTTATATTGGCTTCATAGCTAGCTAACAATCTATGCCTAACACCACATTGAAACCTCCTAAGGCCATAACATGCAACCTAGCAGGGAACTTACAATCCTCTAACTCAATCAGGCAATCCTCAACCACCTCAGTTACCTTAGTGGACTTACCAATGGCTGTTTCTACATAGAAAGGCTCATCTAACTTTCTACTCTTATCATGAAACAAACGACAAAAGGCAGCAGACACAAAACTCCTACTAGCACCAGAATCCAAGAGCACAGAAGCATATTCTTGGTCTACCAAAAACATACCGGAAACTACTTTTGGGTCTGCCCTGGCCTCCTCACGAGTTATGTTGAATGCCCTCGCCTTTGCCTTCAAATCTTCGCCCTTTCCCTTATCTCCAGCTTTAACCGTTCCTGATCCTCCTAATTTCCCTTCTTGTAGTCCCTCCCCACATGTCCCATCTTACTACACTGGTAACACATTACCGCCTTGCAATCCATGGCATAATGGCCCTCATCACCACATTTAAAACACTTTCCAGTCCCAACTTTACACTCCCCCGAATGACATTTTCCACATTTTCTACAAGCACTTCCTTCACCAGTATTCCCCTGTCTCCCAGACTGATCCTCAACCCTCATCCTCTTCTCTCCACTCCTGAAGTTATCACCTTCGAACCTCGTCCCATTTCCATTCTTGTGACCGTTCCATTTCTCCACCTTCTTTTGTACATGCATTGGGTCTCTCTCATCGTACAACCTCCCAGCTAAGTCCACCATAGACCTAAACGTGCCTGGTCTGGCTGCAATCATGTGCCTCCTGATATCCACAGGCAAACCCTGTATGTATCTCTTGATCTTCTTGGATCCAGGCGTCACCATGTCTGGCACAAGTCTTGCAAGTTCATTGAACTTGGAGGTATACTCTTGATAAGTCATGTACCCAACCTTCAAATACAAGAACTCCTTTTCAATCTTGTCTAATTCCCGACGGGGACAATACTCCTCCAGCACTAACTCTTTCAACTCACACCACTTCATTTTGGCTATCGATCGCTTTCCTTTAGCTTGGACAATATTGTCCGACCAGCACAATGCTGATTCAACAAAGGAACGAGTGGCAAACTTAACTTGTTGATCTTCCTGGCACTCACTAATTTCTAGTACCGCCTCCATCTCTCTAACCCAACGATGAGCGGCACTAGCATTGCCGTTATCGTCAAAGGTTGGGGGCTTGCACCTTTGAAATGCCCCATAATTGCACCCTCTAGTAGTCTCTCTCTCTCGGACTCCTAATCATTGTCGTCATCATGGACTACCACCTTTGGGTTTGATGGCTCCTTTTCAGATTCCTCAGTCCTCCGAGTGGACTTTCTTGAATTCTTCTCACTTTCCTTCCCCTTCTTCTTAGCTTTCTCTCCATCCTTGACTGCTTTGATCACCTCGGTCACCACTGAGGGTAAGACATTTTGCATGACATTGTAGACTTCATCAGCGATAGCCTCCTTCACATTGGGTTTGAGGATGGCTGATCCCTCCCCCTCTGGGTGACTATGGAGGTCTGACTCCTCATGAACAGTCTCGGGAGCCTTAGCTTTGCTCCGGGTGACACGTGGCTCAGTAGTACGCCCGCCACGAGCACCTCCTTGGGTTGTCTTTCCTGATTTTCTACCAGCCATAACTAATTTCCTATAAGATTCAAACACCAAAATAGTAATTGAAGATAATTGCTCAGATCATTATAAGTAGGGTAAGTCCTTAATTACAGTGGCCAAGTGCGATTAACCATTTTCCTTACCCTCTTGTCCTAAGCAATCACTATCCTAACACATATCAATATTCAAATCTACAAACACATAAAACAAATAGCACATGCACATAATTCCGGTTTACATGAAACTTTTACTTGATGGCACGTAGCTATTTGGATTGGCATCCTTCATTCGGTCCCATTTTTAGTTTAAGTTTAGGTTTTGAAAACATTTTACCCAATTCTCTTAAACTTTGGCTCTAATACCAATTTGTAACGACCCGTTCCCGGAAAGCCTCACATTTCGTGAATCATAGCATAAAATCAATTTAATAACAAAACATTGCAGCGGAAATAATTAGACATTCATTTAAAACTTAGAAACCATATCGTACGCATACATTTCTCCTTTAATTGCAAACGAAACATATTACTTGTTCTTAAATTACAATAAAGATTTCATAAATAGGAATGTCATCCATAGCTCCCCAAGTAGCTCTGTGTGCCATCCTCAGCATCAGCACTTACCTGCCAACTATTATGCATAAAAGTCAGCTTCGCTGAGTGAGTTCTAGTTTTAAATAATATAAGAATATATAAACTTTATCCTTCATATAATGACCATGCATACAACATAGTACACAACATTACATGCATCGTAATAAGCATGTTCATTATCTTTCATTCTTTCATCATCTTTTATTATCATTCATTATCTTTCACTTTCATCATAAACGAGATTGCACAAAGAAAGAGCTCCATGTTGATCGACAACAAATGCAGATCCCTGTCGGTACACATTATTCATGGTAGCTAACCCCCGACAGTTGATCCACACTACAAGGCACATAGCTCGCTCATGAATACTCATCCATCATCATACATCAGACTCAACTAGGTGAAGTCTATCATAGTCTTGCAAGACTTTACATCATCAGACGGGCCAGGGGGTAACATTCATTAAGTTTAGCTTTTCATTAATATCATCTTCCACTTTAATATATAATACTTAACTTATTAAGTACACAACATACCAAGTACTAGTCATTATATAACATAACCAACCCTCCGCGAGATAGCGGGGGTTCGGGGGTGGTAGTCCCTGACAACGGGGTCCTAGGGGCTGCAGCCCCTAGTGGGGTCCAAAGGGCAATGCCTTAAAATCGTTCTTCCTGTTAAAATCCCTTAAAATCTTGGTAATTTAAAAACATATATTTAGTATGCATAATAGTCCCAAAACATGGAAAAACTAATAAATAGGGGATTTACAACTCACCTGGATACCGAGACCAACTTCAAAACTAAGCTTACAAGGCTAGGATCACTCTACACAGCCTGCACATAAGCTGACACTTAGAGGGGTTAATTTCTCCCTAGATTTGCTACTAATTTCATTGCAAGATCAACAATTTTGCAGCTAGATTCGCCAACACTTTCGTCGCTAGTTTCATCGGTAGTTTCGCTGCTAGTTTGGCTAGCACCTTGGCTGGCAGTTTCACTGGCATCTTTGCTGCCAGTTTCGCTACCAGTTTCACCCAACTTTTGTTGGAAAACCATGTCTGGGAAACTACCTGGGAAACTATAGTATCGCAGGAAGTCCTCATAGTTTCGCTAATTGAATATGCAAATTCGTTGGATGCATATATAGTTTTGCAGATCACATAAAAATTATGAACTAACCCGTTTTTAACCCAAAATCATAACTTTTTATGTCCAATCTCTTATTTTATCATCCATGAGGCTAAATCTAAGCTTTATACATGTTTTCATACGTAAAAATGTGACCTTTATACGATTCTTTGCAACTTTTCAAAACCCAAAACCCTAGAATCCGGGTTTGATCTACAGAAGGGTTTAGAGGTTGATTCTTGCATGGATTTGTTGCTTCTTTCTTAGGTCTTGATGCTCCAACACCCAGATCTTCAATCTCTTAACCTTGGAAGCTTCAAATCTTGAGTTTTCTTCATTTTCTCTCTCTACTTTTTCTCTCTACGAATTTTGGTGGCTAGGGTTGCAATGAGGAAGATGAAGGCTAGTTTGGGTGCTTAAGGGCTGATTATGGGCCTTTAATCCCATAGGCCACTACCTAATAAGCCTAATTTAGCCCATGACGATTTCTTTACCTTATTAAAATACCCAATAGTTAAGCCCATCATCCTTAATGACTCGTTTTGACTTTTCGGGGTGTTACATTTTGAGATAAAACATCACCAACAGTGACAGTTGGTATGTGAGGAACAGAAATTATAGATTCCCATTGATTGTGGTCGGTGTAGAAGAAAAAGGCTTTTTGACATCTCATCCAAACTTCGAAGTTATCTCCATTTATTAGTCTTGGAGGTCTGTTGGGAGCTACACTCTCAAGATTTGCAAGGGTGAGGGAAGTCATCTTTGACATACTAGATTTGCTAAAAAGATGATAATTTCCCCGAAATTGTAGTTTCGTAGAGAAAGCTACTTTCGCTGAGCCGATAGTAGTTTCGCTCATAATTTCGGCAGCATTTTCGGTAGCCAAATGCCTGAAACTGCTTAGTTTCATCGACAATTTCGCACGAAACAAGATTGAACTTTCTTTCAATGGTACATTCGATAGCAATTTCTCTTGTAATATGCACACGAGCACTCTTGAACTTGTAACACCCGGTTATTTTAAAAACAAAGACAAGAAATGAAGAATAAAAGAAAAGGAAAGCAATAAAGCCCAAGTACAGGGACAAAAAGTGTCCAAAAGGACAAAATCTTTGAAAAGTTGGTGTAAAGGTGGGCATGGCCGCCCACCTCTTTTCATATCACTTTTACTTTGGTTTTAGAGAGAGGGAGAGAAGGGAGAGAGCAGAAATCTCGTTTCAAGAAGAAGAAGATAATGAATCTAAGGTAAGAATTCATGGCTTTTAAGTATTTATGATGGGTTTTTTCCAAGGTTATATGTTTATGTGCTTATGTGTTTGTGTATATGCGGGTGCGTGTGTTTGGTGGGGTTTTTAGGTGTTTGAACTTAGTTGCAAAACGGTTAGAAGGAAGATACACCCAAGTTGCACAAGGAGAGTTCTAGACCCTGGTTTCAACTTGTTTTAAACATCTTTGGGGCTAAAAATGTATTTAAACATTTTTTTACAATGTTTATGTATGTTTACCCGTATGTATTATGCATGTTGGATGTTGGTTCTTAGATGCTTATAGGCTGTTCATGTTTAGAATAGCCATGTTAATCTTAGAACAGATGGGTTTGATGATTGGATTCGAAAACATACTAGAAATATGTTGAACAGAAGGTTCATGCGCCAAGATAAGGCTCATGCGCCTCAAAATGCCTTACAAATGTTTAAGTATAGCCCATGTGCCTGAACAGTGGTGCATGCGCCTAGAAATATTAGTCGGATGACTAAGTGTAGGGCCATGCGCCCCAATAGTGCCCATGCGCCCAAGTGGTCCATGCGCCTAAGTGTTCATGCATCCGGATGGTCCATACGCCTAAGTGTTCATATGCCCGAATAGTCCATGCGCCTGAATAGTTCATGTGCCTATGTGTTAAAATGATTAAGTGTTGGCTGATATGCCTACATAGTGAAGAATCACCGAAATAGGGCTCATGCGCCCAAATAGTGTTAAAGCGCCTAAACACTTAGAAACTATTATAGAATTTTTTAGAGTCTGTGCTTTAGGGTTTTGACCAAGGTTTGACTAGGGCTTATTAATGATGAGTTTCACGCATGATTATGATTGTTTCTTATTATTATTATTGCTATTATTATTACTTATAATGTGTGACTTTACGTGATATGTTTATTATTGTAACATAAAGAATATAGTCATAATAAAGAGAAAGTGCAATAAAGATGGGAAGAGGAACATTAATAAAATGTTAACAAGTCTTGCAAACTTACAGGAGGTACACGACCATGTTGTCGTTAGCTCAACTGTGTTGCGGGTTAGATACCCTATTAGGCACACAGGTCCAGTCAATTGAGATTGGCAGGGCCTCTGTAGCGTACCCTAGGTGATTGGGTTAGACTTATATACAGTATACAGAACCCTTTTGAGGGATATTGTCACACCCCAACCTTGACGGCGGAAACGTCGAGGAGTGAGAGTTAAGATCATTCATAGCCACATAATGCTATTAATAATCCCAATTATATATATAAATCAAATTCCAATTGTGCTATTACAATCATAAGTCTTAAAGAAATTAAAATAAACATAACAAGTCATTTTATTTCACTTATTTATCTAGGTCCATTCCTAGATGTGTATGCTTCAATGAGTAGAAATCAAGCTTGAGTATTTCCTGAAACATGTTAAAAAATAAAAGGTCAACAATAATGTTCGTGAGATTTCCATAGTTTGCAATACATAAGTATATAAAAGATGGCAATTCAAGTTGTAAGTTAGAGAACAAAGTAAACTACAGATCTAAAACAGAATGCACAATCAAACCTTCACAAAGTTTTACAAGTCTCAAACGTTTACAAGCAAAGGATTAGCTAAGTGTACTTGGATCAACCAAGCAGGCTTGTCACGCCCATAGATCAATGACGTTGTGAGGCTAGCAATAGTTAATGATTGTACATATAATCGACATTACATGGTAGTTACAAAGGTCATCTAATCACAACATGTAAGTAATTGCCATTAGTTTACAAGTATGCAACGAGTTTACAAGTGCAAAAGTTATAAGTAACATGTTTCACCCCAAAGTGTGAAATAAACTAAAAGGGGTATGAAAATAACCACTTGATCAAAAGATAATTGATGATTAATATGAATAATAATAAGCAACGTTTTCAACATAGTCCTTCACAATACACCTAAAACAAATATATATTTACAAGGTTAAAGTTTAATAATATAATTAATGGTTAAACGAGACTAGGGTTTCAATTTGGTATTTGGGGTTTTGATAAACAACTATATTTAACGAATAAAATCAATTATATTATCTTGGAATAAATGCTAAGAAATATATGTTTTATATAAAGATGAGAAGAGAAAACATTTATAATAATTTATAAGATATATTAAGTTTAAATGAGATGTTTATAACTAAATAAAGTTAGCACAATTCAAATAATTTAAAGGTGACGTTTGAAATAATAAAAAAAACTACTATTTAAAATCTAAGTTTTAAATAAAAGTAAGTTAACCATAACATTAGCTTTAGGATTTCTAATAAAAAAATAAGAAGGTAATTTTTTTAACCAAATAATTACAGAAAAATTAATTATTTGATTTTAAAATAAACTAGATTTATAAAATAATTTTCTATAAATTTTAGAAATTTTTAATATTTATTTTAAGGCCAAAAAGGCCTAAAAATGTATGAGGCTCACCGGGTTCGAACCCGGGACCTCCTGTGTATGGGTGACGCGTCTTACCGGTGTACCAAAGGCAGTTGTCGTGCTAAGTTTGGGTGTTAAATCTTTAAAAACGCTAGTTACAAAATAGTCCCAAATCATAAGAACCCTAATTCACGAAATCTCAAAATTGAAAGCTAAATTGAACGATTCAACCCGAATAACCTTAAGGATTTTGACCCTTACATGTAATCGAGTCTAATGATGTAACAAACTTACTTGATTAAGATCGGATTGTGGGTTTTAGGTTTGAGCGAGACTTGCGACTGTTCTTGATTTCCAATTCGCAATGTGTGTATGTTTTTCAAGTAATTGAAGGTTCAGGGAGTTCAGGAAACCCGATTAGAGTAAAAACCCTCTAATTTATAGGTTCAATTCGTTCAATTAGATACCCAACAACTGCAACGTTCTAACCGAAAGTTACAGATCGAATTAAATCGTTTAATTGTTGTTGCAGGTGAAATCAATCATCGCATTTAGTTTTTGGCAATTAAAGGAACGTTTCTAGTTGTTTGATTTTGTTGTTTTTATGGTTTTGATGAAAACCGATGTGAATATTGATGTGCGATCGGTTTCAAGAACAAAGAATCTTAAAACCGCTTTGAAGCTCAAATTAACATGTAAACGCAGGTTCGAATTTGCATTACGAAAGATTCGTTGTAATTTGGGGTCACAACCGATGCCTAAATCCCGGTAATTAACCTTGCCGGAGCCGCGGCCGGCGGTGGCCGGAGGGCCGGCCGGAAAAACGCAAAAGGGAAAAGGGGTGGGGTTTGGGATTTAGAAATTACATATTTAGTCCCTTCAGTTTGGTTTTTATTAATTTATGCTCAAAACTACAATTAAAGTTTATTAATTTGACAAAACATCCACCTTAACTTCCTTGATTTAAGTTTGAACTCATTTACAACTTATTACTTATATAAGTTTTATTAGTTATTCTTCTATTATTATTATTATCAATATTGTTATTAATAACATAATTATTATTTCTACAAAAATATTATTATTATTATTATTATTATCATAGTTATTATGATTGTTATTTATTTTAAAATCTATTAGAAATATTATTATGTTCAATTTAATAAATAAGCTAAAATCTTTTTACGTTAAAGAATTAAAGACTAACTAAGAGATAAGCACAAATAGCCCAAAGGTTTCATGAAAAGCATTAATAGTCCTTACCAGAATAAACGAGGTTAACTACTAAATAACCAAAAATGCATGATGTTACAGTCTCCCCAACTTTAAAGAATTTCATCCCGAAATTAAGAATGAAACTAAGCGAACAAATGCGGGTATCTCTCCGTCATATGATCCTCATGCTCCCATGTGAACTCAGCTCCACACTTATTCTCCCAACAAACCTTAACAATCGGAGTAGTTGTGGTTCTAGTTTTCTTCATGATGCGATCCGTAATTTCAACAGGTTTCTCAACAAAGGGCAATGACTCGTCGATCTGGATGTCTTCCAATGGAACATGCAGACTCTCGTCGACCAAACACTTTCTCAAATTTGAGACATGGAGCACAGGATGAACTTCACTAAGGTCAGAAGGTAGTTCTAGTTTTTAAGCCACCTTCCCAACCCTTTTCAGGATTTTGAAAGGTCATACAAATCTTGGAGGTAGTTTACCCCTCTTTCCAAAGAGAACAACACCTTTCCACGGTGACACCATAAGAAGAACCATGTCTCCAACTTGGAACTTCAATGGCTTACAACGCTTTTCGGCATAACTCTTTTGTTGACTTCTTGCCACTTCAAGGTTCTTGCGGATTGTGGAGACCTTATTGGTCATTTCTTGTATAAGTTCAGGACCAGTGATGAAATTTTCACCAACGTCGGTCCAGCAGATCGGTGATCGGCATTTACGACCATACAAAGCCTCGAATGGTGCCATCTTGATACTTGAGTGATAACTATTGTTATACGAAAATTCCGCGAGCAGTAGATGCGTATCCCAATCACCACCAAAGTCAAGGACACAAAGACGCAGCAGATCCTCGAGGGTTTGAATTGTTCGTTCGGTTTGACCATCAGTTTGAGAGTAAGCCATACTTAAATCCAATTAAGTACCCAAGAGTTCTTGCATAGACGACCAAAAGTGCGAAGTGAAATGAGCATCTCGATCGGAAATATTGTGAAAAGGCACGCCATGACGGCTCGTAATTTCATCAATGTAGATTCGAGCCAGCCTTGAAACCTTGTACGTATCTCGTATGGGTATGAAATATGCTGTCTTGGTCAAACGATCAACAATGACCCATATACTATCATGACCACGAGGTGTAAGAGGTAACTTGGTTATGAAATCCATGGATATATGTTCCTATTTCCACATAGGGATTTCAGGTTGCTCAAGTAAACCACTTGGTCGTTGATGTTCGGCGTTGACTCTTGCACACGTGAGACACTTGGTAACATAATACGCGATATCCTTCTTCATTCCAGGCCACCAATATTGACCACGCATGTCCATGTACATCTTATCGGAGCCAGGATGAATGGAATATGGGGTTTGATGAGCTTCGTTCATAATGAAGTGCCGAAGGTTATCACGATTCGGGATCCAAAGTTGATTCAAGAAGTAACACATGCCATTCGGTTTTGTCTCCAGTTGTGACCAAACGTTAGGCATCAAATCTTCATCTTTTCCTTCGTCGGTTAGTGCCGCTTGTTGAGCCTCGCGAATGCACAACTCGAGGTCACTATCAATCCTTATGTTTTTGAAGCATGATAGTAGCCTCGTTGACATCCACAAGAACCTCGGTATCAAATTCTCCTAGCGCATAAAACCATTGCCTTTGATCTCGAATTTGTTGGAGCGAGACAGTCTTGTTGTGGACCTTGCGACTTAGCGCGTCGGCTACAACATTCACCTTTCAAGGATGGTAGCGAATGTCGCAGTCTTAGTCGCTAATCAACTCTATCCAACGTCTTTGCCTCATATTGAGATCCTTTTGGTTGAATACGTGTTGGAGACTCTTATGATCGCTGTAGACTATGCATTACGTCCCATATAGATAGTGTCGCCAATCTTCAACGCAAAAACCACGGCACCAAGTTCAAGATCGTGAGTCGTGTAGTTCACTTCATGAACCTTCTATTGCCTCAACGCGTATACTATAACTTTGCCTCGTTGCGTGAGAACACAACCAAGACCTTGATTAGAAGCATCGCAATACACGGTAAAGTCATCGTTTCCATCAGGAAGTCTGAGAATAGGAGCGTTACACAACTTGCCTTTTATTATCTCGAAAGCCTCTTCTTGCTCATGTCCCCATTCAAAGAGTCGATTCTTTTGGGTTAGCGTCGTTAATGGTTTAGCAATCTTCAAGAAATTTGCTATGAACCTACGGTAATATCCCGCTAAGCCCAGAAAAAAACAAACCTTGGTTGGTGTTGTAGGAACACACCAATTCTTCACGGCTTCGATTTTTGCAGGATCAACGTGAATTTCTTGGCTATCACCACATGCCCTAAGAATTGAACCTCCTCCAACCAAAATTCACACTTGGAAAACTTGGCGTATAATTTCTCCTTCTTCAAAAGTCCAAGAACTTGTCGCAAGTGCGTCTCGTGATCGATTTTCGTCATGGAATAAATAAGAATGTCATTATGAACACGATCACGAACTTATCCAAATACGGTTTATATACTCGATTCATGAGATCCATGAACATGACAGGTGCATTGGTCAAACCAAAAGGCATGACCATGAACTCGTAGTGTCCATATCGAGTACGAAAAGCGGTTTTTGGAATGTCATCATCATGAACACGTAGTTGATGATACCCAGAACGTAGATCGATCTTTGAGAATTGAGTTGCTCCTTGAAGTTGATAGAAGAGATCATCGATTCGAGGAAGAGGGTATCGGTTTTTAATAGTAAGCTTGTTGAGTTCTCGGTAATCGATGCACATACAGAATGAACCATCCTTCTTCTTCACAAACAGTACAGGTGCACCCCACGGTGATGAACTAGGGCGAATAAAACCCTTATTGGTCAACTCTTGCAATTGACTAGCTAGCTCTTGCATTTCAGACGGTGCAAGATGATAAGGTGATTTAGCCACAGGGTTCGCACCAGGGATTAAGCCAATCTTGAACTCATCCTCTCGCACGGGAGGTAACCCTTTAAGATCCTTGGGAAAAACCTCTGGAACTTCCCGCACTAGAGGAATGTCTTTCAACTCCTTACCCTTGGCTTTCGTATTAACTACATATGCCATGAAAGCCATGTAGTTTTTACTTAAGCATTTGCGGGCCTTGATGCAAGACATGAGTTTGAGTCTTTGGGCTGATTTCTCCCCAAAGACTTTCAAAATATCACCGGTCGGTAAAGGAATTCGGATACACTTCTCGAAACATAGAATTTCCGCACGATGCTTGGCTAACCTATCCATACCAATGATAACATCAAAGCTTCCCAATTGCATAGGAATGAGGTCGACGAAAAAATAGTGTTCATTAAGGCTTAAGGTGCAATCGTGTATTACGACATCAACGACAATAGATTTTCCATCGGCGACTTCGACTGTGAAAGATCTTTCTAGGTTAACACGCGGTTTAGAAAGTAAAGGCTCAAATTCCAGGGACACGAAACTCCTATCGGAACCCGAATCAAACAAATAAAGATACATAATGATTATTTACAAGATACATACCATTCACCACATCGTTGTTGGCTTCGGCTTGATTGGCATTAATGTTGAAAGCCCTTCCACGAGCCGTGGCACAGTTCCCGCATAGCGAGGACATTGCGGACGAATATGACCAGGCTCGCCACAGTTATAGCAGGTTCGGTTGGTAAGCATGGCAGTGTTGATTGTTGCACGAAGACATGTAGCCACCAAATGACCATACTTCCCACACAACGAGCAGACTCCGGATGGGATGTTGCTCGCATGGTGGTACTTGCACGTGTTACACATGGGGTACGGACGAGCATAAGCTCTAGCCACACGTGCTGATTTGCAACCACCATTTGTTTTTGAGGATCATTGGGTGCGGTCACAACGTACTTGCGCGTCGGGGTGAACTTACACTTCTTGTTTTGAGAAGATGACTCGGCCCTTACCTCCTTTGTTGCCTCGGGTGTCACCTTTGTAGTAGACTTGGAACCCTTAGCCGACATTGTGCCAGCTCTTATATGATTCTCGGTGAGCTATGCAGTGATAGTAATTGCCTCCTCCAAAGTTATGGGCCTACTACCCACCACGGCATCTTGAATTTGGGGTGGCACCTCCTTGATAAATTTCTCAAAGTTACGGGGCACGATGTCCACCATGTGCGGTAGGAGCATACTCAACTCATGATGCCGGGTGGAATAAGCCAAGTGATTCCCACCATCTTGTTTGAGGTTCCAGAACTCCTCCTCTAGCTTTTGCAACTTGCTCCTCGGGCAGAACTTTTGGATCATGATATCCTTAAATTCTTCCCAAGGCAACGCCATTGCAACCTTAGTTCCACGGTTTCTCTTTTCACTATTCCACCATGTTAGTGCTCGTTGTTAAAGAACACTTGTGGCATAGCGAACCTTGAACTCGTCGGGACACTCGCTAACAATGAATGTGTGCTCCATACTTTCAAACCACTCGAGAAGTCCAATGGCTCCTTCTTTTCCACTAAAGCTAGTGGGCTTGCACGAGTTGAAGTGTTTGAAAGTGCAAGTACGATTGTTCCCGTTTTGGTTGTTGCTATTCTCCCCATGAGCACCACTATTGTTCCCATTGGTGTTGTTTCTATTACCCATTAGGGTGTTATTAAGTTCAGCAACCATGGTCGGGATGACGGTAGCCATTTGCCGGGCGATCATTGCAGCTAGTTTACGGTCGGAACTTCCACACTTTCCATGGTGACGAGACATGCTGAATATATAAAAGTGAGTTAGTTACGGGAATGAGGGTAACAAAGGGTAATAGTTTAGATAAGGACAAGCTAAGAGTTGTAAGGCATACAGAATGATTCCATTTGGTAACGCATTACTATTTGAAAACATTGACACATCAAGGTGACTTGACCCAATTGCCTTAGAAACTTGTGTATGTTGACCATAGTTTATCACTCATCCCAGAAATCCCCAGGTAAGCATGACTAGTCCCATAGGATTTATGCGAAATGCTTGCCTTAGCTCGAAGGCCTTTTTCCAGGAAATCCAGGATACAAGTGTCTATGTGTCACACAATATTTCTTAGGTTCATGTAATCAAAACCTTGATGAGATTTATATAGATTAGATATAACGTCTAAAGATCCAAGTCATAAGCATAAGCATAAGATTCCACGTGTCGTCAAGAATAAGATTAAGAAGTTTCATGATCGGGCATAGTCAAAGAGTCAAAGCTAAGTTTAGGGAGACAAGTAATAATGTTTAAGCAACCCTATGCTAAGGCATCAAATTGCACATAAGAAGGCATAGCATTATGTAGCATGCAAACTATATAATTTACAAGATAGAATTATATTTCTATAAGGTTCATGCACACTATAGTCTAAGTCACCATTTCTAATAACCTAAATCCTATAGTTATAGGCTCTGATTCCAATCTGTCACACCCCAACCTTGACGGCGGAAACGTCGAGGAGTGAGAGTTAAGATCGTTCACAGCCACATAACGCTATTAATAATCCCAATTATACATATAAATAAAATTCCAATTGTGCCATTACAATCATAAGTCTCAAAGAAATTAAAATAAACATAACAAGTCATTTTATTTCACTTATTTATCTAGGTCCATTCCTAGACGTGTATGCTTCAATGAGTAGAAATCAAGCTTGAGTATTTCCTGAAACATGTTAAAACATAAAAGGTCAACAACAATGTTCGTGAGATTTCCATAGTTTGCAATACATAAGTATATAAAAGATGGCAATTCATGTTGTAAGTTAGAGAACAAAGTAAACTAGGGATGTAAGACAGAATGCACAATCAAACCTTGACAAAGTTTTACAAGTTTCAAACGTTTACAAGCATATACGATTAGCTAAGTGTACTTGGATCAACAAAGCAGGCCTGTCACGCCCATAGATTTATGACGTCGCCAGGCTAGCAATAGTTAATGATTGTACATATAATCGACATTAAATGGTAGTTACAAAGGTCATCTAATCACAACATGTAAGTAATTGCCATTAGTTTACAAGTATCAAACGAGTTTACAAGTGCAAAAGTTATAAGTAACATGTTTCACACCCAAGTGTGAAATAAACTAAAAGGGGTATGAAAATACTCACTTGACAAAATATAATTGATGATTAATATGAATAATAATAAGCAATGTTTCAACGTAGTCCTTCACAATACACCTAAAACAAATATATATTTACAAGGTTAAAGTTTAATAATATATTTAATTGTTAAACGAGACTAGGGTTTCAATTTGGTATTTGGGGTTTTCATAAACAACTATATTTAACGAATAAAAACAATTATATTATCTTGGAATAAATGCTAAGAAATATATGTTTTATATAAAGAAGAGAAGAGAAAACATTTATAATAATTTATAAATTTATTAAGTTTAAATGAGATGTTTATAACTAAATGAAGTTAGCACAATTCGCAGTGTGTGTATGTTATCAAGTAATTGAAGGTTTAGGGAGTTTAGGAAACCCGATTAGAGTAAAAACCCTCTAATTTATAGGTTCAATTCATTCGATTTGATACCCCACAGCTACAACGTTCGAACCGAAAGTTACAGATCGAATTAAATTGTTTAATTGTTGTTGCAGGTGAAATCAGTCATCGCATTTAGGTTGTGGCAATTAAAGAAATGTTTCAAGTCGTTTGATTGTGTTGTTTTTATGGTTTTTTTGAAAACCGATGTGAATATTGATGTGCGATCGGTTAGATCAAAGAATCTTAAAACTGCTTTGAAGCTCAGATTAACACGTAAACGCAGGTTCAAATTCGCATTACGAAAGATTCGGTGTAATTTGGGGTCACAACTGATGCCTAAATCCCGGTAATTAACCTTGCCAAAGCCGCGACCGGCGGTGGCCGGAGGGCCGACCGGAAAAACGCGAAAGGGAAAGGGGGTGGGGTTTGGGATTTAGAAATTACATATTTAGTCCCTTTAGTTTGGTTTTTATTAATTTATGCTCAAAACTACAATTAAGGTTTATTAATTTGACAAAATATCCCCCTTAACTTCCTTGATTTAAGTTTGAACTCATTTACAACTTATTACTTATATAAGTTTTATTAGTTATTCTTCTATTATTATTATTATTATTAATATTGTTATTAATAACATAATTATTATTTCTACAAAAATATTATTATTATTATTATTATCATAGTTATTATGATTGTTATTTATTTTAAAATCTATTAGAAATGTTATGTTCAATTTCATAAGTAAGCTATAATCTTTTTACACTAAAGAATTAAAGACTAACTAAGAGATAACACAAATAGCCCAAAGGTTTCATGAAAAGCATTAATAGTCCTTACAAGAATAAACAAGGTTAACTATTAAATAACCAAAAATGCATGATGTTACAAATATAGATGGCTCATCACCGGTTTTCTCCGTGCATACAGTATGGGGTATTACTCATTGGTCCATACAGAAAGTGAAAGATAAAGATAAAATATTACAGAGCATACAACGCATACAGTAAAGAGAACGAATAGTATCTGTTCATATAGTTAATGTGTGCTCGCATACAAAGTAAAAAGTTGTATTTCACACAAAGAGTATTTTCATACACAACATACAGAAATTATTTTATTACTTTCAAAACTAGAGCTCACTCAGCAACGCTGACTTTTATACATTTTCAGTTGGCAGGTAATTATTGCTGAGGATGGCACGAGCGTGAAGCCACTGGGTAGGGAAAGACTGACATCCATTCGTATTTTATGTTGTTGTTGTTTTGTAATGCGGTTAAACAATTCTTTTGTAATCAGTTAAACGATAATGTATTGCTCAACAACAATGTTTTAAATGAAATGAATGTTTTTTGATAAATTATTTCCGCTGCTTAAGTTTGTATAATTATAATGTTTAATGTTTTAACTGCTGTGATTAACCAACTGTGATGTCTCCGGGAATAGGGCCTTACAAGTTGGTATCAGAGCCAAAGTTTAAGAGAACTGCGTTAAATAAAATTTTTAAAACCTAAACTTAAACTGAAAGTGGGACAAATGGAAGGATGTCTGCCCAAGTAGCTACATGCCATCAGGTATGTCTTTTCTTAATATTAACCGGTATTATGTGCGCATGCTATTTGATTTATGTGCTCTTAGTAGATTTAGATACTGATTAGGTCAGGATAGGAAATTCTTGGGGCATAAAGAGTAAAGTAAGTGGCTAATCACAACTAGCCATTGTAATTAGGGACTTACTATTCTTGACATAAACTGAGCTATTACCTTGAATGATCGCGTTAGTGTTTGAATCTTATAGTGTGCGTTTAAAGGATGGCTGGCGGTAGATCTTCGAAAGCCTCTCTTGGTGGAGGTCACGGTGCTGCTCTGCGACCCAAGAGAGGGAGACCCAGAGTCGAGAAAGTGGTTCATGAAGAACCAAAGACCCCTCATCGAGAGGGTGGTGAAAAGAGCGCCAATCTGAGAGCCGCAGTAATGGAGGCTGTTGTGGAAGAAGTTCATGAGGTCATGCAGACAACTTACCGTCTGTAGTGACCAAAGTTATCAAGGCAGTAGGGAAGGGGATAGAAAGGAGAGGAATAGGTCCTTAGGAGAACGAGCGCAACCAGAGCCAGAAATGGTTCTCTCTCATGATGAAGAGGTGGAAGAAGAGCCTGCGCTAGAGGCGGCACGAGGCTGTAACTACAGGGCGTTTATGAGATGCAAGCCCCCTACCTTCGATTTAAACGGAACTGTCCAAGCCGGTGGGTGAGGGAAATGGAGGCTGTTCTCGATATTAGTGAGTGCCGTGAAGATCAGAAGGTGAAATTCGCTACCCACTCTTTTGGGAGTCGGCTTTGTGCTCGTGGGACAAAATTGTCCAAGCCGAGGGTAGCAGGGCCATTGGGAGAATGAGATGGCCTGAACTAAAGAAGTTAGCGATTGAGGAATATATGTCCCCACAGAGAGATGGATAAGGTAGAAAGAGAGTTCCTGCAGCTGGAGGCGGGAACGATGACACACCAGCAGTTCACCATAAAATTTAATGAAATAGCGCGGCTGGTGCCCGATCAAGTGACACCACTATCACGAAAGATTAAGAGATACACCCAGGGGCTGCCGACGGATGTCCGTAGGCATATGATCGCTGCCCGGTCGAGCACTTTTAGGTCCGTGGTTGATTTGACCGGTAGATTATATGATGACGCGAGGTGGTTGTGGCTGAGGTGAATAAGAAAGGTGGTGGTGACCAGAACGAGAATGGGAAACGGTTTGGATGTGGTGGAGCCGCTCCAAACCATAACGTGGCAAAGGTGGATGACCGACGTGTGGTCACATCTGGTGCAGGGGTGAAGAAGTGTGGCAAATGTGGATGGGAGCATACTAGTGAGTGTAGGATGGGAATGTATGTATGCTTCAGGTGTGGCAAGCCTAGCCACAGCGCTAGAGACTGTATGAAGCCGAGGGCGGAGAGCTCGGGAGCGGGGAATAAGAAGCCGGAGGAAGGAGGGCAGAGGGAAAATATTAGAGCTTACACTATGACCCAGGAGGAAGCCAGAGTTGATCCCGATGTTATGTCAGGTATGTTTCTAGTAAACCAATTTTATGCCTCTGTATTGTTTGATTCCAGTGCTAGCAGGAGTTTTATTTCCACTACTTTCTATGCTAAGTTGCCTCTTAGTAGTAGAAAGGTCAGTGAATCATTCGACGTAGAAACTGCTATTGGTAAGTCCACTAGAATTACTGATGTGATAGAGGACTGTGCCGTACAACTAGAAGGTCATAGGCATGCTGCTAGGTTACACGTGATGCCCTTAGGTGGATTTTATGTAGTACTAGGGATGGACTAGTTAGCAACCTATGAAGCAAACATTGTATGTCGCAAGAAGGTGATTCGATTAGTTGCGTTCGATGGGAGTTTGGTTACGATTTATGGAGATCGTGTTACTATGATCCCGAAGGTGATTTCGATGGCGGTGGCGGGGAAGTGCATGAAACATGGATGTAGTGCCTACTTGGCATACGTGAAACATGTGGATGCGTCGGTACTGCAATTATCTAAGGTACCAGTGGCCTGCGACTTTCCAAACTTGTTCCCGGAAGACTTACCCGACGTGCCACCAGATCGCGAGATTGAGTTGCAAATCGATTTGATACCCGGTGCTCAACCCGTTGCCAAAGCACCATATCGATTAGCTCCTACCGAGATGAAGGAACTCATGAGCCAATTATAGGAGTTGATGGATAAGGGATTCATTCGACCAAGTATCTCTCCATGGGGTGCTCCGGTATTATTTCTAAAGAAAAAGGACGGAAGTATGCGAATGTGCATTCACTACCGAGAGCTAAACAAGTTGACAGTGAAGAATCGGTACCCGTTACCAAGGATTGACGACTTGTTTGACCAGCTCCAAGGTGCCAGGTGGTTTTCGAGAATAGACCTACGATCTGGCTATCATCAGTTGAATGTGAAGGAACAAGACAATCCTAAGACAACTTTCCGTACACATTATAGACACTACGAGTTCCTCGTTATGTCTTTTGGTCTAACTAACGCGCCAGCTGCCTTTATGGATTTGGTGAACCGAGTGTGTTAGTGAATGTTGGATAGATCAGTGATTGTGTTCATTGCTGAAATTCAGATCTACTCGAAGAGCGAAGAAGAGTATGCCGGTCACATTCGGGAGGTGTTGGAGACATTAAGAAGGGAGAAGCTTTATGCCTAATTCTCCAAGTGCGCATTCTGGTTGCGCGAAGTTCAATTCTTGGGTCATGTGGTGAATCCTAACGGGATTATGGTAGACCCCGCAAAGGTGGAGGCAGTGATGCAATGGAAGTCTCTGAAAACGCCATCCGAGATTCGTAGTTTCTTAGGATTGGTGGGATACTATCGAAGGTTCACTCAAGACTTTTCCAAGATCACTTCCCCACTAACCAAGTTGATGTGAAAGGATGTAAAGTTTATATGGGGTCAAGCTCAAGAGTAAGCATTCGAGGAGTTAAAGGCAAGGTTGACTCAAGCTCCTATTCTGTCATTACCTGAAGGAAGCAAGGATATGATGGTTTATTCAGATGCTTCCTACTCAGGGTTGCGGTGCGTGATAATGCAGAGAGGGAAGATTATAGCCTATGCATCCCGACAGTTGAAAGTTCATGAGGTCAATTATCCCACTCATGACTTGGAACTAGCAGCCGTGGTCTTTGCGTTAATGATTTGAAGACACTATCTGTATGGGATGAAGTGCACCATTTTCACTGACCCCAAGAGCTTGAAGTACATCTTCGAGTAGAAGGATCTGAACATGAGGCAGAGATGATGGTTGGAGCTTATAAAGGATTATGATTGCGAGATCCATTACCATCCGGGCAAAGCCAACGTGGTGGCTGATTCCCTAAGCCGAAAAAAGAGGCCCAAGCCGATTCGGGTGAAAGCATATCAACTGATCATGATCTCTGATGTGATGAAGCAAGTCAAAGAGTTTCAAGATGAGGCACTGAAAGAAGATCATCTTAACTCTGAAAGGATGAGAGGTCTAGTTGGGGAATTGGGTGAAAACACCCTTGGTGTTAAAACCCGATTTGGACAGGTGTGGATTCCTCGTTTGGGGGATCTACGGGTTAAGATAATGGATGAAGCCCACAAAACTCCATACTCCATCAACCCTGGTGCCTCAAAAATGTATCAAGATATGAAGAAAGATTATTGGTGGTCGGGTATGAAGCGTGATGTGGTGGAGTATATGAGTAAGTGCCTTACTTGTTTACAAGTGAAGGCCGAGCATCAAAAGCCGTATCGGAAGATCCAACCTTTGGATATACCGGAATGGAAGTGGGAGCACATCACCATGGATTTCATAATGAAGTTACCGCGTACTCCAAAATAGTACGATGCCATATAGGTGATTGTCGACCGTCTGACAAAGAGTGCTCACTTCCTACCGATCCGCGAGACATATTCATCTGAGAGGTTGGCGGATCTATTCATCAAGTATATTGTAACTCGTCATGGTGTGCCAATGTCTATCATATCTGATCGTGACACCCGGTTTACATCCAAATTCTGGAAGAAATTTCACGAAACCATGGGGACGAGGTTACATATTAGCACGGCTTATCATCCCCAAACTGATGGTCAGTCAGAAAGGACCATTGAGACACTGGAAGACATGGTTTGGGCATGTGTGATCAATTTTGGGGGAAGTTGGGATGACCACTTACCATTAGCTGAATTCTCATAGAACAACAACTATCATGCCAGGATTGGTATGCCACCATATGAGATTCTATATGGTAGGAGATGTAGAACACCCGTTTGTTGGGGTGATATTGGTCAGAAGGAATTGGGGAGCGTCGAGGTAATCGAGGCTACGACCGAGAATCTTGAGAAGATTAAAGCCTTTATGAAGGCAACCAAAGATAGACAGAAGTCGTATGCCGATAAACGACGTAGACCGACCGAGTTCCAGGTGGGTGACCAGGTTATGTTGAAGGTCTCACCTTGGAAGGGTATTATCCGATTCAGGAAGCGGGGCAAGTTGAGCCCAAGGTATATAGGCCATTTCCGAATCATCGCTCGTGTAGGAGAGGTGGCCTATATGTTAGAGTTACCGGATGAGTTAAGTGGAATTCACCCGACGTTCCATGTATCTCATCTGAGACAGTGCTTGGAAAACGAAGACATGATTGTTCCATTGGAGGATATAAAAGTAGATTAACGTCTCAATTGTGTGGAGCAACTAGTGGCAATCATCAACAGAAAAGAAAAAAGACTAAGAAATAAAGTGGTTCCTCTTGTGCGTGTATAGTGGAAGCACAGGAAGGGATCCAAATCTACATGGGAAACTGAGGAGGAGATGAGGCAGCATTACCCTCATCTGTTTGAGGAATAACAGTTTTCAAGGACGAAACCTATATAAGGGGGGTGGACTTTTAACACCCGGTTATTTTAAAAACAAAGACAAGAAATGAAGAATAAAAAAAGGAAAGCAATAAAGCCAAGTAGATGGACTAAAACTGTCCAAAATGACAAAATCTTTGAAAAGTTGGTGTAAAGGTGGGCATGGCCGCCCACCCTCTTTTCACATCACTTTCACTTCGGTTTTAGAGAAAGAGAGAAATAGAGAGAGCAGAACTCTCGTTAGAAGAAGAAGAAGAACGAATCTAAGGTAAGAATTCATGGCTTTTATATATTTATGACGGGTTTTATCCCGGCTATATGTTTATATGCTTATGTGTTTGTGTATGTGCGGGTGTGTGTCTTTGGTGGGGTTTTTAGGTGTTTGAACTCAGTTTCAAAAGGGTTAGAAGAAAGATACACCCAAGTTGCACCAGGTGAGTTTCTACACCCCGGTTTCTACTTGTTTTAAACATCTTTGAGGCTGAAAATGTATTTAAACGTTTTTTACAATGTATATGTATGTTTACCCGTATGTATTATGCATGTTGGATGTTGGTTCATAGATGCTTCTAGGTTGTTCATGTTTAGAATAACCATGTTAAGCTTAGAACAGACAGGTTTGATGATTGTTTTCAAAAACATACTAGAAACATGTTGAACATAAGGTTCATGCGCCTAGATAAGGCTCATGCGCCTGAAAATGCCTTAGAAATGTTTAAGTATAGCCCATGCGCCTGAACAGTGGTCCATGCGCCTAGAAATATTAGTCGGATGACTAAGTGTAGGGCCATGTGCCCCAATAGTGCCCATGCATCCAAGTGGTCCATGCGCCTAAGTGTTGATGCGTCCGGATGGTCCATACGCCTAAGTGTTCATACACCCGAATAGTCCATGTGCCTGAATAATTCATGCACCTAAGTGTTAAAATGATTAAGTATTGGCTGATGCGCCTACATAATGAAGAAACGTCCAAACAGGGCTCATGTGCCCAAATTGTGTCAAAAGCGCCTAAACACTTAGAAATTATTACATAATTTTTGGGATTCTGTGCTTTAGGGTTTTGACCGAGGTTTGACTAGGGCTTATTAATGATGAGTTTCATGCATGATTATGATTGTTCCTTATTATTATTATTGCTATTATAATTACTTATAGTGTGTGACTTTACGTGGTATGTTTATTATTGTAACGTAAAGAATATGATAATAATAAAGAGAAAGAACAATAAACAAGAGAAGAGGAACATTAATAAAATGTTAACAAGTCTTGCAAGCTTATAGGAGGTACACGACCATGTTGTCATTAGCTCAATTGTGCTGTGGGTTAGCTACCTTTTTAGGCACACAGGGCCAGTCAATTGAGATTGGCAAGGCCTCTGTAGCATACCCTAGGTGATTGGGTCGGCCTTGTATACAGTAAAGAGAACCCTTTTGAGGGATATAGATGGCCCATCACCGGTTTTCTCCGTGCATACAGTATGGGGTATTGCTCATTGGTCCATACAGAAAGTGAAAGATAAGATAAAAGATTACAGAGCATACAAGGCATACGGTAAAGAGAACGAATAGTATCTGTTCATATAGTTAATGCGTGCTCGAATACAAAGTAAAAAGTTGTATTTCACAGAAAAAGTATTTTCATATACAACATACAGAAAGTATTTTATTAGTTTTAAAACTAGAGCTCACTGAGCAAAGCTGACGTTTATACATTTTCAGTTGGCAGGTAATTATTGCTGAGGATGGCACGAGGGTGAAGCCACTCGGTAGGGAAAGACTGACATCCATTCGTATTTTATGTTGCTATTGTTTTGTAATGTAGTAAAACAATTATTTTGTAATTAGTTAAACGATGATGTATTGCTCAACAACAGTGTTTTAAATGAAATGAACGGTTTTTGATAAATTATTTCCGCTGCTTAAGTTTGTATAATTATAATGTTTAATGTTATAGCTGCTGTGATTAACCAACTGTGAGGTCTCCGGGAACGGGGCCTTACAGAAGTTTCGTTCAATAACACTACTTTCGCTAGAATGCAGAAAACCACATCAAAGAGGACAACACCCGTAGTTTTGCAGGATGATAGGCACATTTTCACCGGAAGAAGGTGTAATTTCGCCGGATAAAGCTAAAAAGCTTTTTCAACAAGAAATCAATCTGCAATCACCAAATCTCAATGGATTTGAGATCTCATGATTAACAGAGCTTCTCCAACCAAAAACAAACAAAATTCAAGCAAATTCCATATCAAATACACTCAAATTTGATCTAGAATTGATGAAAACTTGATATTGAACAAAAACAAACAAAAATCTTAACAAATCATGAGCACTATGGCTTTGATACCATATTGTTGGTCCATTTGATCGATTTGCAGTACAAATGAGATGTTGATTTGCTCAATATCAAATATAACAAAGAATCAACAAAGATGAAGACAACTAATAGCAACCATAATATATAAAATAAGAACAATAATGATCAATACAATCAATAATAACAAACCACAAATGTATTTTAGTGAATAAACTGCTTACAATAGGCCTCTTGCAACTATGATAAACGATTAGGGTTTTTGCAAGGACACCAAACAAAGATCAAGATCAAATATATATATAGCAGTCTTAGTTTCACAGACAGTTTTGCTGTCTGTGAAACTGTACCGCCGAAACTATAGTTTCGCCCGGCAGAAACAACAGTTTCGCCAGGTGAACTATACAGCTAACTATGAGCGAAACTGTAGTTTCGCTCATAGTTTCGCTGGACTTCAAAACAAAACACAATGAACTAGATTCAAAAGTAACTAGCATTAAACCTATTACAAAGTAATATAAACATAATGTAATCTAATCTAAGATAAGTCCAACCTATACATGATCTTCACACTATCATACTTCTAATCAGTCTTGCTTTTGGGAGTAGACACACCTCTAATCATTTCTATAGTGGTTAACCCTTCTTGAAGTTTCAACTGTGAAGGCTATGCAAACCACTGAGGATATTTGTGCAGAACAAGTGCCAAAGAGTCATGGTCTGTGTGGGTGAGCTGCATGTCTTGTGTTTATACTCTGGTCCTTGGTTTTTTACTAGTAATCTCCTCTTCCAGTTTTGTTGATACATATGTACCTAGTTTAGGAGCTTAATGTAAAATGTCTTTCATGTCTTACATATATGTAATGAATGAGTTGAATGAAATGAAATATGTGATTGATTATTATATTGTTTAATGTTTCATTGTTTATTGTATCATAATGAATATTGAACTAACTATATAGGTTTGTGGTTGTTTACATTGTTCTTAGTAAAGAATGGTTGAGAAATGTGTTTAAACTTAATCGTATAAAGTTTTTATGCGAATGGACCATGCTAATGGACCATACGCATGAACATTTCATACTAATGGACCAGTCGCACGACTGAACCAGGAGATTCAATCAGTCGCACGATTGAGACATAAGATTGGCTCAGTCGCACGACTAAACCTTCAGTCGTGTGTATGGACCAATCGTATGATTCAGTCGCACGATTTACAAACCCTAACCTATAAATACCACTTAATTCATGGAAAAACGTAACACTTGAAGAATTTCGACTCACATACGTACCCTAGTCGTCCAGAGACCCTGGAGAACCTGTTCCAACTTCATAAAGTGTAGTTGATCATGTTCTGATCATTCATAACATTTCATTAATCTCTAGATTGATTGAAACTGCGTTCTCACTGATTGGATCACTAATCAAATAGGATTCTGCACTATTTGATTAGATATAGACGCATTATCAGTTAGTACTCCGTACGTACAAGGTCCTAAGAAGAGGCATCCGAGGTTTGGATCTTGATTTTGCATGTGATTCGATTGGTTTTGGTGTAAAAATCACGTTTTTTCTTTCAAAAACATCATCTTTTTTAGTAAAACAGTGTTTTTGGTGTCTCCAGATCTAAAAGTTTACGTTTTTCGGCATACGACACATTAGGGTTTGTGAAAAATCGTATTTTTGGTGTGAAAGTGTCAAAAACCTTTGTTTTGTAAAAACAGCAGCCTTCAGTCGCACGATTGTCTCAATCGCATGACTGAACTCAATCGCACACTCATTCGCACGATTGAACTCAGTCACTCGTCCATTCGTACGACTGAAAAACCCCATTCGCTTGTCTTCAAACGCTCAATCCATACGTACGACTGACTCCCAGTCGCAACCTTCATTCGCACGACTGAATCCAATCGCATGATTGAATCCAGTTGCACCCTTCATTTGCATGAGTGACTCATACGCTTTGTCCAATCACACGATTGACTCATCTGTATCTGTCCATTCGCACGACTGAATTAGTGTTGTTCTCAAAAGTTCAAAGTTAATACAAATAGAAGATCAGTTTTCAGCATTTACTACCAGGAAAGACTCACGCATCCAGAACCTTCTGCTTCTAGAGAATGAGGTTGGAAATCACAATAAACCGCCTAAGCTTATAACGTTTGATGACTATCCACAATGGAAACAATGATTCGAGATCTATCTTAATGGAGTTGATCCCAACCATTGGGAATCTATTGAGACGGGTTATAGTATGCCGGTTGGTGCTGATGGTGTTAAACTTACTTTTGGCGGCATGACTGATGGCCAGAAAGTGAAGTTCAATGCTGAAAAGAAGGTGTATGCCCTATTGACTCAGTCGATACCAAAAGATATATTTCATCAGTTTTCTGAGAACAAACAGGCAAAGAAGTTATGGGAAGCGTTAGAGAAAAGGTATGATGGGAATGCATCGTTGAAAGCTTTGAAGGCAAAGGCTCTGAAGGAGTTTGACAACTTCTCTTCAATGGAAAAAGAAATTTTGGATGAAGTTATCGACAGGTTCTACCATCTGATGAGTGAACTGCACACTCATGGGGTTACAATGTCTATGGAAGATAAGGTTTCTAGTTTTGCAGATGGTTTGCCAGAAAAATGGGACTCGTTTCTGTCTAATCTGAGATAGAACAATATTCTGTGAAGGTTGGATGTAAATGACTTCATATTGAAGTTTAGAGAGAAGGAACTAAGGATGAAATACAAGTCTCAAGAAAGGATCCTACGACCAGAATCCTTCACTTTATAACTCAACTCCCAATCCAACCCGCTCAGGATCACCTCTTCAAACTGCTTTTGTGTCTAGTTCAGCAGCTCCTTCCCAATCCACTGCTTCGGGATCTGAAACGTCAGGGTCTTCTTGCACCCAATATATAGTGCCTGAAGCAAATTCTACTAAGTTGAAGACCAAGAATCTTAGTAATATATCTGTGGAGGTTGCAAAGGAGCACATGGACCTTCTAGCTGCAGTTGTTAATTCGTATGATGGTCTAGTTGCAGGAAGAATTGGAAATTGTCATCTGGCCGATGAAGACTACGAGCAGGTAGACGAGAATGAACTAGAAAGGATGGATATTATGTGGGCTCTTGCAAGTGTTGTCCGAAAGGCTAAGAATTTTGTGAAAAAGACAGCACAAACTTGGTAGCCACAAAAGACACTACCTTTGGTTTCGACAAAACCAAAGTTACCTGTTTTAACTGTGGAGAAAAGGGGCATTTCAAACGTGAATGTGTGAAGCCCAAGAAAATAGGTAACGGGAATCCATTCTCGTCTTTCAACCGTCAAGACAAACCCACGAGTGGACTTGCATCGTCAAGCAAAGAAACAAAGGCCTTGACTGCTCAAGGTGATGAATGATAAGATTGGACCTTCAAGTTTGTGTCTCCCGGTGAATTGAACATTGCTAATGTCGAGGGTTTGGATTATGACACTGCAAGTGAAGGCAACATTGCAGTGGAACTAGTGATGTTAGAAAATGAAGATACTGCTAATGTCGTCAATCACCTGATTGAAGAAGATCTTAGAATGACAAGTTCAGAATCTCCAGTATCTGAGGAATCAAACTGTGCGCTGATGGCTGATTCAACCGAATCTTCACAGGTAAGTACCAAAGACCAACTTTTTGAAAGTCATGCTTGTAATGAATTTAATAAGTTTGAAGAACGTATTGATCTTAAATTTGCTAGGTTACTATATCATAATGATAGCTTAGTAAATGACTTACAACTGTGCACAGAAGCTAATCGAATTTTATAACAAAATGAGTGCAGTTACAAAGAGAAAATAGGACTTTTAAATAAACAATTAAGGGAAACCGAGGTTGTTGCTTTTAATCAAGCAAATGATATAAAGTTTTATTTAAACTCTTGGAAGAAACAAAGAAACAAAAAGTAGTTTTGGAAGTCGAAGTCAACTCATTAAAACAAAAACGGCATTGTTGGACAAGTTCCTCTCACATAGTTGAAAACTTAGTGAAAAGGGTTGGGTTACAAAGTAGTTCCACCACCACATGAGATATTGTTAAATGTTAAATGTTGACCTATAAATAACAACTCAATTAAGAATGATGTGGTGTCTACCCCTCTGGTTAGTGATCCGGATACCACGGGTAAACCGGTGAATTCTGTCACTGAATAGAAGGAGGCTACTTTGAAATCTAAAGGTAAGATGACCATTGTGAATTTGGAAGAAAAGATTGAAAAGGTTAATGTAAAGTCAGGTTCAAACATGTCTTTTTCAGAATCCAAACTGACCAAACAAGTTAACCAAACACGTGATTAACGTCAAAGTCCAAATAAACAAAAGGCTAAAGATGTTAAAAATGTTCAAACAATAAATTTTGTTAAAGAAACAAAAACATCTAAACAAGAAGTGTCCAAACCCAACCAGACTAAAGTCACTCCTGTTTCACACACTCCCCACAGAGATAATTTTCCCAATATGTAGAAGCTAAATCATGCTACAATTGTGCAAACAGAGGACACATCGCTTCTAATTGTCCTCATTATCAGACACCAAGAAAGAAAATTGAATTTTATAATAGTAAACCAATTTCTTCAAAAAGGAGTTCTATTACTCCACCAAAAAGGAGTTCTATTACTCCACCAAAAAGAAGTAATGAACCTAAAGTTCAAATCTTAAGCCAGTCGTCTGTTTATCACAAACAGGCCTTACACCAAAGTAGCTTATGGAAAGAAAAGTCAAATTCAGTGTCTGATACTGAGAACACTAAGAAGCATGATATGCCCTCACCCTCAAATGGACAGTGGGTTGATTTTATGATGTGTGATTCCTCCGGGTCATCCAAGCCAGTTAAGGCTTGGGTCCCACACCTAAACTGATCATTTCCTTTTACTGTGCAGGGTGTCCATTACAATGCTATCACAAATACCTGGATTGTTGTTAGTGGGGCGTCTAGGCACATGACCGGGAACTTGTCTCTCCTTTTCAATATCAAACAAATTAAAGGGGGACATGTATCATTTGCTAGAAATAAAGGAGGATACATCACGGCTCAAGGAAAAGTGGGAAACCAGAAAGTCAAGTTTGACAGGTCAACTACGTTCAACAATTACAAAATAACTTGCTTTCTGTATCACAGATCTGTGACAAAGGATTCAAGGTTGTTTTTGACAACAAAAGTGTTGTGTTCTGAAAAAGGATTATGTAATCCCGGAGGACCAAGTCTTAATGTCAGCTTCAAGATATAATGATTTATATGTCTTGGACCTATCAAAGGCCTCCACAACCAATCATTAAGTTCAATTCTTCTTGTCAAAGGAAACAGAGAAAGTCTCCATTTCCTGGCATAGGAGAATGGGACACATTAATCCACGAAAGATGAATCACTTGATCCAGAATGATCTAATGCTTGGAGTAAATGTTAAGAACTTCCAATTACTGGACTTTTATGTCACGTGTAAGAAAGGGAAACATACAAAGAAGTCTCATAAGGAAAAAAGTTCACTCAATTGAGCTACCTCTTAAGCTTCTTCACATGGATCTGTTTGGGCTAGTCAGTACAAAGAGCATTGCCAGCGATTTGTACTGCTATGTAGTTACAGATGATTACTCAAGATTTTCTTGGGTGATGTCTTTGAAATCCAAATTAGAGACATTTGAATCATTCAAAGAGCATGTAACAACATTGGAGTCACTCTACAAGCTAAAGGTAAGGAAAATCCTTTCGGACAACGGTACTGAGTTCAAGAACCACTGGATGGAGTCATTCTGCAAAGAGAAAGGAATTACACCAGTTCACATCTGCCTACTCTCCATAAATGAATGGAGTAGCTGAGCAAAAGAACAGGAGCTTGATAGAGATAGCAAGAATGATGCTAGCTGACTTGAGACTGTCTATCCAATTATGGAATGAGGCCGTAGCTAATGCATGTTACACGCTAAATCAAGTCCTGGTGGTCAACGTCATGGTAAAATGTGTTACAGGTTGCTCCAACGACGTAAACCTAATCTAGAGTACCTCGAACCATTTGTTGCACCATGTACGCTGCTGAAGAAAAAGCAGTCAGGGAAGTTCAGTGAAAAGGCTGAAGAAGGAAATTTTCTAGGATACAACATACCGAATAAGAGAGTTTACAACAACTCAACGGGTCAAGTAGAAGTGTGGTGCAACATCGACGTTCTGAGATACACCACCCCCTGCTGGAAAAGGACTCGCATTTTTGTTTGATTATGATGGATTATTTAAGACCTTCAACATCCTTCTATCCCTTTCTGATGATGAGTTAGCAACCAAAATGATGTATGATGTCCTAAACACACTGTCCCTAGACTCGACTACATCAGTTCCACATGGTGATTCTTCTAGTCCTTTAGGGGGAGCACTTAATGTAAGCAACTCCTCCTCTGACGATGAAGAAGTGGAGACTGAATAGGTGAACCAGGAGGAACAGGTTCTTACTATAGCAAGTACACAGGCATCAAACCCTGATGCCTCTCACACTACGGAACCTCATACTCCAACAGCTTCAAATTCTGAAGCTATGTTCATATGGAAAATGGGGTAGTTGTTCCCATCACTCCTGGATCACGACTAAATGTTTATCATCCTTTAGACAATGTCATTAGAGATGTTCGATTAGGAGTACAGACTAGAAATCAACTATACTCAGCTGATTATGCCTCGGTAATGGAAAAGGGCTATCTTCACGATGGTGCATATTGATGTTTTGTGTCTCAATTTAAGCCAAAATATGTTAATGATGCATTAAATGATGAGGCATGGGTAAGTGCGATGTAAAAAGAACTCCTACAGTTCATAAAGCTAGGAGTATGGACACTGGTAGATAGACCAAAAGGTGCTAAGGTGATTGGCACCAAATGGGTCATGTAGTGCAAGAAAGATGACCAAAGGGTCATAATAAGAAACAAGGCTCGACTTGTAGTTCAAGGATTTCGACAAGTCGAGGGTAATGATTACAATGAAGTATTTGCACCTGTGGCAAGGATGGAAGCAATCCGTATCTTCCTTGCCAATGCATCTTGCATGAAGATCAAAATTTATCAACTAGATGTAAAGAGTGCATTCCTTCATGGTGAAATCCGGGAGACAGTTTATGTAAGTCAACCCGAAGGGTTGAGGATACCTATCAACGGGACAGACTTTTAAAAGCTTGATAAAGCTCTCTACAGGCTCCATCAAGCCCCGAGATCATGGTATGAGAAGCTCTCCACTCATCTGGTGAAACACGGCTTTCGCATAGGAGTGATTGATTGTACATTGTTCATCAAAGAAAAGGATGGTGACTTACTGCTGTTATAGATTTATGTTGATGACATAATATTCGGTTCCAAAAATGAAGATCTATGTAAAGAATTTGAAACAGTAATGAAAGTTGAATTTGAGATGAGTGCTAGGGGAGAGATGAAGTTATTTCTCGGGTTATAGGTGGATCAGACACCAAAGGGAATATTTTTACATCAGACCAGTATGTAGGTGATATCCTAAGTCAGTTTAATATGGAGAATGCTTCAGCAACTGGGACTTCACTCGCTACAAACCCCGACGTGGCACCCGACGCAAATGGTGATCTGGTGGATGCCACCATGTACCGAGGAATGATTGGATCCATCATGTACCTCACAGCCTCACGACCAAATATCATATATGCGACGTGTCTTTGTTACAGATATCAGGCAAAACCGAAAGTCAACCATCTTATAGGAGTTAAAAGGATATTTTGTTATCTGAAGGGTACTACCACACTTGGGTTGTGGTATCCTCATGAGGATGACTTTGAGCTCATAGCGTACAGCGATTCGGATTATGGCGGCTGCAAAATGAATTACAAGTCAACATTTGCAGGATGTCAATTTCTTGGGAGAAGATTAGTCAACTGGCAATGTAAGAAGCAGACCTCCATTGCTCTATCGACATGTGAAGCTGAATATGTTGCTACTGCAAGTTGCTGTTCAGAAATCATGTGGATTCCACAGCAAATGCGCAACTACAGTTTGAAATTCTCTAACACTCCTATATTTGTTGATAGTTCTGCTGCTATAGCCGTAACTAAAAATCTTGTCCAATATCCTAAGACCAAACACATCGGAATTAATATCACTTTATACGTGATTGCTTTGAAAAGAATTTAGTCGATGTTGTTAAAATTAATACGGACGTTCAACGCGCTCACCTCTACACAAAAGCTTTTGATAAACCAAGATTTTTTTATTTGTTAGAGGTCAAAGGCGTGAAAAAGAAATGTGAAGTGATTCCAGAAGATGACAGTACATAGGTCGACAACGTTTTGTTTTTATTTTCTTCTATTTTTCTTATTTGAATTTCCTGTTTCTATAAAATCAAAAAACTCAAAAAATATTTTTGATTTTAGAATTTTAGGGGGAGAATAGGTTAGAGTAGTATAAATTAGGTGTTTTGTTTAATTACTTAAAAAATAGAAAAAGAGAGAGAAGAACAGCTTAGCTAAAAGGATTGAAATCAAATCTGTGATTTTGATTCAATGCGTATGGAAAATGATAGTACACAGGAAATAGAATGTTTGGGACTTTAAAAGTTTCAAAATGATTAAGATGCAAAATTCCGTAACTAAAAATCTTGTCCAACATCCTAAGACCAAACACATCGGAATTAAATATCACTTTATACGTGATTGCTTTGAAAAGAATTTAGTCGATGTTGTTAAAATTAATACGGACGTTCAACGCGCTCACCTCTACACAAAAGCTTTTGATAAACCAAGATTTTTTTATTTGTTAGAGGTCAAAGGCGTGAAAAAGAAATGTGAAGTGATTCCAGAAGATGACAGTACATAGGTCGACAACGTTTTGTTTTTATTTTCTTCTATTTTTCTTATTTGAATTTCCTGTTTCTATAAAATCAAAAAACTCAAAAAATATTTTTGATTTTAGAATTTTAGGGGGAGAATAGGTTAGAGTAGTATTAAATTAGGTGTTTTGTTTAATTACTTAAAAAATAGAAAAAGAGAGAGAAGAACAGCTTAGCTAAAAGGATTGAAATCAAATCTGTGATTTTGATTCAATGCGTATGGAAAATGATAGTACACAGGAAATAGAATGTTTGGGACTTTAAAAGTTTCAAAATGATTAAGATGCAAAATTCAAAGTAAAAATCTGAGAAGTCTAAGCGAAATAAAAAGAAAAATAATAGTAAAACTAGTATGTTACTAGGATAACATAGAGAAAGTAGACCTAGAGGTTGCTAGTTCATTATATGATGTGTTGGTAGATTCAACACAATAGATGAGTAAACCTCATTGGTGTTTAAAATTCAAACTAGGTTGTTCAACTCGCTATGGGTTCCCATCTTATCCTGGTTAACACAATCAACGCATTTCCAATAAGGGGTGACGAGTAAATAAACACCACAAATGTGTGCAGATGACCACAAAAATAGCAAGGCATGGAAAAAAAATGATATGCGCAATCAAGCTAATAACAATGTTGTTGGTGCGTTATGTGCTAAAAAGAAAAATCATATATGCTCTTGTAGCTCTAGTATGATTTCCTCAAATTTCTATTGACACTCGGACAAAACAAGAATCTAGCATCAAAATAGATTACTAAAATGTCCCAAATGAATCTGGTATACCTGTATGATTCCATAATGAATCGTACCAGAAATGATAAAAAGAATTGAAGTTGTGCTGTCTACGAAGTAAAATCGGTTAGATGTACTCTAATAGGTTAGATCCATCTCCAAATCAAAAATACAAAAATATGTCCTAATCTCGTTTTAAATTTCTAGGTGTCTTATTTTTCTATTTTTTGTCATTTGGTATATAAAAGTCAAACTATACACTTGGATCCAACCTGTAAATCACTCACTAAAATGGGTCACATCTGAGGAGACCAATTGGGTTTTAAATTTTAAAAGGATCACGTCTGAGGTGATCACACAAGGTTTAAGTTAAGAGGATCACATTTGAGGTGATCAAATAGTTTTTCAAATTAAAAAAAGTCATGTTTGAGATGATCAACAGTCATAAATGTTTTATCTATTATTAAAAGGATAAGTTTTTGAAAGTACATATGGTCAAATGAACAAGTCAGAGTCATTCGCACGACTGGACCATAAGTATGGACTAGTTGCATGAATGGAGCAATGAGATTGAACCAGTCGCACGATTGGATCAGGAGTACAAGCCAATTGCACGAATAGTGGCGACCGACTGAGTCAGTCATCCGAATGAAACCTAGTTGGACGAATGAAGCTGACCGAATGAGTCAGTCACACGACTAAAACCTAGTCGCGTGACTGACTGTGACCGACTGAGCAAGTCGCACAACTGAGCCCAAGTCGCACGAATCAAGAGTGCGAATAGGTTCAGTCGCACGACTGAAGGACACCCTAGTATAAATAGAGGGGGAGTCAGTCGCAGACACCCATCACCCCAAATCGCACCAAAATCACATGAAAGCAATATTACTCTGCCCAAATTTCATATGAGTGATTTTGCACCCTATTTGTGATACTAACTAATTACGCATCGCTTCTACAGGTAATGCGAGACTAGATTCGATCAAAATGCACAGATTAAGCTAGCCCTAACATTCAAATCGGTTCAAAACAAAATCGAGGCAAAGTCTATTAAATAAACCACTAATCAGTACTTAAATGTCAAAGTATTTCGCACTAAGTGATATTTTGATGGATTGTGAGTCAAATGAGACTAACCTAAACGTTTAACATCAAGTATTGACCAAGAATCAATTGTACAGTACGGAACAGAGATGTATGCGAATGGACACACCGATGAACTTCAATCACATAATTCAAATGGGCAAATGACTCAACCGCACGAATGAACCATGCGTATGAACTCAATCGCACGACAGGTTCAACCGCATAGAACAGCATACGACTTAGTTGAGTCGCAGGTTCACTCGCACGACTGAGCTTATTCGCATGACTAAGACTCAATCGGACTGTCCATTCTCACGACAGAAGATAATGCTTCAAGTTCATTAAAATTCAATTTTCATTCACTTACACAAACTCTAACGTTTACTTATCTTGTGTAACAGAACATGGCGAGTTGATGGACTATGTGCACAAAGCATAACCTTTGTGCATATTTGGACATCACCTCCAGGAATGCCGCTGATTTTGCTGGGATTATCGCCTTCCTACGAAGATCGAGGATCTTCAAGGATATATCTACTCCGTGCACACCTTATCGATCGATTCAGTAGGCGTTCTGGGAAAGCGCGATAGTCGACAGGTCTGCTGAACCGCATCGCATTAGGAGTACTATATTTGGTCAAGAGATAGAGATCAATGAGGAAGACCTGCGAAGGGCGATAAAGCTGGGAGATGATGGTGACGTTCCTACCAGACTACATCCACTGACTATCCGAGGTTGCTTTCTTCGGGCTAAGTACTCGGGGGACATAAACGCAGGTGTGCTTAACAAGGGCAACCTGTGCCCCCAACTCAAGTACTTAGCCCATGTCCTGTTAAGGTGCATTGCCTCAAGGATGGGAGGATTTGATGAGCTATCTGATCAAATCCAGAATGCCTATGTGGCTATGGTACTGAATCATCCATTCAGCTTCTCACGGATGATCTTCAACTAATGGGTCGAGAATCTAGAAGCCCAGGGCAAGGAGGGCTTCTGTATGTACCCTTGGTTCCTCCAGATGATCATTGACCAGAAGCTGCCCTTGCTGCCTAAAGAGAGTGATGATGCAGTGACACTAGAGGTCATGGACGACACCACACTCGGGATGAAGGTTTACTGGGGCAAGCAGGTGAAGCCTGGGTAAGGAGGTTGTTTGGGCATCTGGCCCGGAATGACTATGTGGCGCCAACTAGGAGGAAGTGGACTATAGTGACTCGGATGTTGAGCAGATTGCTCTACCCTCCGATGACTCCGACGGTGATGACCACCATGCTGATCAAGGAGGTGATGGTCAGGGTGGACCCAAGTCTGCTCCCATTCACCCTGATTTCCAGATAGAGGAGGAGGAGGAGTCTGATGAAGAGCCTCTTGTGCGAACGGTGAGGAGCCGGGTCGTAGCCACGGAGAGAGGTCTCAGGGCAGTTGGTGGATGCCACGAGTAGTCTGAGGATGCTGCTATTGCTCATACAGATCCATCTTATACCCCGGACCTACGCAGCAACCAGGGGGGAGCCACTATGTCTAAGGGCTCGAGGAGGAAGAGAATGGCTCACCCTTATGGCACAAAGGGAAAGAGTCCAAGATTTACAGTGACCACATCCACTCCCACTGCCACTGCCACAACTACTGCCACAACCACCACCACATCCACCATAGCAACCACCACCACTACCTCAACACCCACCACCACTTCCACTCTCCATCCACCTCTACTACAGCCAACCCTTCACCATCCACTCATATGCCACCACCAATATTCACCACTGCCACCCCTACCACCACCAACCACCAAGTAGGACAATCATCCCACACCACATTCACCATAGGACCCACTCTACCCCCCATTGTGGTAGAGGAATAGCTGGCTGCACTTAACCGCATAGTGCTGAAGCTGCTGGTTGCTGACAAAGAAAAGGCTGCTCAACTAAGTTTGCTTGTGGAGCTAAACGCTACCCAAGCACAACAGATTGCTCAGCAAACACAACAAATCTTCCAACTCCAAGAGTGTTGGCCCAAAAGAACCAATGAGCCGGATCAGAAAAACCTTTAAGTCCCATAGACGTCACAACAACTGCTGAAGACACAAAAGCTGAAGACAGTCTGAAGACACAAGTGCTGAAGATAAAGTCTGAAGACACAAGTGCTGAAGACAAAGTCTGAAGACATAAGTGCTGAAGACAAAGTCTGAAGACACAAGTGCTGAAGACAGTCTGAAGAAACAAGTGCTGAATACAAAGTCTGAAGACACAAGTGCTGAAGACAAAGTCTGAAGACACAAGTGTTGAAGACAAAGTCTGAAGACACAAGTGCTGAAGACAAAGTCTGAAGACACAAGAGCTGAAGACAGTCTGAAGACACAAGTGTTGAAGACAAAGTCTGAAGACACAAGTGCTGAAGAAAAAGTCTGAAGACAAGTGCTGAAGACAAGTACTGAAGACCAAGTATCAGACGTTGTCACAACAGCTGAAGAGGTCTTCTTCAGTAGTTGTGACGGTTTTCTTTCAGTAGTTTTATATTTTCCCTTTTCAGTAGTTTTGTAATCAGTAGTTTAGTTTCAGTAGTTTAGTTTCACTAGTTTCGCATCAGTAGTTTTATATTTTGTGCTTAGCACTCTCTGATATGTTCTCAGTAGTTGTGAACATTTCAGTAGTTTGTTAAGTGTTAGTTATTTTTGTAATAAATCTGCCAGATGTCACTATCCCGTGATATCAGCAGTGATTGCACTCTATATAAGGAGTGTCAACCTAATTGTAATAAGTCAACTCTATATATTGAGTAGAAACATTTGATATAATTGAAACATTCCTTTTCACAGAAATATATTCTCTCGTTACAACCGTATTTGTTCTTAATGCATACGAATATCAAATTCTTGCTATAATTTGTCTAATTCTTGATCTTATTTCGCTGCGTTACACTCTAATCTATCAAACTTGAGATCACTGATCCTGTCAAATGGTATCAGAGCAGGTTAATCATTGATCGATCTAATAATTGATCATTGAAACTGCTATCCAAGATCCAAGTTTGATTGAATTAGCATTTTTGCAAGAAACGGTTATAGAGATTGAATTTTCTGTGTTTTTGGCCATTCATCCTGAGATTAATTCTTGGTTTTCATTGAGTCTGTTGTGGTCTGTGTAAAATCTTTTAAAAGCTTGAATTAAATTGTATTTGGACCTAAAATGACTACTCCTTCCAATGATCCTCACAATACTGGTTCCTCAACCAAGCCTCCAATGCTGGTTAGGAGTGAGTACAACATATGGCAACGACGAATGCTCCATCACCTGTCTGTTAACAGCTCAGGTTGTTGGACATCAGTGGTACATGGTCCACACAAGCCTATGGTGAATAACTCGGAAACCAATCAAATGGTTCCGAAGAGGAGGAGCAATACTCAGATGAGGATAAGAAATTGTTTGAGATTGATGCAAAAGCCCATGGAATTCTGGCCATGGCACTGCCCAATGAAATCTATTCTGGGCTAATGCATTATGAAACTGCCCATGACATCTGGAATGCCTTGAAAGAACAATTTGGAGGAACAGATGAGGTCTTGGCAAATAATAGAGAAATCCTTGCCCAACAATATGAGACATTCTATCATAGGAAGGGTGAGACACTAACTTAACAGTTTGAGCGGTTTTCTTGTTTGATCTCTGAATTAAAAATGGTCAAACATGAGTAAACCAATAGCCACATGAATAACAGATTTCTCAGATCACTGCCTGAGAGATGGGACACATATACTATTGTCCTACGCTCCAGTGCAAATTTGGACAAACTATCTCTCACCCAACTCCATGGGAAATTGCTCACATTTGAGAGAGAGATAGAACAGAAATGAAAACTGTCATCATCTGGAAAGCTCACTCATGACTTTGTACCAAGAAACACTGCCTTGGTAAGTCATGAGTCAGAGTATGCAGGATCAGAATGCCACTATGATGAGCATATTGATTTCACCTCAAACAATTCTAATCATGCCTTTGTGAGTGTTGATTGTCATTCTGGTAATAATAGTGACAATCTATGCTTTATCATGGATGATTTGAAGGGCATTGCTCATGATGATTTAGAAGAGATGGATATTTTCAGCCAAATGGCCTTGATCAATATCAGATCTCAGAAATTCTACAAGAGAACTGGCAGGAAATTTCCTGGACTCTCTGACAAAACCAAAGTCGGTTTTGACAAGAGCAAGTTGAAGTGTCACAAATGCCATAGGCTTGACACTTTGCAAGAGAGTGTAGATCAACTGGATCTAACACCTCTGCACCCCTTTTGACTTTTCCAAATAACAATTCACAATTCAAAGGGCAACATTCTGCTGGTTCTAGTCATTCATCACACCCTCAATCTCCTGCATATTTTCTTCCTCAGGGTCAAATGCCATATCCTTATCCCCGCTATTATATGCCACAGTCAAATCAAGTTGAAGCTCCTATAGTACCACAACCTCATGCACTACCAGAACCTCAACCATCTCCATCTCAATCACAACCTCATCACAGCTTCTTCACACCTGGAGTCGTTGACTGGAGTAGCTTACCTGATAACTTGTCTGGTCACACTGAGCAATACTATGCTGGTGCTAGTCAACATGGTGGTGAACACCCTTTTGGAAATCTTACTCTCATGGCCCTGGAGTCTACTGAGGGTCCCTGCTCAAATGCATCATCTTCACAGGTAACTCAGGTATCTTCAGAGGCTAAAGCCAAGTTATGTTTGAATCATGCATAGCTTCCTTTGTCTCTATTAGAGAGGCAAATGTAGCATTAAAAATCAAAAACTTGAGTTTGAGAAAACCATTTCCAAAAGAAAAGCTGAGTATGAGTCTGCTCTTAACAATAAAAGTGATGAGATTTATAAGCTTAAATGCCAATTAAATGATGAAAAGGCCAAGCTAGAGGTTATTCTGGAAGACCACATGAGTCTCAAAGAAAAACATGCAGTGACCCAAGTTGAGTGTGATCGCTGGGTCTCATGATGCAAGGGATTTGAAATGCTTCTTAGTAAGCAATCAGCTTCCAATGTGAAGTTTGGCATTGGTTATAATCACACTGCTCCTCCTACAGATTTTGCTTCAAGAGCAGAAGTGAAATCTGATGGAGAAAGCAATAACCAATCCACCTCATCATGTGATTCACTTTCTGATAGGGCACCATCAGAAGTTGAAGTTAGTATTATTCCTCGTTGAACCTATCAGCTGATCTTGATGGTTCAAATACTGACACTCACATGATCAAAGAGTTGATCAACTCAGGAGTTATTTCTGGAAGTCCTGAAAGGACTGGAGAGCAAGATTTAACACCTGAAGTTCAAACTCCAACTATTGTCAGCACTGAAGAGAAGAAAGCTGTCAGTAGAAAGGGTTTGAAGACTACTAAAGAGGAAGTCAAGAAAGCAAATATGCTTCCAAAGTGCTGAAGAACAAGTCTCTTCGGTAGTTTCATTCTCTTTAGTTGATGATCAACATAAGATGAAGAAGAAACCATGTGAAATATGTGGTTTGTTCAATCATCTTACAGATGATTGTTGTACAAAAGAGGATCCAAACTCAAACATAAAGAGGAAACTAAAGAGAAAATGGTTAAAATGAAAACTGAGTTTGAAGCCACATTTGTACCAGCAACATCAAATCCTGTAACCCTTAAGTCCAAAAAGAAATCCAAAAAGGAGGGTTAAACAGGTAACAGCTGAGATTGCTCAAAAGAAGAAGGTGCAACATAGGAACTTATCAAACTCCAATGCCAATGTGTCTGGAGAGCTGAAAGGTTTATCACAAAATCAGACTCAGCTGTTATGATGGTTCAACATCTATTGGGAAGAGTTAACCAATTAGATGTTCTTATGTTGAAACCACAGAAAAGTGGTCCAAGCCAAAGGATTCCTCTTCTTCACCATCTTCTTCCTCTCAGGCTGTTGTTCCAACAAACCTGTGTTTACCATCTGTTGATGAGAACAGGCCAAACCAAAAAGGTTTGGGTCTCAAAATCTAACTAATTTGTTGTGTTTTGCAGGGTTCTTCAACATGCCACAGAGGCATCTGGTATGTAGACAGTGGAGGATCCATGCTATGACAGGAAACAGATCACTTCTTAATGACTACTCTCAAGGAAGGAAGGGGTTTGTGTCATTTGGCAATGATGCAAAGGGTTACATCATCGGCAAAGGCTTTGTTCCAATGGGGAAATAAGTTTGATGATGTTAACCATGTGGAAAATCTCAAGTACAACCTCTTGAGTGTCAGTCAATGTGTGACAAAGGCCATGTTGCTCTTTTCACCAGTCATAACTATCGGATTCTGTCATCCATAGTTCTAAGTTTGATTGATAAGGTGTTGATGAATACACTCTCCTGAAGGCCAACAGGACAGGAAAGTGTATGCCTTAGATCTTTCCAAAAAATAGATCTTAAAGGCCATCCTTGCCTATTTTCCAAGGCTTCCCCTCAAGAATCTACTCTATGGCATAGAAGGCTGGGTCATGATAATCTCAAAAACAATCAGCTCATAAACCAGGTTTAGTAAGGGGACTGCCTATAAGGTGTTGGACCAAAAGAACCAATGAGCCAAGATCAGAAAACCTCTAAGTCCCACATGGTATCACAACGCTGCTGAAAGCCTCATCAGCAGTTTGACAAGTGCTGAAGACTTCAACAGCGAAGATCAAGTGCTGAAGACCTCAACAGCTGAAGAACTAAAGTGCTGAAGTACACAGCTGTAGAACACAAGTGCTGAAGATGAAAGACCAAAGTACTGAAGTACAACAGCTGAAGAGTTTACAAGTGCTGAAGATCAACAACTGATGTACAAAGTCTGAAGACAAAGACTGAAGACATCAGCTGATGATATCTACTGAAGACATCAGCTGATGAAACACCTGAAGGTCAAAGTCTGAAGATCAAGTACTGAAGCCTCAGTAGTTTGTCACAACTGCTGAAGAGTACTTCTTCAGTAGTTGTGATATCAGAGTTTTATATTTTTATGTTTCAGTAGTTTTGTAAAACGACTGAAGAGCCTGTTCTTCAGTCGTTGTAGTTTCAGTAGTTTTATATTTTGTACTTAACACTCTGATATGTTCTCAGTAGTTGTGAACATTTGAGTAGTTGTTAAGAGTTAGTTATTTTTGTATTAGATCTGCCAGTTGTCACTTTCCGTGATAACAGCAGTGATTGTTGCACTTTATATAAGGAGTGACAACCTATTGTAATGATAGAGATGAATGAATGGAATGAACGAATGATTTGATTAGAAATATTCTACATCTATAAACATTCCTTGAAATCAGAATATATATTCTCTCCCTATAACCGTATGCGCTCTTAATGCATACAAGTATCGATTGCTTGCTACAATTTGTCTAATTTATGTTTGTATTCCGCTGCTTTGAATCCTAATACATCAAACTTGTGATCACTGATCCTGTCAAATGGTATCAGAGCAGGTTAATCATTGATCGATCTAATAATTGATCATTGAAACTGCTATTCAAGATCTAAGTTTGATTGAATTAGCTTTTGTTTTTGCAAGAAACGGTTATAGAGATTGAATTTTCTGTATTTCTGCTCATTCATCCTGAGATCTTTTCTTGGTTCTCATTGAGTTTGTTGTGGTCTGTCTAAAACTTTTAAAAGCTTGAACTAAATTGTTTTTGAACTGGAAATGACTACTCCCTCCAATGATCCTCACAATACTGGTTCCTCAACCAAGCCACCAATGCTGGTTAGGAATGAGTATAACATATGGCAAAGACGTATGCTCCATCACCTGTCTGTTAACAACGCAGGGTGTTGGACATCAGTGGTACATGGTCCACACAAGCCTATGGTAAATAACCCGGAAACCAATCAAATGGTTCCGAAGAGGAGGGAGCAATACTCAGATGAGGATAAGAAGTTGCTTGAAATTGATGCAAAAGCCCATGGAATTCTGGCCATGGCACTGCCAATGAAATCTATTCTAGGCTAATGCATCATGAAACTGCCCATGACCTCTGGAATGCCTTGAAAGAACAATTTGGAGGAACAGATGAGGTCTTGGCAAATAATAGAGAAATTCTTGCCCAACAATATGAGACATTGTCTCATAGAAAGGGTGAGACACTGACTCAACAATATGAGCGGTTCTCTTGTTTGATCTCTGAACTAAAAATGGTCAAACTTGAATACACAATATTCAGATGAATAACAGATTTCTCAGATCACTGCCTGAGAGATGGGACACATATACTATTGTCCTACGCTCCAGTGCAAGTTTGGACAAACTATCTCTCACCCAACTCCATGGGAACTGCTCACTTTTAAGAGAGAGATAGAACAGAAGAGAAAGCTGTCTTCATCTGGAAAGCTCACTGAAGACTTTGTACAAGGCAACACTGCCTTGGTGGGTCATGAGTCAGAATATGCTTCATCTGAATGCCAGTATGATGAGCATATTAATTTCTCTTCAAGCACTTCTGATTCTGCATTTGTGAGTTTTGATGGTCAGTTTACTGGGTGTAATAATGACAATCTGTTTTCATTATGGATGATCTCAAGGGGATTGCTGATGATGACTTAGAAGAGATGGATATTTTGAGCCAAATGGCCTTGATAAATATCAGATCTCAGAAGTTCTATAAAGAACTGGAAGAAAATTCCCAGGACTCTCTGGCAAAACCAAAGTTGGTTTTGACAAGAGCAAGTTGAGGTGTCACAAATGCCAAAGGCTTGGACACTTTGCAAAAGAGTGTAGATCAACTGGATCTAACTCCACTGCACCCTTTGTGACTTTTCCTGGCAAAAGTCAACAACACAGAGGGCAACATCCTATCACCTCTAGTCATCATCCTCAACAACAATCTCCGGCATATTTTGTTCCTCAGGGTCAAATGCCATATCCGTACCCTTTTTATTACATGCCACAGTCAAATCAAGTTCAAGTTCCTATGGCACCACAACCTCATGCACTACCAGAACCTCGGCCATCCCAATCTCATCAACAACCTCAATCTCAACAACACAACTTCTTCACCCCAGAGTTGTTGACCGGAGCAGTTTACCAGATGACTTGTCTGGTCATGATCAACTGTTCTCAGGTGCTGGTCAACATGGTGGTGACAGTCCTTTTGGGAATCTAGCTCTTATGGCTTTGGAGTCTGCTGATACTTCATTTTCTAATGCCTCTACACCTTAGGTATCACAGGTATCCTCTGAGGCAAAAGCCAAATTATGTTCTGAACCATGCATAGCAGCATTTGCTTCCATTAGAGAAGCAAATGTAGCTCTAATTAATAAGAACATTGAGCTAGAACAAATAATTTCCAAAAACAAAGCTGAGTTTGAGTTTGTGCTCAAAGATAAAAATGATGAGATTTATAAACTGAATTGCCAAATAATTGATGATAAGGCTAGAGAAAAGTACTTCTAGAGAAGTACAAAGATCTCAAAGAAACCCTTGCAGTTACCTAGGTAGAGTGTGATAGATGGGTACAATCTTGCAAAGTTTTGAATGCTTCTTAGTAAGCAATCTGCTTCAAATGTGAAGTTTGGAATTGGTTACAATCACACTGCTCCACCTACAGATTTTACCCCAAGAGCAGAGGTAGAATCTGATGGTGAGAGTGATAACCAATCCATCACTTCATGTGATCTACCTTCTCATACAGCACAGTCAGAAGTAGCAGTCAGCATCAAGCCTCTTAAACCTATCAGTGATGTTGATGGTTCAATGCTGACATTCACATGATTAATGAGTTGATCAACTCAGGATTAATTCTGAAGGTCCTGAAAGGACTAGAGAGCAGGATTTAACACCTGAAGTTCAACTTCAACTGCTGTCAGTACTAAGAGAAACTGAAGTTAAGAGAGGTAAAACATTGAAGATTAATGAAGGCAGTAGAAGGAGTTTGAAGACTACTAAAGAGGTTGTCAAGAAAGCAAACAATGCTTCCAAAGCATGAAGAACAAGTCTTCTTTGCTTCACCCTCTTTAGTTGATATCAACCTAAGATGAAGAAGAAACCATGTGAAGTATGTGGTTTGTTCAATCATCTTACAAATGATTGTTGGTACAAAAGAGGTTCCAAACTCAAACTAAAAGAAGAAACTAATGAGAAAATGGTAAAAATGAAAACTGAGTTTGAGACCACATTTGTATCAGCAACATCAAATCCTGTAACCCTAAGTCCTCAAAGAAATCCAAAAAGGAAGGGGTTAAACAGGTGACAGCTGAGGGTGCTCAGAAGAAGAAGGTGCAACATAGGAACTTATCAAACTCCACTAGCAATGTGTCTGATGAGCTGAAAGCTTTATCACAAAATCAGACACAGCTGGTTATGATGGTTCAACATCTGTTGGGTAGAGTTAACCAACTAGATTCTCCTATGATGAAACCACAGAAAAGGAGGTCCAAGCCAAAGGACTCCTCTTCTACACCATCTTCTTCCTCTCAGGCTGTTGTTTCAAATAACCTGTTAGTTACCATCTATTGATGAGACCAGGCCCAAAACAAAAAGGTTTGGGTCTCTAAAACTAACTAATTGTTTATTTTTGCAGAGTTCTTCAACATGCCAAAGTAGCATCTGGTATGTAGACAGTGGGGGATCTATGCACATGACTGGGAACAGCTCTCTTCTTTATGACTACTCTCAAGGAAAGAAGGGATTTGTCTCTTTTGGCAATGATGCTAGGGGTTACATCATCGGTAAGGGCTTTGTCTCCAATGGAGAAATCAAATTTGATGATGTTAATCATGTGGAAAATCTCAAGTACAATCTCTTGAGTGTCAGTCAAATGTGTGATAAAGGCCATGTTGCCCTTTTCACCAGTCAAAACTGTAGGATTCTGTCATCCAAAGTTTTGCACTTGATTGACAAGGTGTTGGATGATCACACTCTCTGAAAGCCAACAGGACAGGAAGAGTGTATGCCTTAGATCTTTCTAAGAAGATAGATCTCAAAGGCAATCCTTGCCTATTTCCCAAGCCTCTTTTTGAGAATCTAAACTGTCGCACAGGAGGCTTGGTCATGTAATCTCCAAAAACATGAATCAGCTTACCCACAATAGTTTAGTCAGAGGCTTACCAATAAAGGAGTTCCACTGTGATGAAACCTGCACTGCTTGTTTAAAAGGAAAACAGCACAAAGTCTCATTCCCTCCTATTGAAGTGCCCAAGTCCCTGCCTGCTTGCAATTACTGCATATGGATCTATTGGTCCTGTGAGAGTAATAAGCATGGCAAAGAAGAAATACTGTCTGTAATTGTGGATGATTACTCCAGATTTGTATGGACTTTCTTTCTACATTCAAAGGATGAGGCTGCTCAGAAGATTATCACTTTGTGATGTATATTGAGAAGCAGTATTCCCTTCAGTCAAGTGTATTAGGAGTGACAATGGAACTAAGTTCAGAAATCATACACTTGATGACTTCTATCTTCAAAGGGAATCAAAAGGCAGTTCAGCATTCCAAGGACTCCAGAACAAAATGGAGTAGTGGAGAGAAAGAACAGGACCCTCATTGAAGCTGCAAGGTCCATGCTGGCTGACTCAGGTTTGCCACTGACCTTTTTGGCTGAAGCTGTCAACACAGCTTGTTATGTGCAAAATAGAGTTTTAGTAAATCGGAGGTTGATGAAGACTCCATATGAAGTTCTCCATCATTTGGCTCCTCTGATTTCATTTTTCAAAGCATTTGGGTGTCCTGTTTTATTCTCAACACAAAGGATCAACTCCATAAATTTGATCCTAAGGTGGATGCAGGGTACTTTTTTGGTTATTCATCTACTTGCAAGGCATACAGAGTTTTAACTACAGAACAAAGATGGTTGAAGAAACTCTACATGTTAAGTTCAATGAATCTCCAAAGGACAAGATTCCACAAAGCCCTGTGGAGTTATTTGATTTGGACATACTGCAATATGTTCCTTATCAAACTCCTGCTGTTGCTCCTGTCAACAGTTCACCAACTGGTGGTACTGCTGATGATGATGATGATTGCAGTACTCACCTCTTCAAGTTTAGTGATCAGCTGCCTAACTCAGCTAGACCTGATGTTCCTGTAGCTCCAGTAGCACCATCCACAACAAATGCTGATGAGATCTCTTCGATTCAACTTCCTTTGAATTACCATCCACTAATTGGTTTCAAGGAAATGATTCACCATCACCATCTGTTGCTGCTGAGCGGCTACAAACACTTGCACAGATCTCACTGTGTATCAAGATCTGAAGAATCACCCTATGTCTCAAATCATTGGTGATATCACTGCTGGAGTATCAACAAGAAGTCAATTGTCAAATTTCTGCTCTACGCTCTCTTCATCAGTCAATAAGAGCCAAAGAATTATTACATTGCTTTAAAGGACAATGGATGGGTTGATGCCATGCAGCTTGAGCTTCTTCAGTTCAAGAAACAGCAAGTGTGGGAACTGGTTCCTCTACCTCCAGGTAAGTGTGCAATAGGCACTAAATGGGTGTTTAGGAACAAAACTGATGAAAATGGGCTTATTGTTAAGAGCAAGGCCAGACTGGTTGTTCAGGGGTTTGCACAAGAAGAAGGTATTGATTATGATGAAACCTTTGCCCCTGTAGCCAGACTGGAAGCAATTCGATTGTTTTTAGCTTATGCTGCTTATCAAAACCTTAAAGTTTTTCAAATGGATGTCAAAAGTGCATTTTTGTATGGAAAAATTAAAGAAGAGGTTATGTATGTCAACCTCTAGGCTTTGAGGACAATAAACATCCTAATTGGGTGTATAAGCTTGATAAGGCTCTTTATGGGTTAAAACAAGCTCCCAGAGCCTGGTATGAGACATTATCAAACTTTCTTCTGGAAAACATTTCATTAGAGGCTCCATAGATAAGACTTTATTCATTAAGAAAGCTGGGCAGCATAATCTACTTGTTCAAATTTATGTAGATGATATCATTTTGCATCCTCTGATCCAAAGTTGTGTGATGCCTTTACAAAGTTGATGCAACAGAAGTTTGAAATGAGTGCCATGGGAGAATTACAGTTCTTTCTGGGGTTGCAAATCAAACAAAAGGCTGATGGAATTTTTATTCATCAGTCCAAATATACAAAAGATCTTTTGCAAAAGTTGATTTACAAAACTGTAAGCCTTGTTCTACTCCCATGTGCAGCACCACACAACTGGACACAGATCAGAAAGGTAAAGTGGTTGATGAAACACTTTACAGATGTATGATTGGGTCCTTGATGTATTTAACAGCTTCTAGACCAGATATTATGTTTGCTACATGTGTTTGTGCTAGATTTCAGCTGCAGCTAAAGAGTCTCATCTGATTGCAGTCAAGAGGATCTTTAGATATCTGCAAGGCACTCCATCTCTAGGTTTATGGTATTCTACCGGACATTCTGGTAAATTAGTTGCTTTTTCTGACAGTGACTATGCAGGTGTAAGTTGACCAGGAAATCAACTTCTGGTAGATGTCATTCCTAGGCAACTGCTTGATTTCTTGGCAGAGCAGAAACAGACCTCAGTTGCTACATCAACTGCTGAAGCAGAGTACATTGCTGCTGCAAGTTGTACATCTCAGGTACTCTGGCTTCAAAACCAACTTTTGGATTATGGCGTTACAGAGACTAAGACTCCATTGTTAATGGATAGTGCTTCAGCTCTTTGCATCGTCAAAAATCCAGTCCAGCACTCTAGGACCAAACATATAGAGATCAGACATCATTTTATAAGGGATTGTTTTGATAAAGGTCTGATTGATCCTAAGTTTGTGCCTAGTGCTGATGAGCTTGCAGACATTTTTACTAAGCCTTTGGATAGTTCAACTTTCCAAACCTGGTGTTAAGGCTTGGTATGCTGCAACTAGAATAAGTGACAACTACTGATGATCTTAGTAATAAGTACTGATGATCATTAGTACCTATGTCACATATAAGTACTGATGAGCTCTTTTACCCTCAGTAGTTTTTATAACTACTGAAGGCTAAATGTCTCACAAGTACTGAAGTACTTCATCTGTTCTAAACAACTGATGTAGTTACAACTACTGATGTAGTTACAACTACTGCAATAGTAAAAACAGATAGTACTGATGTCCTATGAAACAACTGAAATCAGCCAAAAAGACTGATGAATGTGTTGAGGACAGTATGAAACAGCTGAAAAGCTAAGAATTGACGAAAACAGCTGAAGAGAACTTTCTCTTCAGTCGTTTGTACAACTGTTGTTTCATTCTAAACAACTGAAGCAAAACCACGTCTTCAGTAGTTTATAACTATTGATGACTAATCCCAAGTCTTCAGTTGTTTACAACAGCTGATGACAAAACCACTGTCTCAGTAGTTTCATAACTACTGATGACAAACACCAAGTTCTCAGTTGTTTCAATCATCTGAAGTCAAAACCACGGTCTTCAGTAGTTTTCTAAACTACTGATGCCTAACACCACGACTTCAGCTGTTTCAACGTCTGAAAGGATAATACCATGTCAACGTTCGTTTAAAACTACTGATGACTAACACCACATCCTTCAGTCGTTCTCTTACCCGTACCCTATATATATCCCTAACCTTAGCTCTCAATGCTTCATCTTCTTCAAACCTAACGTTCCTCTCCAAAACTTCCCTCTTCTCAATGGCGTCTATGCAAATTAAACCGCGACACAACTGTGTTGCCTACCTCACTAAATCGCCTATCTGGACTAAGTTCGATACTGCTATCGATCTTATGGTTCAGTCCCAATACAACACGACATTTCTTCTGAATCCCATATTACATGCCGAATCCTTGCACCAATTTTGGATCACGTTACTGTTACCACTGGGGGAGAACAACACACCATCCCTCCATCGGTCGTAACAACAAAGAAGTAGTCATAAACTCCTGCAATAATCCGCCAAATTCTTCAACTGAATGATGCTAGTTCTCCTGCTAGATATCCGAAGGGCACCATAGATCTATCTTTGCTCAACATGGATATCAAGGCGATCTCAGTGCCTCCACTATCATGAAGAAACTCTTTAATGACGCTGAGCACCTGATTTTTCACATGGTGAATGTGTGTTTGGCCCCTAAGACGTCGTCTTGGGATCAAATGTCAACAAAATGGCAGCAGGTAATGTATTCTATTCTTGAGCAACAACCACTTAATTTTTCAGAATAATATTTTTAGAGCTCAAGGATATGGCTCAAAAACTAACTGCCAACCGTTGGATACTATATCCACGGTTCATAATGGCCATCATTACAAACCAGCTTAATGCTGAGGGACTTGTTGGCTTGGGAGTCCCTGCTACGGCTGTACTGCCGGAAGTATACTCCGGCACAACTCTGACCGGACACTCAAAATGGCTGCCAAGCTGCGAAAACCCACGCAGCTGGAACCCACAGCCACCACCTCCAAATCAAAGTCCCCACCAAACCCACCAAAAAGAAACCCAAAACGGCTACTCAGGGAATTGAGTCCCCTGAGGATGCCCCTGCAACACAAACGCAGGATATATCCACTAGTCCAAACCCCTAGTGGATACAATGACTCCTCCAGCCATAGCCGCTCAGGCTTCCTCTCAACAGGAGCCTGCAGCAACCACACAAGGGGCACCTACATCTCTGGGATCTTCCTCACTTGAGGAGATTGCCATTGAAGAGCACAACCTCCCCAGGTGCACACTGCTTCTACCCCTTCACCCCAAACAACCGCCTCTCACAGCCCAACTTTAATAGTTGCACAAGTGCTGACTCAATTGCACTCCTCACCCCCTCCCTAGAAACCACTTACTACTGAGAATACATCTACAATTGAGGTGGAGGAACACAGTGCACTTGAGAACCCACAGCACAGGGGTTTCCCACTTCTATCTCCTGGTGTAGACAAGGAGCTTAGAATATCTAGTGAGGCTGCCACCTCCTCTGACTCAGCACATGACCAGAGTGAGGCTGGTAACATTGCTAAGACCTCACTAGAGGCAACAGCTGATGATGGACATTGTCCTGAGGCTGGAAGTCCCCAGTACCAAGCACAAGGGGCACATGCACCAACTGGTCTACACCCAGTGCATGTAAATCCTGCTCTAAGCAGGAGGTCAGATGATTCAGTTTGGCTGATGATGACCTGGGCTTTTTCTATGATGTTCTTGCCTAGAACACAATCCTTGAAGAGAAAGTCAGTAGGCTGCAAAACCTACTTGACCAACTCTCACAAGGAGAAAGACCATCTGCCTCTACCCACCCACAGATGGCACCTTCACTTGAAGGTTTCCCAAACACTGAGCCACTCCAAACTCAACTACCTGCCTCTGCTTCAGGCCCTACTTCTCAGGAACAGAACCCTCCTGAGCAAATAGGTACTGTACTTCAAAATTCCCTCCCTCTCATCACACCCATAATCACTTATATTGTGACTAAAGCCATTGATGAGAGGCTTTCCTCAACTTTACAGCCCTTGGTTGATGCTGCTGTCCAAAAGACTCTTTCTGCGGTACAAACCCCTTCCTCCAATGCAACCAAAAAGGGGGAGAGTACTGCAGTGAAAGAAAAGAAGAGGAAAAGAACAGAGGAGAAGAAGGAAGAGAAGCAAGCCCAAGAGGAGGAGAAAGAAAAGCAACCTCTGCTCACTTACAAGCGAAAGAGAAGTGCTGATGATCACACTGCTGAAGACAAATCCTTGGAGGAGCTGGTCAAAGAAGCTGACACTACACACAGCCGATCCATGGATAAAATGATTGAACAACTCTTCAGGCAGGGGTTTGACACAGCCACACTGGATAGTGAGATCAGAAGGTTAGAAGTACAAGTGATACAAACCCGTGGGCAGGGTATGATGCTCTGGAAAAAGAGAGAGATTGGAATAATGATCCGCTTTATTGCAAAATACTTGGGAAGATCATTAATGGAGATCCGCGCATGGACCAGGGACAACATTCTGGCTATAGCCACCAGAATCTGTCTGTCTGAGCAATTTAACAAAGGGATTATTGTGGAAGCCCTCGATGAGGCTGGGGCTGGTAAAAGGTTAGAGATGGCTAAACTCACAAAGGCGAAACTAACTACAAAGATGCTAGATCAACCTTCCCTTCCACCCACTGAAACAGATCCTATCCCTCAAATCTCCCAACCAATCTCTAAGCCAAAATCCAAACATCCTCATTCTTCAAAACGAATTCCTTCACCAACCCAACCATCATCCAGTGATGTACCCAGAAGGAGGAGAAGGGTGCTGAGGATGGAAGAAGAAGAAGAAGAGGAGGATGAAGATGATAGTCTGCCACTCTCTACTGTTCTGAAGCTACCAAAACCCCAAGTCAACCCATGATCACACCTGACTCTCAAAGGGAAATGGTCAGAGTCAAGATAGAAGAAGAAGAACAGCAGAAACAGCACGATGAGCAACTGTTGAAGATGGTTGACAAGGAATTTCCTCAGTCATCATCTATTCAAGCCATGAAAGGGCATGCTCAAAGGCTGTACACTCTCAGGCACACCTTTCAGTATCAGAAGAAGAGTGAGAGTATGGCCAGACCCCAGGGTGAGTTCTAGAATCCATAAGAACTATCCCACACAGATACAACGGCCAGGTACGAAAAACAATAGAGTCTACCATCATGTTGGCTGTTGTAGTCTCACCTTGGAAATCATTGATGAATTCAAGAAAGCTCACCAAGCAAAGAAGACCCCTCAAGCTTTACTAGAAAACAAGATGATAAAGAAGGGGTTGCTATATAAGAAGCTTGAAGACATCCACAAGAATGAACTCCAGTTACTCCTTGAAGGCAACCATCCTGATGAATTTGTATATAGGGAGGTAACTACGGTGGAGCTGAAAAATGGCAGGACCATGAAGTACTTATCAGAGTACTATGGTCCAGAGTTCTTCTTCGAAGGAGGAGTAGAAGAACTCTCTCAGGAGGAACAAGTTGTTCTCCTTGAGGCCTATGTTCGTGAGTCATACAGACTCATTATGGGGAAGTAAATCTCATGAATGGGATAACAACTCTGTGTCCAGTTCCCCAAAACAGAGTTCCCATTCATACTCTGCCAAACAAATATTGAGATTTCTTCCAGGCCGGAGCTTACATGGGTCATCTCTTCTACTGATCAAGAAGGAAAAAGACCAACATTTTGCCATCAATAAGTGGGAGAATAAATAAGTTACAGGTTTTGGCTGCATTGGTTCAGGGGGAGTTTGTTGGACCAAAAGAACCAATGAGCCAAGATCAGAAAACCTCTAAGTCCCACATGGTATCACAACAACTGCTGAAAGCCTCATCAGCAGTTTGACAAGTGCTGAAGACTTCAACAGCCGAAGATCAAGTGCTGAAGACCTCAACAGCTGAAGAACTAAAGTGCTGAAGTACAACAGCTGAAGAACACAAGTGCTGAAGCTGAAAGACCAAAGTACTGAAGTACAACAGCTGAAGAGTTTACAAGTGCTGAAGATCAACAACTGATGTACAAAGTCTGAAGACAAAGACTGAAGACATCAGCTGATGATATCTACTGAAGTCATCAGCTGATGAAACACCTGAAGGTCAAAGTCTGAAGATCAAGTACTAAAGCCTCAGTAGTTTGTCACACTGCTGAAGAGTACTTCTTCAGTAGTTGTGATATCAGTAGTTTTATTTTTATGTTTCAGTAGTTTGTAAAACGACTGAAGAGCCTGTTCTTCAGTCGTTGTAGTTTCAGTAGTTTTATATTTTGTACTTAACACTCTGATATGTTCTCAGTAGTTGTGAACATTTCAGTAGTTTGTTAGAGTTAGTTATTTTTGTATTAGATGCCAGTTGTCACTTTCCGTGATACAGCAGTGATTGTTGCACTCTATATAAGGAGTGACAACCTATTGTAATGATAGAGATGAATGAATGGAATGAACGAATGATTTGATTAGAAATATTCTACATCTATAACATTCCTTGAAATCAGAAATATATATTCTCTCCCTATACCGTATGCGCTCTTAATGCATACAAGTATCGATTGCTTGCTACAATTGTCTAATTCCTGTTTGTATTCCGCTGCTTTGAATCCTAATACATCAAACTGTGATCACTGGTCCTGTCAGAAGGAGTTCAAATGTGAAGATACTGCACTGCTTGTTTAAAAGGAAAACAGCACAAAGCTTCATTTCCCTCCATAGAAGAACCTAAGTCCACTGCCTGCTTACAGCTTCTTCACATGGTTCTCTTTGGTCCTGTGAGAGTGATGAGTATGGCTAAGAAGAATACTATCTGGTATTATGGATGATTACTCCAGATTTGTATGGACTTTCTTCTTGCATTCAAAGGATGAGGCAGCTCAGAAGATTATCAACTTTGTGTTGTATGTTGAGAAGCAGTATTCCCTCTCAGTCAAGTGTATTAGAAGTGATAATGGAACAGAATTCAGAAACAATACACTTGATGAGTTCTACCTCTCAAAGGGAATCAAGAGGCAGTTTAGCATTCCAAGAACTCCTAAACAAAATGGAGTAGTGGAGAAAGAACAGGACCCTTATTGAAGCTGCAAGGTCCATCTTGGCTGATTCTGGACTGCCAATGACTTTTTGGGCTGAAGCTGTCAATACAGCTTGCTATGTACAGAATAGAGTTCTAGTAAATTAGAGGTTGATGAAGACTCCATATGTTCTTCCTCATTTGGCCCCTCTATTTCATTCTTCAGAGCTTTTAGGTGTCCTTGTTTCATTCTCAACACACGGGATCAACTCCAAAAATTTGATCCTAAGGTGGATGCAGGGTACTTTGTTGGTTATTCATCAACTTACAAGGCTTGCAGAGTATTCAACTGTCGGACAAAGATAGTTGAAGAAACCTTGCATGTGAAGTTCAATGAATCCCCTAAGGATACAATTCCACAAAACCCTGTGGAGTTGTTTGATCTGGACATTCTGCAATATGTTCCTTATCAACCGCCTGCTGTTGCAGATCATATGAATCCATCATCTTCTGTAGCTAGTCATCCATCTGGTGTTAGTGATGATGATGATGATATCAGTAATCACCTTTTCAAGTTTAGTGATCAACTGCCTGATTCAGCTAGACCTGATGTTCCTGTAGCTCCAGTAGCACAATCCACAACAAATGCTGATGAGATTTCTACAACTTCAACTTCCTTTGAATTACCATCTACTGATTGGTTTCAAGGAATGCTTCACCATCACCATCTGTTGCTGCTGAGCCTGCTACAAACACTTGCACAGATCTTATTGTGTACCAAGATCTGAAGAATCACCCTATGTCTCAAATCATTGGTGATATCAATGCTGGCGTGTCAACAAGAAGTCAATTGTCAAATTTCTGCTTCTATGCTCTCTTAATTAGTCAGCAAGAGCCAAAGAACTATCACATTGCTTTAAGGGACAATGGATGGGTTGAAGCCGTGCAGCTTGAGCTTCTTCAGTTCAAGAAACAGCAAGTGTGGGAACTGGTTCCTCAACCTCCAAGTAAGTGTGCAATAGGCACTAAATGGGTGTTTAGGAACAAAACTGATGAAAATGGGCTTATTGTTAAGAACAAGGCCAGACTCGTTGTATAGGGGTTTTCACAAGAGGAAGGTATTGATTATAATGAAACCTTTGCCCCTGTAGCCAGACTGGAAGCAATTTGATTGTTTTTAGCTTATGCTGCTTATCACAACCTTAAAGTTTTTCAAATGGATGTCAAAAGTGCATTTTTGTATGGGAAAATTAAAGAAGAGGTTTGTATGTCAACCACCAGGTTTTGAGGACAATAAACATCCTAATTGGGTGTATAAGCTTGATAAGGCTCTTTATGGGTTGAAACAAGCTCCTAGAGCCTTGTATGAGACATTATCAAACATTCTTCTAGAAAATAATTTCACTAGAGGCTCCATAGAAAAGACTTTATTCATTAAGAAAGTTGGGTAGCATAATCTACTTGTTCAAATTTATAGATGATATTATTTTTGCATCCTCTGATCCACAGTTGTGTGATGCCTTTACAAAGTTGATGCAACAGAAGTTTGAAATGAGTGCCATGGGAGAATTACAGTTCTTTCTGGGTTTGCAAATCAAATAAAGGCTGATGGAATTTTCATTCATCAGTCCAAATACACAAAAGATCTTTTGGAAAAGTTTGATTTACAAAACTATAAGCCCTATTCTACTCCCATATGCAACATCACATAACTGGATACAGATCAGAAAGGTAAAGTGGTTGATGAAACACTTTACAGATGTATGATTGGGTCCTTGATGTACTTAACAGCTTCTAGACCAGATATTGTGTTTGCTACATGTGTTTGTGCTAGATTTCAGGCTGCACCTAAGGAGTCTCATTTGATTGCAGTCAAGAGGATCTTTAGATATCTGCAAGGCACTCCATCTCTAGGTTTATGGTATTCTACTAGACATTCTGGTAAATTAGTTGCTTTTTCTGACATTGACTATGCAAGGTGTAAGTTGACAAGAAAGTCCACTTCTGGAGGATGCCAATTCTTAGGCAACTGCTTGATTTCTTGGCAGAGTAAGAAGCAGACCTCAGTTGCTACATCAACTGCTGAAGCAGAGTACATTGCTGCTGCAAGCTGTACATCTCAGGTACTCTGGCTTCAAAACCAATTATTGGATTATGGCATACAGAGACTAAGACCCCATTGTTAATGGACAGCTCTTTAGCTCTTTGTATTGTCAAGAATCCAGTCGAGCACTCTAGGACTAAACATATTGAAATCACACACCATTTTATTAGAGATTGTTTTGAGAAAGGTCTGATTGATCCAAAATTTGTTCCTAGTGCTGATGAGCTTGCAGACATCTTCACTAAGCCCTTGGATAGCACAACTTTCCAAAACCTAGTGCTAAGGCTTGGTATGCTGCAGCTAGAATAAGTGACAACTACTGATGATCTCAGCTCACAAGTACTGATGATCATTAGTTTATTATTGTCATATATAAGTACTGAAGTTATCCTCCCTTCAGAAGTTTTTAAAACTACTAGAGCTTAAGTAACTTCTCAGTACTCAAGTACTTTATTTGTTAAAACAGCTGATGTAGTTACAACAGCTGATGTAGTCACAACAGCTGATGTAGCTACAACTACTGATGTCAGAAATGCACATAAGTACTGATGACCAATGAAACGTCTGAAACTCAGATCTAAGTCTGATGAGTAAGTGTGGAGGTCAGACTGAAACAGCTGAAAAGCTATGAATTGACGAAAACAGCTGATGAGAAATTTCTCTTCAGTCGTTTATACAACTACTGTTTCATTAAAACAACTGAAGCCAAAACTATGCCTTCAGTAGTTTACAACTACTGAAGACTAACACCAAGTCTTCAGCTGTTTACAACAACTGATGCAAAACGACGGTCTTCAGTAGTTTCACAACTATTGATGACAAACACCAAGTCCTCAGTTGTTTTCATCATATGAACTGAAAACCACGACCTTCAGTAGTTTCATAAATACTGATGGTTAACACCAAGACTTCAGTTGTTTCAACGTCTGATTGTCAAAACCAAGTCTTCAGTTGTTTTATAACACCTGATGACAACATCACCACTGTCAGTCGTTTTAAACCTCTGAAGGTTAATACCACGTCATCAGTAGTTTCAAACAGCTGATGACCACACCAAAACCTTCAGCAGTTTTCTTTCAGCCTTTTCCTATCCCAACCCTATAAATACCTGTCTTCTTCTCAAACGTTCCATTAGCCGTTCTTCTGACCTTCATACTTTCAAAAATGGCAACCATGAGCCTAAAACCACGACACACTACGTTGCATACCTTACCAAGTCGGCTTTCTGGAACAAATTTGATAATGCCATTGACCTAATGGTGGATTCCCCATATCGCACAGCCTTTCTCTTGAATCCGACGATCTACCCTGAATCTCTCAGTCAATTCTGGTCAAATGTTTTTGTTCATACTGATGAGTCTACTGGCCAAACCTCTGTTCGGTCCCTCGTCAACTAGAAACCAGTGGTTGTTACAGCCGACATCATTCGTCAGGCATTACACTTACATAACTCCACCACTATGACTGAATACCCAAAGGGCACAATGGATATGTCCTTTATCAATAATGGGTATGAAGGTGATCTTCGGCTACAACTATTCTGAAGAAACATTTCCATGATGCTGAAAAACTTATCTTTCACATGGTAAATGTATGCTTAGCTTCAAAGACATCCTCTTGGGATCAAATGTCATCCCAATGGCAACAGGTATTGTATTCTATTCTAGAACACCAACAGCTAAATTTCTCTGAAATCGTGTTTCTAGAAATAAAGAACTTGGCTTAGAAACCTGCGGCAAACCGCTGGCTATTATATCCCAGGTTTCTGATGGCCATTATTTTAAATGAATTAAAATCTGATGGCCTTGTTGGCCTTGGAGTCCCTGCACCAGCTGTTTTGGCTGAGGTATACTCCAGGCACAACTCAGACCTCACTCTCAAAGAAGCTGCCCGAATGCTAAAACCCAAGCAGAGGGAACCCACAGCTTCCACCACCAGATCCAGAGTCCCCACCAAACCAAAATCCAAACCCAAACAAGCTAATCAGGGAGATGAGTCCCCTGATGATGCTCCTGTACCACCAAACAGGATAAACCTACTGGTTCAAACCTCCAGTACTGTTAAAGACTCAACCAGCAACAGCCGCACAGGTATCCTCTCAAAAGGATCCTGTTGCAACCACTTCAGGGGAAACCACATTACTGAGACCTCTCTCACTTGAGGAGGTTATCATTGAAGAGCATCCCTCTCCCTGGATGCAATCAGCTTCTATCCCCTCTCCCCATGCAAATGCCCCCCAAAGTCCAACCATTATAATTGCTAATGTGCTGACTCAGTTGCATGCCTCTCCTCCTCCCCTACAACCACCAACAAAGGGGAGAACAACAACAATTGAGGAAGAGGATACACATGCTTCTGAAAACCCACAGCACCGGGGTTTAAATGTTCTATCTCCTGGTGTCGATATGGAAATCAGAACATCTGGTGAGGCTGCCACCTCTTCTGAATCAGCATATGATCAGACTGAGGTTGGTAACATGACTAAGACCTCACCAGAGGCAACAGCTGATGAAGGACAAAGTCCTGAGGCTGGAAGTCCCTAGTTCCAAGAAAAAGGGGCACATGCTAAAACTGGTCTACACCCGGTGCATGTACATCCTGCTACAAGCAGGAGGTCAGGTGATTCAACATCTGCTGATGATGACCTAGACTTTTTCTATGATGTTCTAGCCCACAACACCATCCTGGAGGCTGAGGTAAGCAGACTACAAGAACAGCTTGCCAAGAAGTCTCAGGATGTAAGTCCATCTGCCCCCACTAACCCACAGATGGCACCTTCATTTGAAGGTCCCCCAAACACTTCACCCTCTCACTTCACTGAGCCTCCAGCCTCTGCCTTTCGCACTATCTCTCAGGGACAGAACCCCCCTGAGAAGATGGTTGCTGCATTCCAACAATCCTTACCTCTCATCACTCCCATCATCAATGACATTGTTCATAAAGCCATTGATGAGAGGATCTCCTCAAGTCTACAACCACTCATTGATGATGCTGTGCACAAGAAACTTTCTGCGGTACAAACCCCTGCAACCAATGCATCCAAAAAGGGGGAGAGTACATCAGTGAAAGAAAAGAAAAGAAAAAGAACTGAGGATGAGAAGGCACAAGAGAAAACCAAGGAGTTGGAGAAGGAAAAGGAACAACAACTGATCACTTACAAAAGAAAGAAAAGTGCTGGTGATCAAAAGAATGCTGAAGAAAAATCCTTGGAGGAGTGATAAAAGATGCAGATGAAGCACACAGCCAATCCATGGACAAAATCATTGAGCAACTCTTCAAGCAAGACTTTGATACAGCCAAACTAGACAGTGAGATCAGGAGGTTGGAAGTAAATGAAATCCAAAACAGATGGGCTGGGTACAGTGTGCTGGAGAAAAAGAGATTGGAGATCATGATTCGATTCATAACCAAATATTTAGGAAGATCACTGATGGAGATTCGTTCATGGACCAGAGACAGCATTCTGGCTATAGCCACAAGAATCTGTTTGTCTGAGCAATTTCATAAGGGGATAATTATTGAAGCACTTGATGAGGCTGGAGCTAGGAAAAGGCTTGAAATGGCAAAACTCACAAAATCCAAACTTACAACCAAAATGCTTGAACAACCTTCCCAATCACCCACTCAAAAACAGCCTACCCCTCAAATCTCCAAACCAATCTCAAAACTCAAATCCAAACATCCTCAACCCTCAAAACCAATTCCTTTACCACAAAAACCAACCAACCATCATCCAGTGATGCACCTAGAAGGAGGAGAAGGGTGCTGAGGATAGAAGAAGATGAAGAAGAAGATGATGAAGATGATAGTCTGCCACTCTCTGCTGTTCTAAGGGTACCAGAACCCAGGTGTCAACTCATGATCACACCTGACTCACAAAGGGAAATGGTTAGAGTAAAAATTCAAGATGAAGAACAGTAGAAGCAGCACGATAAGCAACTACTAAAGATGGTTGACAAGGAATTTCCCCAGTCATCATCTATACAAGCCATGAAAGGGCATGCTCAGAGGCTATACACTCTTAGACACACATTTCAGTATCAAAAAGAGAGAGTGAGAGTATGGCCAGAGCCCAAGGTGAGCTCTAGAATACACAAAAGATCCATTCCACATAGATACAATGGTTAGGTTAGAAAAACAATAGACTCTACAATCATGTTGGCCATTGTAGTCTCACCTTGGGAAATACTCGATTAATTCAAGAAGGCTCATCAATCAAAAATGACCCCTCAAGCCTTACTGGAAAACAAGATGATCAAAAAGGGGTTATTATATAAGAAGTTTGAAGACATTAAGAAGAATGAGCTCCAGTTACTCCTTGAGGGCACCCATCCTGATGAATTGTCTATAGGGAAATAACTACTGTGGAGTTGAAGAATGGCAGGACTGTAAAGTACCTATCTAAGTACTATGGTCCAGAGTTCTTCTTTGAAGGAGGAGTAGAAGAACTCTCCAAGGAGGAACAAGTTGTTCTCCTTGAGGCCTATGTTCGTGAGTCTTACAGACTCGTAAATGGGAAGTAGGTTTCATGGTTGGGATCACAACTCTATGTCCAGATTCCCCAAAACAGAGTTCCCCTCCATACTTAGCCAAACACATGATTAGAAACCTCTTCCTGGCCTGTGCTGATCCGATTCTCTGAAGCTGATCAAGAGAAGTCATTGCCAACAATAAGTGGGACCTCAATAAAGTTAAAGGTTTTGGCTGCATTGGTTCAGGGGAGTTTGTTGGACCAAAAGAACCAATGAGCCAGATCAGAAAAACCTTTAAGTCCCACAGACGTCACAACAACTGCTGAAGACACAAGTGCTGAAGACAAAGTCTGAAGACACAAGAGCTGAAGACAGTCTGAAGACACAAGTGCTGAAGACAAACTCTGAAGACACAAGTGCTGAAGACAAAGTCTGAAGACACAAGTGCTTAAGACAGTCTGAAGACACAACTGCTGAAGACAAAGTCTGAAGACACAAGTGCTGAAGACAAAGTCTGAAGACACAAGAGCAAAAGACAGTCTGAAGACACAAGTGTTGAAGACAAAGTCTGAAGACACAAGTGCTGAAGAAAAAGTCTGAAGACAAGTGCTGAAGACAAGTACTGAAGACCAAGTATCAGACGTTGTCACAACAGCTGAAGAGATCTTCTTCAGTAGTTGTGATGGTTTTCTTTCAGTAGTTTTATATTTTCCCTTTTCAGTAGTTTTGTAATCAGTAGTTTAGTTTCAGTAGTTTAGTTTCAGTAGTTTAGCATCAGTAGTTTTATATTTTGTGCTTAGCACTCTCTGATATGTTCTCAGTAGTTGTGAACATTTTAGTAGTTTGTTAAGTGTTAGTTATTTTTGTAATAAATCTGCCAGATGTCACTATCCCGTTATATGAGCAGTGATTGCACTCTATATAAGGAGTGTCAACCTAATTGTATAAGTGAATGATTGAGCAGAAACATTTGATATAATTGAAACATTCCTTTTCACAGAAATATATTCTCTTGTTACAACCGTATTTGTTCTTAATGCATACGAATATCAATTCTTGCTATAATTTGTCTAATTCTTGATCTTATTCTGCTGCGTTACACTCTAATCCATCAAAGTTGAGATCACTGATCCTGTCAAAGAGCGAAATGACCAATCATTGAAGTGAATAGAGGAGTTGGAGGCCTCTAACAAGACTATCATGCTCCAACTAAAGGATCAAAAGTTGAGCCTCTAAAGAATAGAGAGGGTGATGATGATGATGATGTTGATGATGATGATGAAGATGATGATGATAGTGATGATGATGAACGAGTGAAGATAAAGGGCCAAGGGGAAAGCAGGATGATAATGATGAAGAAGGAGATGCAGCTGCATCTACCTTAGCTCAGGGTCAAGAGAGAAGGACAAAGAGAAATCAAGACCAAGGAGTATCATCCTCTACCCCACATGCTGAGAAGCCAGCTATCCAAGACAAAAGTAATGCTGAGTAGTTTATGTATTTGAAAACTTTGTATTTGAATATTGCATTAATATTATGTAATAAATGTTTATAATCTTTATCAAATGGTTGATTGTCTTGATTAATTCCAAATTGTTATGTGTTTACATGTTTAAGTCAAGTAGATCAAACATCTCAGCAAGATGAGTATGATGTTGCTCCCCTACAGCAAATCAAGTCTCAATTCACAATGATTCTTGATTTGCAAGGGATTGTCAGAAGGTCGGTAAGCTAGACTCCTGAAGAAGGAGAAATCATTCACGACCTCACTGACGAGCAACTTGCAGAGATGTTCAGGCTAAACCCAGACGAGATAGTCAAAGATGCACCTACTTTTGATGTGACAAGTGATGACGAGCTAAATGAAGTAGATGAAATAGAGATTCATGATGTCACGGTTGAGTACTATCCAGAGTACACTAACTGAGAGGGAAATGTGATCCTCAACTGGGGTGAGACTCTCGGAAATGCTACATTTGACAAACTGGATGAGGTGGAAAAGGAAACAGAAAAGAATGAAAACCAAGCCCAAGCCTCGGACACTGATGTTGATTTCAAGAAGGCTGAATGGGCGGCTTGTTTTGCTGAGATACGGGCCCAACGCACTGCTCAAAAGCCAAATGCCTACACCAAGCTATACAAGGTCAAGAAACGTCTAAAGGTGTCGGACAAGATTATTGCATGGGCATATTTTGAGGATCTTAACCTCTATGCAGTTAAAAGGGAGAAGGGTATATAGTACTTCAAATTCCCACATGATCTGAAGAGTCTCCCTGGTTTTGAGCTCAACCAGCTGACACTCCTGAATTTGTTATATGCTGATCCAAGGAAAATGTCAGGCTAGTATCAGGCTACACTAAAGAAAGAATACCACACAAGATGGGTAAACTTCAGACCTCAACAACCGAAGAGGTACATTCGAAGGTCTGAAATGGACCCGATATCTGGAAAGCCAAAGGTGGTGTTGAAGTGGAGTCCTCCACGCACTATTTCTATGATTCCCTTACGGGAAATGCCACACGACTTCACTCCTCACTTCAAATGATGGTATTATGAGTGGAGAACAGGCGAAGCGGTCATAGTTCTACAGATAGAGAGCAAAATGGAAACTATTCGGGTGTTTGACTCTATGTTGCTAACCAACTTCTCTACTGATGATGTCTATACCTTATACAAGTGGCCACTATTCTATGACCCACAAGATATAGTACAAACCCTCCAGTTCCAAAATGTCATACGACTCTGTTTCGCATTCGAGATACATGCCGGAGTTACAAGAGAGGAAGAGTACAAGAAGTTTGAGGAGCTAATGAAGAATGTTAGACAATGATATAAACTAGGTCCAAGGGGGAGTTTTTTGATACATATATAGCTAGTTTAGGAGCTTAATGTAAAATGTCTTTCATGTCTTCCATATATGTAATGAATGAGTTGAATGAAATGAAATATGTGATTGATAATAATATTGTTTAATGTTTCATTGTTTATTGTATCATAATGCATATTGAACTAACTATATAGGTTTGTGGTTGTTTACACAGTTCTTAGTCAAGAATGGTTAGAAATGTGTTTTAAACTTAATCGTATGAAGTCTTCATGCGAATGGACCATGCTAATGGACCATATGCATGAACACTTCATGCTAATGGACCAGTCGCATGACTGAACCAGGAGACTAGATCAGTCGCACAATTGAGATATAAGATTGGCTCAGTCGCACAACTGAACCTTCAGTCATGCGTATGGGCAAATAGTATGATTTAGTCGCATGACTGAACCATACTAATGGTTCAGTCGCACGATTGACAAACCCTAACCTATAAATACCATTTAGTTTGTGGAAAAACGTAACACTTGAAGAATTTCAACTCACATACGTACCCTAATCGTCTAGAGACCCTAGAGAACCTGTTCCAACTTCATATATCGCAGTTGATCGTGTTCTGATCGTTCATAACGTTTCATTAATCTCTAGATTGATCGAAACTACGTTCTCACTTATTGGATTGCCAATCAAATAGGATTCCACACTATTTGATTAGGTATACACGCATTATCAGTTAGTACTCCGTACGTACACGGTCCTAACAAGTTTATTTAACCTCTGTTACATTTCATTATTCAACCTCAGGATGGCAGCCAATTAGTCTTCATGTTGCCCAGCTTTCTCTTTGTCAATCCTTGATCAGACAGATAGTCCTTCATTTCCCTGTCAGTCATACTGTAGGGATCAGGATACAGTGGTTGAGGAGTGGGAGTCTGCTTTGCTTTTGAGGATTATTTGACCACTGGAGCTTTGGGTGAAAGAGACTTTTCATACTCAGTCTCATGAGAGGGTCCAACAGTTTATTTGACTTTTCTTCTTCTGCCTTCTTTCCCTCATATGTCAGCCCGAATACCTCATCAGGTTTATACCCATGGTTGATTAAAAACATTTCTTTCACCATCAGGTCATCAGCTTGGGCTTTCTTAACCATCTACTATGCTGATGTCTCCTCCTTCACAAAGCTTTGATGATCTATTGGTTCATCAACCAAATAGCCACCAGTTATTTCTCCTTCTTCTAGATCAATTGCAGGATCGTTCAAGGGCTTGAACACAATTACAACACAACAACACAAAGAGGAGATTAACTAAACGTTAATCAACAATGAACTGGTAACCAAAGGTGATGCAGAGAACACAAGTAAAGCAAGAGACAGAACGAGAGTATAGTTTTCAAGGTAGCAGTATATTGCTTTCTCAAGTTCTTTACAAGTGTTACTAAGCATTTCCGAAAGATACAAGAACTTGGAATACTTATACTACAACCTACAGCCGGCTATACTATGAAAGCCAGCTGGATACAATTGACTAGACACTAACAAAATCAATTGTAGGATCAAAAGGCATATCTGCCTTTTGACCTTGTGACTATGACATGCCATAGCTCACATCCTTATACATTATAAAAAGGATAAAGTACATAAAGTAGAAAGTTTCAGACTCAAGACCTCAATGTACAGTTACCAAAGCATGGACCTTTTCACCAACTCTTGTAAGTTGGTGACTTATCAGAGACGCAGCGGAAAAGGTGCTTTATGGAACAGTACATCAGATAAAGCATGTGTACTAAAAGTCTTTGGAAGAAATCTGTCTTCATAGGTTGAAGCTTCGGAAGACTTTGTCTCTTCAAGCTTCGGAAGACTTCATGTTAAGCTTCGGAAGATATTGGTCTTGGCTTCGGAAGATATTACACTTAGAGTATTTTCTAATGCTTTGTGTAATTCTTCCGAAGCATTCTTCACTTCAGTACTTAGTGCATGTTGCTGAAACACTTAGGCAGTTTTGGGTTGCATCAGACTTCAGGAATCCTTACAAACTCCCCTAGGCTGATGCTACCAAACACTTAGAAGATCTTTAAATGTTTGTAGTCTTCAGAATAATCAATACCATCCCTTTCTTCATTTGATGGTCAGGATCATCAAGACTCTCATAGTATCTTCTCATTTCAAAGAGATCATGCAGAGGTAAGTTGATTATGTCTTGCCATGAGTAGATTTTCAACACCTTGATCTCTGATAACATTCCATCTTTCTGGATTGGTAGAGTAAGTCCAGGATAAGATGGGTGTCTCGGTTGCTAGAGGAGCCACTTGCATTGGAGTTGATTGGGCTGCCTCATCATGCACTTCCTCAGGTTGATCTGATTCAGCCTGGGGTGTAGAGGTAGATGACTTTGGCTTCTTCTTTTTAGTCTTTGGTTTAGAGGCCATTTTCTTCTTCCTCTTTAATGTCTTTAACTGAGAAGACTGGTCTGCAGCACCATGTTGATCATCAGTGTCTTTCTCAGTTGGGTGTTCCTCCCTCACAGGTTCAGAAGGAGAGGGAGTTTGACCCTGTCTTGGATCAGAAGATGAAGTTTGCTGAGGCTCAGCTGGAGGTTCTGGTTCAGGTGTCTCTGGTTGTTCAAACTTGACCTCCACTTCAGGTGGGACTTGACTTGGAAGAGAGTGCAAATCAATGAGTTCACCACTTTTAATCTTCTGCTTGATTACCCTTATATGCTCATCCATTGTAGATAGACATGGGACCAAGTCTCCTTCCGGAGAATCCATATGACTTCAAGAAGCTCATCATTCTTTGTCTGTCAGCAGACTTCTTTGCATTCTTTTGAATGATGGCTCTTGACTTTGCAGCTTCTTCCCTAGCTTCCTTTTGGTTTTTTTCTTTCTTTGACTAACTCAAGCTCAAGTTGCTTTAAGTACTCGAACTCAATGAAGTCATAGGACAGGGGAAGAAGTGTATTTGCCTGATAGAAGCCTGTGGCACTCAGGTAGTTTATCATTTTGATTCTATCCTCTTCTTTATCTACCTGAGGTTCTTGTGGAGCCACATCTTCCTGTGCAGGACTTTCTTGAACTGGAGAGAGAGTGGGAGTATGCTTGTGAAGTCTTTTCTGTCTCCACTCCTCTTTGAATTGGAGAAGTAACCTTGCATCCTCTTTCTCCTTTATCTCTCTTGACACTTCCATGTCAGCCAGTTCATTCAACTCTTCTAAGGGGAGGGAGATGATTTCATCAACATCATAGTTCCTGGTCTGTAAATAATTAATCCTGACTACCCTTTGTTCATCATTTTGAGTGTTTGGTCTGGGGGCAGCCCTGATTGCAGCTTGCATAAATTTTGATGACCCAGAAGAACTTTCTCCCCTTAGCCTCCTTTTCCTCTCTCTCTCTTCCTCCTCAATTTCCTCAGGAGTCATTTTCCTTTTCCCTTTGTCACCAACACCTTTGTGACTCAGGGTGGATTGAGGCTTGGCCTTCATTGCTTGGTGTAGCTTCCATGCTCTGGCCAGAGAGAGGCTGAGAGACACCTTCACCAGCAGGTGTCTCAGATGGAGTTTGGACCTCTGCAGCAGTTGTTGATGGTGAGACAGGGGTCTCAGGTTCTGCCACTGGGCCTTCAGCCAAGGTTTCCCCTATGAAACTAATCTTAGGGTCCACCTCAGCATCCAGTTGACCGATGACATTGCCTGATTGCCTAAGTCTCCTTCTTAGAGAGAACTCTGCAAGGATCCTGTCTTGGATTCTTTGAGCCAGCCTATCAGCTTGTCTAGATTTGCTTGGGTTGACAAGTGGCATGTTGACCAAATCCAGTCCTTCATAGAAGCTCAGGCTTTGGAACTGAAAGACTTCTTGTTGACCTTGAACTCTGTGAAGTATGAGGGCTCTTCTGTCATCATCTTACCTCCATCTGATAATGTAGTTGCCAGTTCCATGTGGTGGAGATGAGACAGCCCTTGGTATACCTTCCTCAAAGAGACTCCTGATGAGAGAGTCTATAGAGTCCACATTAATGTGAACTTGAGGAAGTTGCTGAGAATGCACAACAGCAAGTGAGGATGGTGAGTCCTCTATGTCCATTCTCTTTGAAGAACTCCCAGGTTCTGTGGTTATGATAACTTTCTCCCCTTTTTGGTAGCATCACCCACTTGCATAGGTGAGCTGGAGGATAATCAGTCACTTCCACAGGTTCTTGTGTTCCTGGTTGAGCTCTCCTTAAAGGTCTCTCAGCTAGTTTTTCCTGCAGATATGAAATCTGGAGTTGCTGATCATTGACCCTGTTTTGCAGGGTAGTCACCTGAGATTCCAGTGACTACCTTAGAGACTAGATAGGTGCATGTTTGTGACAATTGTTGTACCTTTAGTCTCAATTCCCCTCATCTTCATCAGAACAAGCAGTTAGGAATCATCTTCAGAAGAATCACTGGGATGAGAGGATTGGACCAAAGTCCCTTCTCTCATCACCAGCTTGAGTTTCTTGGCTGCTGGTTTTCCTCTGCTCACTGGCAACCTCAGTTAAGATGCCAATGGGCTGAGTTGCCATGGTTGAGGTCTTAATGATGTAATCACTTTCAAAAGTGAGAGCCTCTTCCATATGGACATCCTGAACAGGTTCAGATGTGTCCACCTCAGTAATAGGTGACTGATGAGGGATAGACTGAGGAGAGTCAGAGGTACTCATCTCTCTTTGAGTAGGGGAGGAGAAGAGAGACTCATGGTACTCACTGAATCCTAAGTCTTCATCAGTGTAAAAGGATAGGTTGGGAATTGGTTGGTTTAGATCCAAAGGCTGGGGATGGTAGCTGTCCCTGAAGGTTGTTCACTTGAGTGTTGAGACTCAGAGTGAAGGCTTACAGTTGTTGGGCTAATGAGCTCATCAGGTTGAGCTTGAGGAACCTCAGCCCTGATAGGTAAAGTAAGGGGAGTGTTTGCTCCTCAGGAGAAGTGGGAGCTCTGGAGTCCACTTCTTCCTGTAAGGTTGAGTATTTGGGGGCCTGCACAGACTCAATAGCCTGAGCAGGGGTTCGTTGGGATTTTCTTTTGTAGGTGATGAATATTGGAGGTTGTGAAGAGGGTAGGAGAGCAGTAGGTGTGGGTTCAACACTAGCTTGACTGCTATGTTGTCACCTTGAGCAATGAGCTCTAACATTTTTGGGACTAGGGCTGTTTCTACCCCTGAGAAGCCTACAGTTGGCTTCTTCATAATTTTAAAGATGCCGGCTTCATCTGTCCAGTTTAAGAATATTGCCTGTTTCCCTCAACTGTGAGCCCAGTTCACAGTTAAGAATGTGTTGAACATATCTAGGAAACATGTAATATTCTAAGGAGTCTAAGTTTGCAAGTAAATTAGTATAAACAAATTGTGAATACCTGAACTTGACCCCCTGAATCATCCCATGAACTATAAAGGAGAGATCCTCAGGAATCTGGTCCCATCCACCATGCTTGTTTGATAAGCTGTGGATAACCACATGGAGCAGGTATTTCCACTGGGATGAGACCTTCCCTTTCCTGAAGGTCTTTACAGAGAAATCTCCTTCATAGCCCATCTGCTCGAAGGAATGATTAACTGCTTTTTTTTGGAAAGAACACTTCACCTGCTTCATCATCCAGCTGAAGATGTCGGTTGTTGATGGCCGGAGTGATGAAAATTGTTCTCCCCTGCACTGTGGCAGACAGTGCCTTCTCCCCATCCATAATGACCTCTTGGCAGGTCTTCCAGAATTCAAGCAAATGATCCTCATATAGAGGAGGATCAATGGTTAGGGAGGTGAAGTAGTGAGACAAAGACAAGAAACGGCAAACCTCTGAGAAATGAGGATCTTTGTCAGAGCATAACAGAGCAACCTGATTGTGTTGTCTGTGTAGCTGCATGGCAAAGTGAGGATCATTTCTGTGTGTAAGGTCAGCCATTGTGAGGTAGCTCAGAGATGAAGAGAAAAGAATGGGAAGGAAATTTCAGAGAGAAAGCTTTGGGTTTTAGGTATGGAAGAAAAGCAGATGATAGAAGAGGGGGAAACCGTTGGGTTTATATGAGAGAGAAGGATTTCAGATAAAGTTTAATGAAAGAGGATAAACTTTGAAATCCGTATGTCGGTCCCACCTCTGAAAAAGTAGTTTACCTTTTTGCTCAAAAAGTAGTTTTCTTGGAATTCTAAAAGCTTCCGAAAGTAATTTGTCTTCGGAAGTTGTGATTGAAAAAGCTTCCGAAGCTAAAGTGACTTCGGAAGAATTTTCCTGAGAGTCTTAAAGATTTATGCTTCGGAAGAGAATAAACTTTTGGATGCTTTGTATAAGAATGAACAAAGCTTCCGAAAGTATTTTTGCTTCGGAAGGAAAAAGTCCTTAAAAATGAATAAGTGTCTAAGTTGAGAATTTTAAGCTTCGGAAGATAAAGTTTGACTTCTTCCGAAGGTAAAATTTCTTAGACAGTCATTTATTTTGAAGACATATTTTTCTTCCGAAGGTAAATGTTATCTTCCGAAGTTCAGAAAATTTTCAAGAATCCAAGGAAAGTCTTCAAAAAGAGTTTTTCATTCAAAGAAACATGAGCTTATGAAAGTGATGAACTAGACAACTTAGGACACACATATTTTAAGAAGAATACTATAGAATTAGTTTTTAAAAAATCTACTCAACGTTAATCATCCCAATAGCTGATATCAGATATTTAATCTCTGTTCATCAAAAGCTTTGTGAACAGATCAGCATATTGTTCATCTGTGTGAACTTTGACTAGTTTAATTAACCCCTTTTCATAGTTATCTCTTATTAAATGATACCTGATGTTGATGTGTTTGGTCCTTGAGTGCTGCACAGGGTTCTCAGTGATAGAGATAGCACTGTTGTTGTCTATGTGGATAGGAGTCTCTTTGAAGTTAAATCCGTAGTCTAGCATCTGATTTTGAATCCAAAGCACTTGAGCACAGCAGCTTGCAGCAGCAATGTATTCAGCCTCAGCAGTTGATGCAGACACACAGGTTTGTTTCTTGCATTGCCATGAGACAACCCTTCCACCAAGGAATTGACATCCCCCAGATGTAGACTTTGCAGTCATGTTGCAACCACCATAATCACTGTCTGCATAGGCATACAGATTGAAGTTAGAATTCTTTGGATACCATAACCAAGTGTTGAAGCACCTTTGAGGTATCTTAAATCCTTTTCACAGTGATTAAGTGAGACATCTTAGGATTAGCTTGATATCTTGCACAAATACATGTAGCAAACATGATATCAGGCCTGCTAGCTGTAAGATACATAAGAGACCCAATCATAGCCCTGTATAAGTGCTCATCTACACACTCCCCCTCAAGATCTGGACCAAGAGAGTGGTTTCTGGCTATGGGTGTCTTAGCAGTCTTACAATCAGTCATGTTGAACCTCTTGAGTATATCTTGAATATACTTTGACTGACTTATGAAAATGCCATCTTCACCTGCTTCACTTGAATTCCCAGAAAGAAATTAAGTTCTCCCATTGAACTCATTTCAAATCTATCTTTCATCAACTTTTCAAAGTCTTTGCAGAGCCTTGAATTGGTTGAGCCAAAGATGATGTCATCCACATATACTTGAACTAGCAGAATGTCGTTTCCTTGTCCTTTGATGAAGGAGAGTTCCATCTATAGTACCTCTCCTGTAACCATGTTTACAGAGATACTCAGACAGTGTCTCATACCACTTCCTGGGTGCCTGATGCAGCCCATAGAGAGCTTTGTCAAGCTTGCAGACATAATCAGGATGATCAGGATCTACAAAACCAGGTGGTTGTTTGACATAAACCTCCTCATCAATCACTCCATATAAGAAAGCACACTTTACATCAAGTTGGTAGACCTTGAAGTTCTGGATGCAGCAAATGCCAGGAATATCCTAACAGCTTCTAGTCTAGCTACAGGAGCAAAGACATCAGTGTAGTCAATCCCTTCTTCTTGTGTGTATCCTTGAACAACTAGTCTATCTTGTTCTTGATGATGATTCCTCTATCATCCTTTTTATTCCTAAAAACCCATTTGTTCCAATGGTAGTCTTCCCATGAGGAAGAGGACAAAGGTTCCAAACTTTCTGTCTTTTGAATTGAAGCAGCTCTTGTTGCATAGCTTCAACCCAACTTCCATCCTTTAGAGCCTCCTCAACTTTCTTTGGCTCTAACTGGGATAGAAAACAAGAGTGAAGACAAACATTTGCTTCATGGGTTTGCCCTCTTGTCTTTACCCCGGAGATAACATCTCCAATGATGTTTGTAGTAGGATGAGACTTGTGGATCCTTAGCTGAGGGATCACAGCAAGTTGCTGAGATAGATCCAAATTTGAGAAATTTAGATCTGGTCTTGAAGATTGATCCTCCACATTATCACACTTATCAAGATTACTTGATCCAATGAGGTGTGTGACATCATTGATGTTATCATCTATGGTATGGTTATTAGCATCAAGAGATTCTTGATCACTTTCACCATCACCATTGTTATCTTCTGCAATTGAGATGTCTTTATCTGGTTGAGAGGCCTCTGAACTGGAATTTGGAGGCATGCCAGATGTATCAGCTGGATTTGTCATTGTGTGCTGATAGAAACCTCATTTGCTGAAGTAGTTCCAACTGGAGCTGAAGGTCTTCCAAGCTCAAATCTTGGATCAGGATCACCTGTATTTAAATTTTCTGCAGATCCTGAAACATGCTCACAAGATTTATTAAAACAGTTGGTAACTAAATCAAGATCAAATAGCCAATCCGGACCAGAACCAGCCACACTGGGAGTGTGCTCATTGAAAGTCACATTGGCTGACTCCTCAATGATTCTAGTTCTGAGATTGTATACTCTATAAGCTTTAGCTTGAGAAGAGTATCCAATGAAGTGTGTCCATCGTCTGATTTCTCAGCAAACTTGGCAACTTGATCTTTGTATTCAAGATGGTGCAGGGACATCCAAATGACCTGAGAAAACCAATGAAAGGTTTTCTCTTGTGCCAAAGTTCATAAGGAGTCTTACCATGTGTCTTAACTACTAAGACTCTGTTTTGCACATAGCAGGCAGTATTAACTGCCTCTGCCCAGAAGGTGATAGGCAGTTTAGAGTCAGACAACATAGTTCTTGCAGCTTCAATAAGTGTCCTGTTTCTCCTCTCAGCAACTCCGTTTTGCTGAGGACCTGGGGCACTGTATTGTCTTGTAATACCCTTTTCATCACAAAATGTATCAAGGATTTGTTCTTGAATTCAGTTCCTTGATCACATCTTATGTTTTGACCTTGTCATCACATTGATTCTCAATCTTTAAGATGAAATTTTTTAGAATCTCAGGAGTCTCATCTTTAGTTCTAAACTCATTACACTGGTGGGGCCAAAGAGATCCATATAATAAGTGTAGGGGAGTAGTGATGGAGTTCTTTTCCTTAGGCTTGTGAGATACCTTGTGTTGCTTCCTTTTCAGGCATGCAACACAATGATCATCACTTGTAAACTCTTTCTTTGGCATCCAGTTACCAGATCATGTTTGATTAATTTATTCATATTCTTAAAGTTTACATGGCACATTCTTTATTGCCATAGGAAAGACTCATCACTATTTGCTTTAGATAGAAAGCATGAACTTCTCCAGAGGGAGATGTTTCTTGCAAATCCATCTTGTACATGTTCCCTTTCTGGGGGCTCTGAGCAGAATATGCTCATGAGGAATGACCACTCCAGGTTTGAGAACAATGCACTCATGCTCAGTGAAGAGCAGGTTATGACTCTGATCACAAAATTGAGATACACTCAGAAGATTGTACCCAAGCTCCTTAACAAAGTTACCTTCTCAATGCTGAGCTTACCATTTGTGACCTTGCCCCTTCCATAAATGTAACCACCTTCATTTCCTCCAAAAGCACTGGTCCTCCATCAATTCTCTCAAAATTATGAAGTAAAGACCTATCGCCTGTCATGTGCCTGGAACAGCCACTGTCAATTATCCAGACATTCTTGTTTGTCTTGAGCTGTTCCTGCACAAAGAAAATGATTAGTTACATTTGGAAACCAAGCCTTACTTGTCTTGGGTTCAGTAATGTAATAGATAATGCAACAGTAATAGATCCTATGGTTGTACAGAGGGGATCTTCGGCTGTTGTTGATGGAGAAACCTCAGTCATTTGGTCTTTCTTAGACTTCCACACCACCTTTGGAGTCTTGGACTTGACCTTCAAAACCTTAGAAGCTTTTGGAGCTTCACAAGTTATTGATACTTCGGAAGAATCTACAGTCACTGCAGTAGACTTTAGTACTTCGGAAGAATTCCTTTCTTCCGAGACCAACTTTGCTTCCGAAGGTAATTTTCCATTTACCTTCTTCTTTGATTTGGAGCTTCCGAAGGAAACAGACTTTCCTTCCGAAGCTTGAGACTTCTTGAGATTCTTTGAAGTCTTTGTATTGGTCATGTGGATAGTACTTTTAGGATTGTATGGACAATCCTTGGCAATATAGAAGTACTTTCACACATAACACACAGCATTTCTTCTTCAAAGAAATCTCCTTTTGAGAGCAAGACTGGCCTTGGTCACATCCCTTTTTCACCTTCATCTTGGTAGATTCAGATACAGTTCCCTTGGGCTATGAACTGTTCTTGGAATTTGATGGTCCAGGCTGTGCAGCAGTGGTACACAGCAGCTCAGTCTTCTTCTTTGTACTGAGATGATTTGAACAAGAGCTTTGGTGGATGTCTTCAGTCCTTATTGCTTTGAAACCTGCAGAGATGAACACTTGTTTCTGCTTAGCATCAAAGGTAGCCTTGATTTCTTGAGCCTTCTTTGCTTTCCTTTTGCTCTTCCTGATCAAGTTCTTTCTCTTGGACTTGGTCATCACAGTTAATTTCTTCTCCTCAGAAGGATAGTGGCCCTTGGAGGAATCCTCTTCTTCACCCTTCTCAGAGGGATTCCTCACTATCACTTCTTCATCATCCTCACTTACTGGATCTATGAGAGGAAGCTCATCTTCACAAGTTCCACACCTAGGAGATCTTACAGACAAGATTGTGTGTGGAGGAGCTATCTCATTTGATCCCAGTCCCTGTCTATTTTGATAACAAACCTTATTGTGTAGGGAGAGGATATCATGTTCTTGAAGGTCTCTTCTTCAAGAACACTTTTCTCTGCCAGGCTTTGCTGATCACAAGCTCAGCCTGGCACTTAGTCAACTTAGTGATGAGATCTTGGATCTGAGTTCTAAAATCTGTATGTTCATGTTTTAGTACTGAAATAGTTTTCTCCAAGTCTTCTATCTTTAACTTGTAATCATTTTCAGACTTTCTAAAGTCAGATTTTAATATGTTTAATGACTCAAGATCAGATCTCATCTCTAGGTTGTAGGACCTGTATCTATTTACTTTAGCAAGCATTCAGGGGAGCAAAGATGTTCTAATACCTTGGCTTCATCATGATCAGCCATCAATGCTTGGTTTGGAGAAGCATCCTCCACCTGAAAACTCCAGTCAATCCTCCCTCTTCAACAGCAACCGCAGCATGTTGCTTTGTCTTCTCAGCCTGAGGGGTATTGTTGTGTAGTTTGGTCTGAGTTGTGTTTGACCCCCATTTGCTCTGGGTGCCTTACACTCCCTGGCGAAGTGACCCATAAGGTTACAATTGTAACACTTAACTTTGCTTTTATCCAGGCCAAACTTACCACTGGTAGCATTGCTTGGAAATTTTCTTCCTGTCCTCTTGTAGAACTTCTTGGCTCTGTGACTGAGAAGAGCCATCTGCTGAACTATCTCCATGTATTCCAGGTCATCTGGATGGATACAGTCTAGATCTTCAAGAGTGAAGAGATAATTTCCACAGCTTTCATCTGCAGACACAAAGGCTTGAGAAGAACTTGTCTCTTGGAATGGGCTTCCTTGAGTAAAGTTCTCCCTTGGTGTCTCCGGGAAGGTGATGAAAGGACCCTTTTGTGAGTTGTCAGGGTAGCATAGGAGATGATTTTGGGTTCTATGCTGTCCCTTTCAACCACATGAAGGGCTGAACCCATTTGATTGTTAGAGTTGCCAGATGAACCTTGTAAGTTCATCTCCATCTGGTATCCACTGAGAATCCCATATACTCTGTCAGAGTAAGAGTTTTTAAGGTTCTCAGTCCTCTTGATTACCACACAATAGTGTGTCCATTGCCTAGGAAGTGAGGACATGAACTTCCTTACAATGTCTCTGTTCTCAAGAGGAACTCCTCCATCCACAAGGGTATCCACAATCTCAACATACCTGAGGTATTGTTGGGTCATGGTTTCACCTGTTTTAAAGGTGAAATTTTCAAACTGCTGCTTCAGAAGATCTTTCTTGTTCTCCTTGGCTTCAGAGGAGCCTTCATACATCAGCTTCAGTGCATCCCACAGCTGTTTAGCTGTTTTGCACTTCTTAAAACCTCTGTATACAGAGTTTGGGATAGCAGTCTGAAGAGCAGTCATGGCCTTCCTGTCAATCTCTACTCTTTTCCTATCTTCATCTGAGTAGTTGGCCACATCTTTAGGAATCATACCAGCACCGGTAGCAGAGGGGGCTAGGTATGAAAGGTCCATATTCAACAGATTCCCACATTCTTGAGTCAAGAGACCTGATGAAGCCTTCCATCCTCATGCACCAGGTGTCGAAGTCATCAAGAGTGATCAATGGGTTTGTTCATGGTTCCAGTCTCCATATCAGTCTTTGAGATGGAAGCCATTTGAAAAAGTTTAGTTTTTGTGTGTGTGAGGGATCTTAAGATGGTTAGATCTTATATCACGAGCCTGAATGCTCTGATACCAATTGCAGGATCGTTCAAGGGCTTGAACACAATTACAACACAACAACACAAAGAGGAGATTAACTAAACGTTAATCAAACAGTGAACTGGTAACCAAAGGTGATGCAGAGAACACAAGTAAAGCAAGAGACAGAACAAGAGAGTATAGTTTTCAAGGTAGCAGTATATTGCTTTCTCATGTTCTTTTACAAGTGTTACTAAGCATTTCCGAAAGATACAAGAACTTGGAATACTTATACTACAACCTACAGCCGGCTATACTATGAAAGCCAGCTGGATACAATTGACTAGACACTAACAAAATCAATTGTAGGATCAAAAGGCATATCTGCCTTTTGACCTTGTGACTATGACATGCCATAGCTCACATCCTTATACATTATAAAAAGGATAAAGTACATAAGTAGAAAGTTTCAGACTCAAGACCTCAATGTACAGTTACCAAAAGCATGGACCTTTTCACCAACTCTTGTAAGTTGGTGACTTATCAGAGACGCAGCGGAAAAGGTGCTTTATGGAACAGTACATCAGATAAAGCATGTGTACTAAAAGTCTTCGGAAGAAATCTGTCTTCATAGGTTGAAGCTTCGGAAGACTTTGTCTCTTCAAGCTTCGGAAGACTTCATGTTAAGCTTCGGAAGATATTGGTCTTGGCTTCGGAAGATATTACACTTAGAGTATTTTCTAATGCTTTGTGTAATTCTTCCGAAGCATTCTTCACTTCAGTACTTAGTGCATGTTGCTGAAACACTTAGGCAGTTTTGGGTTGCATCAGACTTCAGGAATCCTTACATCAATGAATTCAACCTTCATTTTCAGTTGGGCTTCAGCTTTTTATGCTCTTCTAAAATTCAGCAATGGCTGCAAGGCTTCTAGGGTCATCTTTTTACTTTTTTTGAATTGGTTCTTCTTCCACCATTGGTCTTTTCCCATTTTCCTTCTTAGATAAGTATTTCTTCCTTGTTGTATAGGTTTGCATTCATGGACGAGAAGAGGTTTCAGCCATTTTAGCTTCTTGAGGCGGTTTTCCAACCTCTGATTTTTCTGTTTCATCAATAGTAGTAGCTGATTCTTCTTTCTTTTGTTGTTCTTCACATAATCTTCTAATAAGCACTTTTTGTTCATCAGTCAATGGTATAGCATGCACTATTTGCATACTCAATTCCTTCTCAATTGGGACAAGAGATTGAGGAATGACTACAATGGGTTCAGCAACTGACCTCTGATCAACCATAAAATCCCAAAATCATGATCAATGATGAACTCTTCTACAATGAACCTATCAAGAGCTTAATCATAACACTGAATTTTGCGTCTTCAGTGTGAGTTTCATCTTGTTTCTTTGTATAAATCACCATCTTCATGCTTGGTTCATCATGTTTTGATTCACTTGTTTCATCCACTTTCTCAGCCTCAGTGAATCTTATCTTTTTACCAGGAGGGGAGTCATTACTATTATCCCCTGATGAACTTTCAGCTCTACCTTCTTTTTCACTTTCCCTTTTTCTTTTCTCTTCTCTTTTCTCAACCTTATCATCTTTCTCCATTTCAGCTTCAACTTCTCTTTTAATCATATCAAGTAGTTCTAACTCAAATACTTTATTGTTTAGACTTTCTACCTGATTCTGTAAGTCTATGATAATGTCAGATTGCTCTTTAATCAATCCTTCTTGTTCTTCCATGGTAATGGTTTGGATGGCTAAAGTGTCAACATGACCACTTATTTCATCCCTTGATTGTTGGAGAGCAGCCTTTAATCTTTCTATCTCATTTTCTTTCTCTTTCTTTTCAACCTCATACTTTTTTTAAATCTTTTATCTCCTTCTCCTTTTCATCCAACTCCAATAGTCTATCTTGGATAATACTAGATCTTCTATTCAATAATTTTTTTATCTTTGCTACTTTCTTCATTAGCTCGTAACTCATTTCATCCTTCTCATTAGGTCTATTCATTTCTGATTCAACAACACTGTCAGAAGGAACAACCTCAGAAATAGCTTGCTGAGCAGGCATCTGTCTAAGATGATCCTCATCATCAGATGATGATTTTGATTCCTCTGATGAGCTAGCAAAGTCACCATACTCAACAGGCTCAGTAGAAGCAGGGGATGACTGAATAGAAGATTTAGGTGAATGATGGATTGGTGAAACATGAGGTGAGTGTATGGGTGATATATGTGGAGAGATGATGGGTTGTAATTATGGTGATGGGAGTGGTAGTCTTTGTGGTGATGGTATAGGTGAGGCATGAAAGGTGAGGCTATATCAGCTTCATGAACAGATGGCCCAATGTGAAGTTCACCCCCTACATCAACCTGGGGGACATTATCCTCTGTCCTTCATCCCTTTCAACAACTTGCTCATCAGCAGTTTGCTGATCATGAGCATATGGTTCTTCTTCTTGATTTGGCTCATCAATAGGAGCCTCTTGTTCTTCTAGATTAATCTCTTGAAGCATCTAGGCTAACAAAAAACGAAGAATCCACTATAGAAATTCCTAGGATCTCTCTTTTTGATGTACTTGTATGAGTTTGCATTATAGTGAGGAATATCCAGCACAGGTCCTTCAGGTACAATATCAGAAAATGCTTCATTAATGAGACATTGCAAGAACCTTGGATACATTAGCAACATATGTCTTCCCCCTTCGTGAATGTTTGATACTAGACCATTGAACACATAGGAAGACATGTTAAATGGCCTGTTGGTGCACAAAGCACATATGGCAGATGATGTTGTCACTTGAATGTCATTCCATACAGTCTTCCACTTTGCAGACAATGTTGGTAAAGATGAATGAGGAACCTCAATTGTAAGTCAACTAATCCTTTTAGAATCTGCTTGCCTTCATATCCTCCCTCATATACAATGTTGGCAAAGAAAGTATTGATTTCATCATCTTCAAGCTCTAAGGAATGTTGGTATCATTACCAAACTATAGACACGGTCTCACAGTTTGTTCAGTGATGGCCAATGTGTGATCATGAGAGATTCTTCCAAACAGAGTCCTTACACCATCTATCTCTATCATCTCAGCAGTGCTCTAAAAAGACCTTATGAATCTCTCATAAATAACTAGTCTAACTATAATTGCATGAGCAACTTTAGTAGTGGATATAAATCTGATCATGTCTTTGAGACCTTCTGCCTCTGGTACATGAGGGTCAAGATAACCGCTGACATTATGGAGCTTGATCCAAGTGAGATTTGCCATGTGTCTTGCGTTAGAGGTATATAAATTAGATGATTTGATAATACTTATCAGACTGGAAAGCATGCATCAAGTAAACTTTTTTAGTTTGACTTTTGATGGTCAAAATTGACTGTTTGTAGGTACTGTTCCATAGGAATCATGCCTAAGCTTGATGTTTTCATGAATAATCACTATTATTTTGTTTTTCATGTTTGGAGTGATCATATTTGTTGTTTTAACCTCTTTTCAACTCTTAGATTCAAGATTTGATTTCAACATTTTCAATCTTTTGTTATGCTCTCTTCATAAGATGAACACAATTTTGAAAATTACTTGTTGTTTGTTATCTTCTTAGTTAACATGTTCATTGTAGTCAAAAATTATAATCGTTTCTTAATCCAAGTCTGATGTTGAATTTCCTTTCTTGACCTAGGGTTCTAAATTCATCATTGTTTCAAAAGTCCAACATTTTAGGTCACAAAATTCAAACATTTTCACCTTTTGTTCAATACTACCTTTATAGTGAATCGAAACTGATGATTGAGGAGAATAGTGACTTTCACTCGTTGCACTTTAATGTCTCTCGAATTCAAAAAGTATTAAATGACCTTTTGAAATGGCTTTAAATAGTCAACTAATGTCTTTTGCAAATTGTTACAAGTTTCAGAACAAATGCGGTAAATTTTTAAATTCACTGTAGCAAATGCGGAAGAGTTTTGTTCATCAGGATTTGTGCACTGTTACAAATGCGGAAGCGAAAAACATGAGAGCATTTGTTCACTATAGCAAATGCGGTTGAACAAAGTTACTTAGCATTTGTTCACCGTAACAAATGTGGTTGAATAAAGTTTCTTAAGCATTTTTTCACTTTTACAAATGTAGCTGAACAAAGTTAGTTCGCATTTGTTCACTCTAACAAATGCCGTAGAGTAAACTTCCTTTATCCACATTTACTTCAACAAATGCGGCTGATTAATAAAGTTGTCCGCATTTCTTGACTTTCATCATCATGACAGAAGAGATTAGCACTAGTTTATTCATTTTTATACCTATAAAAAGTGTTAATAACACACATTCATGAAATTCGGATGAGTAAAAATAAATGCGGCAGTACAAAAGTTTACCACATAAACAAATACGGTTAGACTATTTTGTCCGCATAGGTTTTTAACACTTCAAACTTTTACGTATACTTATTTGACACAAATGCGGTAGAGTAAAATCCTTATCCGTATTAGTTTCACTTTGTTTTAAATGACATAAACAGTTACCCGCATTGGTTATATGCATGGGTTACCTTCACCCCCATTAACCAATGCACTTACCCTCATTAAATTTTGATCTTGAATTAAAACTTAATGTTTTTGAAGACATATTTTCTATTTTTTAGATTTGTCTTTCTTGTTATGAAGAATTGTCTTTGATTGACTTGTGTCTTATGAAGTTTTTGACTATTGATGGGTTTGTCAATTCTTGCTTCGACTGACTTGTATATCAGAAGAGATACAAGTTTCCTATAGTCTGACTGATCTTGGACTTCTTATGCTTCCATGAATCTGCATAAACAGAGATACTATAGTATAACTTCTACACCAACACAGTTAGTTCCTTTTTAATTTGTTTTAAAAGTTTTAAAAATGTAAATATTTATACAAACTGATCAAAATTTTAAATTACTCCCCCTAAAGTTTATATCCATGATTGGATAGAAACTTTAATGATTTAAAACTTTTGAACATGAAGTATTTTTGATGTTTATTTTTTATAGATTCAAACATGAAGAGGAAGTATACTTTTTGTTGGGATCATATCAATCTTTCATTACACATGTGCTCTCCTATTGTTAGTAAAATAGACATGTTTATGAACTTATTGATTGAAGGTATGTTTGTCCTCTTAAAATCATACTTGGTTAATATTTTAATGCGTGTGATATTTATCATGTTTTGGTGATTTGATTATTCAACATGTACCTCACACACAAAAGCATGGTATGATCAACCATCCTCATGTAATGCATGGTAGAACTTTTTCATAACTTTCTTGACCACGTCACTAAGGTATGAGATCTCATTTTTACTAATCCTTATTGGGATTCTTTTACTTTGATCCTTTTCATGATTTGATGGTCATTGGGATTCTTTTTCACTTAACTTTGGAAGGTTGATCCATAATGGGATTCTTTTTGTTCATTCATAAGGAATATATTTTTTTGTTGATTCATCCAATTTGGATGTGTTCCTCATTGGAAATATTTTGGATCATTACATCCACACTATGTGTTTGTTTTTTCAGGTCTTTGCTCAGCAAAACAGAGAAGAAACTGATGTAGGTGAAAGAGATTCATAGAATATCATTACTTGGTGTGCTTAGGTTAATACACGCACAAACACTTTAATAAGCCAATGCGTACCTATAGTCTGAGATGAGTATTTCATAACTGAATAAGATTTTAATTCATCATAGCATGTATCTTCTTTTCCAAGTTAAGCCTACCTACATATCAGGTAACTCATGTCAGTCTTTCAAATTTTGAATTAAGCATAGTGAATGATATAACGACTGTAATTATATCATTTCCCAAAGTATATATCATTTCCTTCATCAAAATTGACTTCTTTTTGTGATTTTCTAAAATTTTAAATTGTTATTGTTCTTTTTTTGTTTTATTCAAGGTTAATCATGCCAATTGATTCAACTAGGTATTCAAACCTACTAGGTTCAAATGCCTTGGTCAATAAATCAGCTAATTGATTTTTAGTTGGAACTTGAATCAATTTGATTAACCCTTTTTCAGCACAATCTCTAAAAAAGTGATATCTAATTTCAATATGTTTTGTTTTGGAGTGCTAAACTGGGTTATTTGTAATAAAAACGGCTCTTGTGTTGTCAATGTGAATTTGAGTGTGCAAGAAGTTAAAACCATAATCAAGCATCTGGTTTTGAATCCAGAGAACTTGAGAGCGACAACCTAATGCTGCAATGTACTCAGCTTCTGCTCTTGAAACAGATACGTTTATCTGCTTTTTGCACTGCCAGGAGACCAGTCTGGGACCAAGAAATTGACAACCACCAGAAGTGGACTTCCTATTGAAGTTGCATCCCCCATAATCACTGTCGGTGTAGGCATAGAGATTGAAGTCTCCTTCCTTTGGATACCATAATCCAAGAGCAGGCTTGCCTTTAAGATATCTGAATATCCTCTTGACAGCATTCACATGAGATTCTTTAGGATCAGCTTGATATCTGGCACACACACAAACACCAAACATAATGTCAGGCTTACTGGCTTTTAGATACATAAGTGAACCAATCAGGGATCGATAGTGAGCTTGATCCACTGATTTGCCTTCTGGATCTTGACCTATCTTCACTTTGGTATCAACAGGTGTTCTGATAGACTGACAGTCAGCAAGGTGGAATTTTTTCATCATTGTTTCTACATATTTTGACTAATTGATGAAGATTCCATCTTTTGTCTGTTGGACTTGCACTCCTAAAAAGAATGTGAGCCAAAAATGATATCATCCTCGTAGATCTGGACCAGCAACATGTGTCTTCCTCTTCTCTTCTAAAGAGAGTCTGATCAATCTTTCCTCTTTCATATCCATGTTCAAGAAGGAAAGATGATAGAGTCTCATACCACTTTCTTGGAGCTTGGTGAAGACCATACAAGGCTTTGTCAAGCTTGTACACCCTGTGAGGAAACCAGGATCTTCAAAACCAGGTGGTTGACTCACATAGACTTCTTCAACAATCTTTCAATATAGAAAAACACACTTCATATCTGCGGGATCGTTGAAGGGTTATAGTTACAACATAACAACACAAAGAGGAGATCAACTAAACTTTAATTAAATAGTAAACTGGATTAACCAAGTTGAGATGCTAAGAACACAAGTAATACAAGAGACAGAACACAAAGAACATAAGTTTTTGGTTTTCAAAAATGCAGTATATTGCCTTCTCTATGTTCTATTACAAGTGTTAAAAAAGCATATTCGAAAGATACATGAACATGAGATACTTATACTACATCCTACAACCGGCTATACTTTGAAAGTCAGCTCGATACAATTGACTAGACACAAACAAAATCAATTGTAGAGTCAAAAGGCAGGTTGCCTTTTGACTTGTGACTATGACATGCCATAGCTCATATCCTTATCTATTACAAAAAAGGATAAAGTACATAAAGTAGAGAGTTACAGACTCAAGACCTCAATGTACAGTTACCAAAAGCATGGACCTTTACACCAACTCATGTAAGTTGGTGACTTGCAGAGGTGCAGCGGAAAGGTAACCAGCTTTATGGAATAGTACATCAGATAAAGCATGTTACTAAAAGTCTTCAGAAGAAATCTGTCTTCATGAGTTGAAGCTTCGGAAGACTTCATGTTTGGCTTCGGAAGATATTGGTCTTGGCTTTGGAAGATTTCACACTTAGAGTATTTTTTTGTTTCATGTGTGAAACTTCCTAAGCTTCTTCTTTAATGCACTTGTGCAGCATGCAGGAAAGACTTAAGATGTTTAGGTTGCATCAGCCTCTTCATTAATCTCTACAATATCCATTTGATAAATAATAAACTTCATGGATGCTAAATATGCAAGAAATTTTCTTATTGCTTCAAATCTGGCAATAGGTGCAAACACTTCGTCATAATCAATTCATTCTTCTTGTGTATACCCCTGTGCCACTAGTCTTGCTTTAAATCTGATGACAATCCCTCTATCATCAGTTTTGTTTCTGTACGACCATCTGGTACCGATAGGATATTGTCCTTCGGGAAGATCTACTGGTTGCCATACTTCTTGCTTCGTGAACTGTAGCAATTCTTCGTGCATTGCTTGGATCCAACTGTTGTGTTGAAGAGCCTCTTTGTTAATCTTGGGTTCTGTTTGACATTGAAAGCATGAGAACAAATAGATGTTTGCAATACTTGACTTGCTTTTTGTCACCCGTTCATTAAGTTCACTAATAATGCTTTCTACTGGATGATTCTTGTGTATTCTGGTGGTTGGAATTAAGTCACCAACAATGGTCACATCAAGATTGGAGACATTCAGATCATCTTGGTGAGAGGCACCTTCATCTTGTACTGTTGGGGAGTTACGAAGATAATCAGAATCTGTTTCGGTGACTGCTTCAACATTAGCAGCACTTTGATTGCTTCCATCATTTGAGGTTCTTTCTATCTCAACTGGAGGTGTAGCTTGATCTTGATTTCTGACTTTAGTTGATAGGTCTTCTCAAGGTTATGGTAACAAGCTGGGACCAGCTTCAGTTGAAACACTTTGTTCTTGAGATGATTGTCTGACATGATTAGCTTGTAGTGGAACATCTTCATTCAGTTGCTCAGTAGAGGTAGAAGGAATCATTGGAAAGTCATCTCTTCTTTCTACACATGAAGAAGGTTCAGCTGAATGTAGGTTTCCTACATCAAACAAATGGAATTGATCAAAAGATTTTGTAAATGAGTCAATATCAAAAAGCTAGTCGGGACCACTTGTAGATTTGGGAAATGAATGTTCCTTGAATTAAACATTTGTTGATTTACTAATAATGTTTAATATAGGATGAAACACTCTGTAAGCCTTTGAAACAGAAGAATAACCTACAAAGAACCCTTCATCAGACTTAGATGAAAATTTCCCAAATAGTCTCGGGTGTTTAATATTATGACAGGACTACCAAATGACTTGAAAAATCCAATAAATAGTTTTCTATGAAAAAGAAGTTATATGGAGTCTTGTTGCTTTCTTTTACAATCAGGGTTCTATTTTGCACAAAGCATGATGTGTTAACTGCTTTAGCCCAAAAGGTTATTGGCAGTTTAGCATTGGCTAGTATTGTTCTTACTGCTTCAATCAGTGTTCTATTCCCCCTTTCAGCTACCCCATTTTGTTAAAGAGTTGTAGCTGCACTAAATTGATGAGCAATGCCTTTGGTTGTACAAAATGAACTCATATCTTCATTCTTAAATTCTATCCCATTATCACTTCTGATTGTTTTGACCTTGTGATCAAGTTGATTTTCAATTTTTGTGATAAAATCTTTATTATTTTGGAGCTTCGTTTTTATGAAGTAAAAAAACCCATGTATATCTTGAAAAGTCATCAATGATCACCAAACAATACTGTTTCTTCCCAATACTCATAACATGAGGTGGGCCAAAAAGATCCATATGAAGTAGCTTCAATTGAGAATTGTTTGTGTTCACCAGCTTTGGCTTGTGGGAAGACTTATGTTGTTTCCTTCTGAGACACGCGGAACAGTGATCAATAAAGTGAAATTCCTTTTAGGGTAAACCAATGACATGGTTTCCCTTGACCAATTTGTTCATGTTTTTGAAATTGGTGTGTCCCAAATGTCTGTGCGAAAGTTGTGACTTATCAAAGGATGCTTTTGACAGAAGATATGTTTCTTCTTTTGGAATGGCAGAATTGAGGTTTAAGACATATGTGTTATTCTTCCTCGGGGTCTTCAAGACAACCCATTCTTCATGAATTTGAAATCCTGGTTTCAGAATGTGGCAATGAGTGTCAGTGAAGTGAGTTAAATATTTCTTGTCACATATCTGAGACACCGTTGGGTATTCTACCCTTGAAGAAATTGAAGATTTCCAATACTATTGAAGTTGAAGACTTAAAGAACAAAAGGATCAAAAATGTTAGTCTAGGGTTTATTTTGTAATTATTGTACTTACTAGACTAGTATAAATATAAGCATATATCATCAATTGTAAAGTGAATAATTCTCCACCAAGGGTGGGAATTAGTTCCATCAACAATATCAGTATGTCATCATCCTCCATGTATGATGATTTCAACATCAAAGTAATAAACATCAAACATTAAACACATTGTGTTCATCATGTTTATCATCATTATTATTATTTTAGCATTGAATCATTCAAGTTTTGTTATTGTTAATATGAATCCAACGAACTAAGCTTAACGATCCCGTTCATATCAGGAACACACATTGGTATCAGAGCCGGAGTTGATGGATTCATATTGATTTTGATAAGATTTCATGGTTAGATCTCTAAAATTATTGAAGATCTAAAGAATGTAATTTCATCAACAATCCATTCAACAATAGAAGATCCGATGCAAACAATACAAGAAAGCAAATGAAAGAGGCTACCTCAAGGATAAAAAAGCTACGGATTGCCTGCGAATGAAAGGGGGAGCCGTAGGCAGCTTTTGCGAATGAGAGGAGGCTGTCGTAAGGGTCAAACAATTAGGGTTTGTACGATTAGGGTTGCTTGCGGATGGTTGAGGCTGCCGTAAGCAGCGCTTGCAAATTAGGGCTGCCCAATTAGGGTTGTGATCTAATCAAAGGGTTTGTGTAGAATGGAAGGGGCTGTCGTAAGTAGTCTTCTCGGCCGAATTAGCGTTTGCAAACAAGGTTGCAAATGGGCTCGTGAACACCATTGGGCTTGTTACTTGGGCTCCATCATTAAAACAAAAAGAAAAGGTGGACACAGATTTAATTGTTTGGGCCACCAACATCAAAAAGAAAAGGTGGACTCGGATTTAATTGTTTGGGCCTCCAACATCAAAAAAAATATGGATTAGGGTTTTAGCTTAAAGCTATGAAAGCAAGCTATAACCACGAAACAAAAACAAATATTGGTTGTTCTAAAGTTTTAAAGATCTCACTTCCACATCAACAATAAAATTCTTAGCTTTGAACAACTATTCAACAGAATCAACATCAAGCTTCAATTCATATCAGAAATATACAATTTAAAGGGAGTATTGTTAGGTATTCTACCCTTGAAGAAATTGAAGATTTCCAATACTATTGAAGTTGAAGACTTGAAGAACAAAAGGAACAAAAATATTAGTCTAGGGTTTATTTTTTAATTATTGGAATTACTAGACCTAGTATAAATATAAGCATATATCATCAATTGTAAAGTGAATAATTCTCAACCAAGATTGGGCATTAGATCCATCAACAATATGATTATGTCATCATCCTCCATGTATGATGATTTCAACATCAAAACAATAAACATCAAACATTAAACACATTGTGTTCATCATGTTCATCATCATTATTATTATTTTAGCATCAAATTATTCAAATTTTGTTATTATTAATATGAATCCTAAGATCCAAGCACAACGATCCCGTTCATATTGGGAACACAGACACACTAAGAAGATTGAAATTTAGTTGTTCATAGTAGTTCACTCTATCAAAGCTCAGCATCGCATTAGACACAGATCCTTCACTAGTGATTCTGCCTCCTTGTGAATCTCCTCCGAATGCTACAGTAGTTCCTTGTATATGCTTGAAGTCATGAAGGAGGGAACGATGTTCAGTCATGTGTCGGGAGCATCCACTATCCACATACCATAAGCTGTTGGACATGTATGAATGACCCTACAAGCACAAATGAACTAGTAATAATGTGAAACCCCAGCCATGATGGTCTTGGGTTTACCATTCCTGTCCATAATGGTAACTTCTTGAAACTTTCCTCTAAACTGTGACATAGAGGAAGGTGCTCTGGGAGATCTATGATGATATTTTGCTTGTTTCATCTTATCAATTTCATCTGAAGAATTAGAAGAATATTGAAACCTTTTGTCCCTATTTCTTTGAAGAAATCTGACCCGTTTTTTATTATCAAACATCATTTTTGGTTTATGAAGATCAGATGTTTTCCTCATGTTGTGATATTTGTTTCTTTGAATTTTCTTCAACTCTTTTATGTTACCCATGTCATTATCTGAAGTAGAAGTGCTTGATTGATTATTATGAAAATGACTTCTGATTTTGGGTTTCACAGATGATATTGGTGAGATGGGTTTGTTTTGGGGAATTCTCAACCGTTTTCGCTTGAAGAAGCAATCAGATGTATTGTGGTTGTTCATATCACAGGCGGAACAATATTTATTGAAATAGTAGTTTTTGGTGGAATGATTGTTCATGTCACAGATAGAGTAGTACTGATCGAAATAACACTTATCTGTACTATGATTAGACATTTCAAACACATCATAATACAAGTGTTTGTCTCTTGAAGCTGACCTTGATGTTAAGGACTCAGTAGGTTTACGTGTTTTGAACTGAGTCTCAACCTTTGACTTTGGTGAGGAAGCAGGATCAGCCCTTTTAGTAATTTATTTCACAACACTACTAGGTTTGTCTTTTCTGGATTGTTTTTGCTTCGTTACCCTTCTTCTTACTTTAGTTTCTAATTGATTCACATGTTCTTTGTTAAAAATGTCAAAACAACACTACTTGGTTTGTCTTTTCTTGAATTTTTTGGAGATTTAATCTCATAATCAAATTTTCTTTGAGCAGAAGGTTTCACTAAAGCCACAGTTTTCTTCTTTTCTTTTGAAATTTCAGGTATAAATTTCACAAATGGGACAATGGCTTTGATTGGGCTTGTTGGTTTGATAACATTCACTGCCTTGTCTAAAGACTCCTTAATTTTAATTGGGTGACCTAGTTTAATTTTCTCCTCATTTGTTTTAATATAAACATCTGGTTTATTTTGAGGATTAGTGACTTGTTTAATATTGATTTTGGTTCAACAGTGATAGGTTCATTTTCCTTTTTGAGTATGATAGATTCTGGCATGACAGTGTAGTTATCATTGTAAGGTGGAGGACAAGAATTATACCTAATCAGAGTCATATCCTTGGGATCCTTTTGTGAATCTGGCATATCTTGCAGCTTGACTGAAGATATTTGAAACTTTTCAAGTTTCATTTCAGTAATTGATTGCTCACCTTTTGATCGAGCTAACTTTTCAATCAGTTTCTTATTCTCAGCTACAAGAGTGTACTTTTCACCATGCAATTTTTCAATTTCAGAGATGAGAGATTTGATTTTTATTTCAAAGCCTTTAATTTCTCTTTTGAGCATCTCTGACTTGACTTTTTCTTCTTTTATTTTAGCAGTCAACTTATGATTTGCTCATGATAACCTTGCAGTTCAGAAATACATTTATCACTACAAAGGTTGGATTTTACCTCAGATAGCATAGGACTTGGACCATCATTGATGTGAGCCATGAGTGCATGATTCTAAAACTGAGGTTTTACTTCCTCTGCATACAAACTCCAATCAAACACTCCATCTTGTCTAATGACAAGAGCATTTGAAGATGCATGACTGCTTCCATGTGCTTGATTTGTCAGTTGTGGCTGACTCTGATAAGGTTGCTGATATTGTGGTTGTTGGTGATGATACTACTATTGTTGATTGTTAGAGTGAAAGTTGTGTTTGATTGTGGAGATGACTGACCCTCAGAGTTTCTTTCGAAAGTGTTGTTGTTTCTTTTAGGAGCATTTCACTATTTGGAGAAGTGACCAGTCACACCACATTGAAACACTTTACCTTGGATTTGTCATATCCAAGTTTGGTGTTTTCATTTAGACTAAGCTTTCTCCTTTTATTGAAAAACTTCTTGGCTCTTATTGCTATCATAGCCATTTCCCATTGCAGATCCATTTCTTCAACATCATCTGGATCCATTTCTTCCAAATCTTCTTGGATCAAATGAGCAGAGGTGAGTCTGCCTCCTAGGTTAGCTTCAAAACTAGCAACAAATGCATTGTAAGTTGCCTTTTGCTCTTCTGATTTGGGTCTTCATGAGTAGTTGAGGGAGTGGAAGTAAACCCTGTTGGTTGAGATGATGTTGATGGCTTGTTGGTGTTGGTGCTGCAATGAAACCAGTTGTATTCACTTGATCTCTTTAGGAGAGAAAATCATCATCCTTAGTGATGAATGCATTTTCCACAGAGTGAGTGTTTGATGGAAATTTCTAAGCTTCAATAACTCGTGGTCCACCAAGGTTCCTATTCCTTTCATCTAGTTCAAGAGCTTCTATTTTGGCAATCATTATGTCCAATGTGGTAATCTCTAGATCAAGAGTGTTTTTCAGCATTGTGACATTTTGTTTCCAACTTTCTAGAAGGCTGTGAAGCATCTTGTTGTTTAGTTCTTTTACTTTGTATGTTACTCTCATGATCTCAAAAACATTCACCAGTTGCACAAATCTATGCAGCTGTTTAGTGATGGACTCCCCCTTGGAGTGATGAAAGGTTTCATATTGATTAACAAGCTTGTCCTTGTTAGTTTCAGCCACTTCACTACTTCCTTCACAAATTATTAGCAATGCATCCCATAGAGCTTTAGTAGTTCCATACTTCTCAAGTGTTTTAGATCAACTTTTATCTTCTTGTAGTCATCATCATCAAGAGTGAGATCCTCAATGGGTATTCTTGAGGTTTTGTACAGTGCAACCTGATCAGCCGAAAGTGTCACAGGAATGTGAGGCCCTTTACATATTGAAATCCAATAGTCCGGATCTACACCTGTAATATAGTTCATGAATCTGATTTTCGATTATCTAAACTCAGATTTATGTTTAAGCATAGGAGGTTTTGGAGTATGACCAAGTTTAGAGAACTTATGTGAATCCATTTTAATAAGCTATTTTTAACTTGTTTGAATAATGATTAGATTGATTTTTAAGTCCATTTAGTCCAAAATAGGCTTAAGGAATCAGATCTGCTGATTTTTTATGAGTTTCTGTTGTAATTTTTGGGTTTTATCTACTGTTCACAACTTATTCTTGAAGATGAGAACGGATGAAAAGTAACTATTAAAGAGTTTTCTGCAAAATTTTTAACTTGTATGCTAAGTAGAGTTAGTCGAACACTCTATCAGCAACTCAATCACCAGTTCAATCGAATTCAGCTTAGATCTAGCTAGATCATAAGAAGAACCGAGAGCCAAAGCTCTGATATCAATTGACTGGGTGTGAGATTAATATTCTCACTAGGACCGAATATGATGATTGAGTCAATGATTATATGGCGGAATCAAACAATCAATGAACATTGAATGCAAGAAATACTCATAAAAGCTCTTTGTATTAATGGAGGTGATCGATTATATTGAATGCTAGGGTTTAAGCATTAAACAGTAACAATACACGTTGAGAACATAAGACTAAACAAAATATTCTGATTGTCTATATTGTCTATCAACAGTCACCTCACATACAAGATTTTTATTCTATTAATAGGCTGACAAGTTGCCTTTAACAAAAGGACTAAACTACCCCTAACCTATACATCAAAGAACTAGTCTAGGTACAAAAGTCTTCATCGGCATTTCTTTTGTTCATCCGCATTAACTAATGCGGATGTGTTGATCTTAATCAGCAATTCTTTTTCTTCTTAAGCATTGGTGTTTGGTCACCAGCATTGACAAATGCGGATGAGCAAACACTTGCAGCATTTATTGTTGAGCATCTGCATTGGTAAATGCGGATGCACAAAGTACTTGTCAGCATTTGTGTTTGGCTATACGCATTTGTTAATGCGGAAGAACAAATACTTGTTAGCATTTGTTCTATATCATCTGCATATACAAATGCGGTTAGCCGACACTTGTCTTCTATTTCTTCATGCAGATTCTTCATCCGCATTTGTTCTTGGACTTGTGGGATTTCCAGCAAAACAACCATCAACCCACCACTTGAATTGGCATGTATGATCCTTTCAGGGTCCAACATAAAGTATTAACTTACTTCTAATGTTTTATGGTTGTTTTTAAGATGGATCTTAACCAATTACCTCCACAAATGAGGAGTTTCACCATATCCTTGGATCTGGAGCTTCGATAATAGTCTATATATGTCCCCCGACACTAAAGGCTGATTCGGAAGCCACTCTTGTGATTGGAATGCCAAAAATATCCTTTGCCATCTTACTTAAAACAATAATTTAGTTGAATATTGGCTCCACCATGTCAACAAATCAAACTGGGACTCTAAACAAGTACAATTAGGCTCTTCTAAGTACACCTCAAGTTCAGTTTTTTTGTACATTCTCAATGGGCCTAGATTTAAGGAAAGCAATAAAATCATCTCCATGTACTGCTTGATTGTTAGAAGATTTTAAGGTTGTTGGACTATTTGTGGCAGCCTTGGATACTTTAAATGAATTGAAATACTTTTGAAAAAGGGATTTTAACTAACTAGTCATATCTTTTACACGTCTTTCACATTCATCTTTTGAATACAACCTCTCAAAAGTCCACTCAGCTGACATCAACTTAAAACGAGAATCTAAAATAAATGCAATAGACATAAGCACTCTAATTTCCCCCTACTCAAATTTTTCATACATTGGTATACTCATGCGAGCCAAGAAAGTATCATCTAATATGAAATCATTATTTATCTCTTTCTTCGCTTTGTATATCTCAGTAAGAAACAACTTTGAAGTTGGGTATGATGTACCTAAAAACAAATTAGTAGCTTTAAAAAAAACTTCAAGTACCTTGGAAACCCTTTCTGCTCGAGACAATTCCTCACTTGTGGGGGACCCTATAAAGTTAAAATCATTTAATGCATAACCCTAAATAGCTTAGTTATAGTAAATAGCAGAATAACATTCGATGTGTTGAGTTCCACCGAATTTTTACATCGGTACATAGAGACCATGGAGTGGAAATACTAAGAGTAAACACTATTTCACTAAATTTCAATAAACGACCAGAAGACTTTCTCAAATACTTAACACCTTCTCTACTTTTGGAAAGACATGATTCAATAGTTCCCAACCCATCTTGTACTACCAAATTTAAGATATGTGCACAACATCTAACATGAAAAAATAACCCCTCAAAACGTAATTTCCTTTCAACTCAAAGTTATTTCTTAAAATAGTTGCTGCCCTATCATTGTCGGATGCATTGTCTAGGGTAATTGTGGCTATCTTTTCTTGAATGCCCCATTTAATAAGGCATTCAAAGATACCATCCGATATGACCTCACCACTATGGGGTGGTGCAAGTTCATTGAAACCAATTATGCATTTTTTGTATTTTCCATTCAGAATCAATGAAATGAGTCGTCAAACACATGTACCTAATAGTTTGGTTTGAGGTCCAACAATCACATGTAAGTGATATCATATAAAATTTTTTCAAAATTTTTCTTTATCTTTTCTTTTTCTACATCCACCATTGTAAGGTTTAATGTAAGGCTGATGCACCTAAAACATCCTAAGTCTCTCTTGCATGCATGCACTTAAGTGCAGAGTAGAAATGTTTCAAAAGTTTTACACCGTGCATCAGAATTATTCCTAGTGTAAAATCTTTCAAAGCCAAGAAATTAAGACTGATTTCTTCCAAAGACTGTTAACACATGCTTTATCTAGTGTACTTTTCCATAAAGCAAGAAAGACCATTTTCCGTTGCAACTCTGAAGACTCACCAACTTATACAAGTTGGTGAAAAGGTCCATGCTTTTGGTAACTATACATTGAGGTCCTGAGTCTGTTACGTTCTACTTTATGTACTTTTCTCCTTTTTGTAATATACTAGGATGTGAGCTATGGCATGTCATAGTCACTAGTCAATAGGCAATCGGCCTTTTGACTCCACATTTGATTTTGCTATTGTCTAGATCAAATGTTTCCAGCTGGCTTTCTAAGTATGGCTGACTATAGGATGTAGTATAAAGTATCTCAGGTCTTTGTATTTTTCTTTATGCTTTGTAACACTTGTAAAGAACTTGAGAGCAATATACAACATTCTTAAAAACTAATATCATTGTGTTGTTTGTTTCTAATTTTGCCTCATATTTGCTTGTGTTCTAAGTATCAAACCATATTATTCTTAGTTCCCTATTTGATCTATTAAGTGCTCTAAACACTCTTCTCATTGTGTGTTGTGTTGTATTGACCATCCTTTAAACGATTTTGCAATTGGTATCAGAGCACTCTAGCCTCTTGATTGTAAGATCTCACCATCTTAAGATCCCTCACACACAAAATACTTAACATCTCAAATGACAGCTCTCACTAAAGCTGATATGGAAACTGGAACCATGACAAAGTCACCACTGATGAATCCTGAAGACTTTGATACTTGTTGCCAAAGAGTGGAAGGGTTCATCAAGTCTTAAGACTCCAGGATGTGGGAGTCTGTTGTCCCAGGACCTCACATACCAAGCACCCCTTCAGCTGCTGCTCGGGGTGGTATGATACCAAAGGTGCCAGCTGACTTTTCTAAAGAAGACAAGAAGATGATTGACATAGATCAGAATGCCATGTTAGCCCTCCAAACTGCTCTTCCAAACTCCATATACAGGGGCTTCAAGAAGTGCAAAACTTCTAAGAAACTATGGGATGCATTGAAGCTCATGTATGAGGTGTCTAATGAAGCAAAAGAGAACAAGAAGGACCTCTTGAAACAACAGTTTGAGAACTTCACCTTCAAAATAGGTGAAACCATGACTAAGCAATACTTCAAGTATGTTGAGATTATGGACACTCTAATGGATGTTGGAGTGGCTCTTGTAAATAGGGACATTGTAAGAAAGTTTATGTCCTCTCTTCCTAGACAATGGACATATTACTGTGTTGTTATCAAGAGAACTGAGAACCTTATGACTCTCACTTTGACAGAGCTGTATGGTATTCTTAGTGGATACAAGATGGAGATGAAAATGCAAAGTCCATCTAGTAAGTCTAGCAATCAGCAGAGTTCAGCCCTCCATGTGGTTGAAAGGGATAGTAGAGAACCACAACATCCTCTTATCTGCTACCTTGACAACTCATAAAAGGGTCCATTCATCACCTTCTTCGAGACACCAAGAGAAAGCTACACTCAAGGAAGCCCATTCCAAGAGACAAGCTCTTCACAAGCCCTTGTGTCTTCTGATGAAAGCACAGTCAACTTTTTCTTCACCCTTAAAGAGCTGGATTGTATCCATCCAGATGACCTGGAATACATGGATATAGTTAAGCAAATGGCTCTCCATACTCATAGAGCCAAGAAATTCTACAAGAGGACAGAGAAGAAGTTCCCAAGCAATGCAGCTAGTGGAAAGTTTTGACTGGAAAAAAACAAAGTAAAGTGTTACAATTGTAACCAGATGGGCCACTTTGTAAGGGAGTTTAAGGAACCAAGGACAAAGGGTGGCCAAACACAAGCCAAGCCAAACTACACTAAGAGAGCCACCCAGAATGAGAAGCCAAAGTAGCAAGCTGCAATTAATGTTGAAGAAGGAGGCTTTGACTGGAGCTTTTAGGTGGAAGATACATCTCCAAACCAAGCACTTATGGCAGACCATGATGAAGCTAAGGTATTGGAACAACTCTCCACACATGAATGCATTGTTAAAGTTAACAGGTCATACAACTTAGAGATAAGAACTGATCTTTAATCTTTAAATATCTTAAAACTTCATTTCAAAAGAGCTGAAAATGATTACAAATAAGAATAGAGGACTTAAAGAAAAATATTTTTAACTCTTAAACATGAACATACCAAGTACAAGACTCAGATCAAAGATCTTATAACTAAGTTGACTGAATGCCAGGCTACGCTTGTGTCAACAAAGCTAGGGCAGAAAAATGTGTTCTTGATGAAGAGACCTTCAAGAACATAATATTCTCATCCTTGCATGGAAAAGTTTGTTATCAAAATAAGTAGGGACTGGGATCTAGTGAGATAGCTCCTCCACACACAATCTTGTCTTTAAGATCTCCTAGGTGTGAAACTTGTGAAGATGAGCTTCCCTTCATAGACCCCATGAATGAAGAGAATGAAGAGGAAATAGTGAAGAATGCCTCTAAGAAGAGTGAAGAAGAGCATTCTAAGAAGGGTCACTATTCCCTTGAGGAGAGTAAATGAGTGGGGATGACCAAGTCAAGAAGGTAGAACTTGATCAGGAAGGCCAAGAGGAACGTGACACCCTGTCAATCAGGTCAACACTCGAAACCATTCGTAATGATAAACTATGAATATTTAATTATACACACTAATTAATTGAATATTTTACGAATGGTTTAACAAACCTTGGAATCATTTAACCAATTACTTGTATCCAATAGTAATCAGAATCATAACTAACAATAAGAATAATAAAAATGTTATTACACATAATGAAACTAATAATAATAATAATAATAATAACTATAATAACAATATTAATAAATTAAATTAGATGTCAAATGATTTTTAGGTGGAGTGTGTGCATGGATGACAACTTGTCATCCATGAGTCTACAAAACCACTAAATGATTAAGCATCACCACTACCCCTTCATTCCAATCATCTCTTCCCCTTCCAAACACAACACACACACACACCACCACCACCTCCCTTCGGCCACCCCACCGCCCTGCAGCCCCACTGCCGCCTGCCCCACCGCCAGCAGCCACCATCACCATCAATCACCACGACCACCACCCTCAACACTATCTACCGTCGCTATCACCACCATCAACACCATCAACCATGGTGACCGCCACCCTCAACACCATCCACCATCGCCATCACCACCCTCAACACCATCAACCACCGCGACCATCACCTACACCACCAACCACCATCGCCATCGCCTACACCATCACCACCGTCGCAACCAACAATCACTCCCCCTCCCTCACAATAGAATTTAGTTAAAAACCTTAGATTAAGAAACCGAAGCATTTATCGAAAGACAAGGTTCGTGCATGCATTGTGTGTAAAGGTTTTATCTATTAAGGTATTTTGATTAGATTGTTTACATTTGTTCATGCATGGTTAATCAAGATGAAAATCTTGATGAACCTTGGTTCTTTAAATGATTATATAAATCTGAAAATATGTTTAGAATAGGTTAAAGTTTGATGAAATCATATTATTTGGGAGATCTAGAAGGTAAGAATGTATATATGAATGTATATGTAGCGTATGTATGTATGTATGAACATACAAGTTGGATGATTGATGAATTATGGTCTTGTTAGAAACATTAAGTAACATTATTGGTTAAGGGATTATTAAGTAGTATGGTGTCTTAGAATAATAACTAAGTGGATGATTTTGGGTTATGACTAATTTAAGATGATAAAAATTAATAGTAATAAAAGGGTGGATACTTGGACTTACTAAAAGACTTCACTAGATAATGAGTTGGTTAATGATTTGGGACTAGAAATCTAGATGTAGATAAAAAAATAAGACCAAAAGGACACTATGACCAAAGGACTCGACTAAAACGACATTTGAGACTTCAAAAATATATATATAGAACTAAAGACAAAATATATTTGAATAACTCATGACTAATTATAGTTATAATATATATATATATATATATATATATATATTATATATATATATAAATACATATTTTAGACAACAACTACAAATTAATGAGTTTTATGTTTTGTAAAAATAATATATATATTAGTAATTAAATAATCTTAATAACTATAAAAATAATTATTTTATAAAAAGTAAAATAGGAGTTTTTGCATAAAAAAATTATTAGTAATGAAACTATTAATCAAACTTTGAATAAAGACTAATATATATATATATATATATATATAAGTTTGGAAAATTATAGTTTTATAACATAAGACGCTTAAATTAGAAAATCCCTAGTTAAAACAAGTTTTAAACGCAAGGTTCGCGAGTAGAATAGTAAAGACATAAGGCATCTAGAATATGAGCAAGGAATAGATATTAGTGAATGGGTATATAACCCTAAAGGGGAAAAAATAGTCTTTACTAAAAATTTACAAAAGTGTACATTTCTAAATAATAAAAACATGCTATTTTAAACACCTAAATAAGTGGGTGAAAAGCATTCGTAAGCATAAATCATCATATATTGACCATAATTCACATGATTAGGGTTTCATTATCAAAGGCCTAGCACGTTGGTTTCCTTTCGTTAAACGCATTCAAGGTGAGTCCTTTGGCCCTTTTTTTAATAATATTTTAACTGTTTTGGGGAAAAAGCATGAAACAATACTTTAAAAGATATGATGGGTTAAAGAGGATAATATATTATGAAGGTATAAGTTGGCTCAGTTGTATGGATAATGGATAGATACCATTGAGCCCCTAAATCCCTCTATAATCATTAACCTCAGGGGTGAGGCTACAGAATATATTGGTAGATCTATCGGGTTAGAATGGCCCGCTCTCGCGACCAGTCGCACCGGTCAGGTTGTGGCAAGGGAGTTTGTATGTCTGGATAGTTGTGGGGCAACGACATGTTTCTTGATTTGATTATGGACTTATGACCTGAATTTATCATAGTACCTAGCTAGTCTATGTGGAATATATTATACTCTGTTTTATCATATTGTTTTCAAAATTGAATGTTTTGTGAGATTGAAAACCCCGATCGCTCACCAACTTTATGTTGACTTTATTACCCTTCATGCTTTTTAGGGTTGTAGGTGAGCTCTATGTGGAATTTTCAGGAATAAGTCTTTCGAGGGTCAAACGTGTAATATTGTTTATTAAATAAAAGACAATGTATTTCCAACCATAAGAATTGGCACGGTGTGAGATCGTTGATAATTATTATGAATTAGACTGACTAATGTATGGTTTTACGTAATTGACGTTTTTGATGAACACATTTGACTATAAAAGTTGGACTAACTCCAACTTTCGTTACCACCACGTCATGCGAGCTTCCGCTGTGATTTTAGGGGTGTGACAGAAGTTGATATTAAAGCCAATGGTTATAGCGAACTAGAAGATATTTTTCAAAAATCTAGACTATAACCTTTAAAATGATTATTTGACTCCAAAGACTATTCCACATCATGAGTCTTATGCTAGATCAAAGCATTATGTGAGTATAACAGTTATATTAAGATAATGATTATAAATTTTATGTGCTAGAATATTGCATAATTTATAAGTACGTATGCATACATTTCTTTATTGTAGATATCTGACCAAGTTATCAGAGAGAGAGTACCTGACTCTAGCAGTAGCACCGAGGGTCCATGAGAGCCCATCTCCTCTACACCATGGTATCACCCTACTCAGCCCTACTTTGCAGCCACCTTATACCCGGGTATGGAAAACTCGGGGAATGGTTGGATATCCGAGTCTGACGATGAGAGCCCTACCCCACCTGCAGTCACTCTTGAGCCCATTTCTGAGGAGCCAGTTGGCTTGACCCCGGAGAGTGAGAACCCTAAAGTTATGACTCCTACTGCCCCTATTCCTCTCATGCAGCACCCGCCAATGATTAGGTTGGTGTATGAGCAGAGGAAGCGTAGAGAGAAGTGAAGGATAATTGATGATGATGCTGGTATGGAGAGTACACCTATGCCCAAACAGGCCAGACTTCTAGATGAACAATGGGGATGGATCATGGAGGCCATGACAGGATGGGCCTCGAGAGATGGGATTCCTTCCTCCTTCGAGGTAGGAGAGTTGTCTTCTACTCCACGTGGGACTACTATGGGTGGCGAGCCCATTGAGCGTGTGATGGCCACTTTGACAGCCTAATGTGTTCGACTCGAGAAGGAACTGTTGACTGCTAGAATGAAGATGAGGATCTAGGATGAGGTGAGCCAATCTTTGGATGGAAGGATGATGACGATTGAGGAAGAGAGATTACTGCATGATAGCGCTCTGACTCAGATGCACTTTCGTTTGGCAGACCTAGAGACTAGTCTCTAAGAGACTAGGGACCGACTGACCCAGGCGGAGCAGAGAGCATATGTGGTCGAGGCGGCATTGGTGACAGCATAGCAATACGCGATTATGATGGGAGAGCAAGCAAAGACTTCTATGGCTATGGCTGCATTGTGTCTGATGATGATTTCGTACTTGATGCATGTTGGCAGTGGAGCTTCTTTTTAGGATAGCTGTTAGATGCAAGCCGAAGTGCTTGAACCTTTTGATCGAGTTATATACTCGTTGTTGCATGTAGACAATTAACTAATGATCTTTTGGGATGTTGACTTTTATGTGCATGGTAATAGTAAATGTATGATCAAACCGCTTATAACCTTAAAAATTCTATCTTTATGATATAATTTGGTTGTGATAAATACTTATATATTTATATATATATTTTGAATAAGCTAATTGTATGGAAGAAACTGTCATAATAATACGTTAACGTCTTACGTAATCTAAACCTCTTCTTCCCTACCTTTGAAACAGAATTGAATCATGCCACCTATAACACGAAACACACCCTCGAGTGGAAATGCCAATTTACCAACCACCACAGAGGAACTAGCCCAATTGATAGCCCAACACGTCAAGTTAGCTCTAGAACAACATGATGCAAACCTAATGGATGGTCAATGAAGGTGGCAAGAAAATATAGGTAATGGTCTTTGAAACGGAGCAGGAAACGGTTTGAACATAGGTTCCGGTATTGGTGCAAACAACGGAGCCGGTACAAACGGAAACCCAGGCAGTTCATGAGGTGGACAACCACAACGGTGCTCGTATTAGACTTTTCAAGGATGCAACCCAAGAAGTTTCATAGGCGCTGAAGGACCATTAGACATAATCCAATGGATCGAGAGAATGGAGACTGTCATAGCTATAAGCAATTGTTCTAATGATCAAAAGGTCAAGTATGCAACCTGTTCCTTTCAAGATGCAGTGTTATCATGGTCGAATTCCCAGCGTCAATTTTTGGGTAATGCAAACGCGTATGAACTTACTTGGGAGCAGTTAAAGGAAATGTTGCTTAAAGAATACTGCCCATGTAATGAACTTCAGAAAATTAAGACCGAATTTTGGAACCACACAATGGAAGGTGCTGAGATCCGAACATACACGTCCAGATTCAATGACCTTGCTAGATTGGTACCCCGAATGGTTACACCAAAATACGTCTGAATTGAAATATACATGTGGGGATTGGCACCTCAGATAAGAAGCAACGTTACAGCTTCTAAACCTACCACAATCCAAAGTGCTATCGCTATCGTGCACTCCTTAACCAATGATGCGATACGAAATGGAACCCTGATCAAGATGAATGATCATGGAAAAGTGTGATGGAAGTTGAGAGGAAGACGATTAAGGTGAACAGAAGATCGTTTGATGGAAACAGGAAGTGGTTTGAAAGTCCCAAGGGACAAGTAAACAACAGGAAGAGTATTAACCAGAGATCCAAACGGGTTTATATTGCAACTTCAAACAATGGTAGGACAAACAAAGAATCTCAAGGGAAATGCAGCAAATGTGGATACTCCCACACTGGTGATTGTAGAATTTGTACTCATTGCCATAAATTTGGACATCTGAGCCAAAACTGCCTAGCAAAACCTGATGAAAATATAACCAGAAACGATCGAGCTTGTTATGAGTGTGGTGTAATCGGACATTTCAAGAAGGACTGCCCAATATTGAGCGGGTCTAGGGCTAGAGGGAGAGCTTTTGAAATGAATACCAAAGAGGCACGACAACAACCATTAGTAATTAACGGTATGTTTCTTATTAATAATCTTTATGCCTCCATTTTGTTTGACACTGTGTTGATCTAAGTTTTGTTTCCAAAGAACATGAACCATCATTAGGAATTAAACCATGTAAGCTAAGTAAGAAGTATATTATAGAGCTAGCTAATGGAAAGAAAATAGAATCCAATGAAGTAATTAGAAACTGCACGATACAACTTAACAACTATCTCTTCAGTATTGATTTATTACCTGTCAATCTTGGAAGTTTTGATGTTGTTATTGGAATGGATTGGCTCTCTCGGTATCATGCTGTGATAGTATGTTTTGAGAAAATCATCCGATTTCCAACTCTTAGTGGAGAATTCCTGATCATACAAGGAGAAAAGGGAAAATCCTCATTTAAAATTGTAAGTGTCATGAAAACTTATGGATACTTGAGTGAAGGATATCCCGCCTTCCTAGTAAAATCCATTGACACTAAGAATGAGGAGCGAAGGATTGAAGACATTTCCATCCTACGGGAATACCCAGAGGTATTTCCCGAAGGTTTACCAGGATTACCTCCACAAAGACAGATCAAATTTTGAATTGACTTGATACCCGGAGCCGCACCTGTAGCTCGATCACCGTATCAACTAGCACCTTCTAAAATGCAGGAATTGTTAAAACAACTGCAAGAATTATTAGACAAAGGATTTATTTGACCAAGTTTTTCTCCTTGGGGAGCGCCAGTTCTATTCGTCAAAAAGAAAGACAGTTGAGAATGTTATCGATTATCGAGAATTAAACAAACTCACCATTAAAAATCGATACCCACTACCAAGAATCGACGACTTGTTCGATCAACTACAAGGATCCAGCTATTATTCAAAGATCGATTTACGATCTGGATATCACCAACTGTTGATAGCAGAAGAGGATGTCCCAAAGACGGCTTTTGGAATACGTTACAGTCATTACAAATTTCTAGTAATGCCATTTGGATTGACCAATGCACCTGCTATATTCATAGATCTCATGAATAGGGTTTGTAAGCCCTACTTGGACAAGTTTGTGATAATATTCATCGATGATATTCTGATATATTCACAGTCCAAGGAAGAACAAGAGCAACATCTCAGGCTAATCCTAAACATCTTAAACAAAGAAAAGTTGTACGCAAAATTCTCCAAATGTGAATTTTGGTTGGAGAAGTTCGATTCCTCGAACACGTTATTAATGAAAACAATATCCACGTGGATCCGGCAAAGCTTGAAGCAATCAAAAACTGGGAAGCCCTTATATCTCCAATAAAAGTACGACAAATTTTAGGGTTAGCTGGTTATTATCATAGATTTATAAAAACTTTTCAAAGATAGCACAACCACTAACCTTATTAACTCATAATGATAGAAAGTACGAATGGAGCGAGGAACAAGAAAAAGCCTTTCAATCACTAAAAAAAAGTTATGTAGTGCACCCATACTGACCATACCAGAAGGGACAGATGGATTTGTAGTGTATTATGATGCCTCACGATTAGGACTTGGATGTGTATTGATGCAGAAAGATAAAGTCATTGCATATGCATCAAGACAGTTGAAAGTGCATGAAAAGAATTACACTACCCATGACCTAGAATTAGGAGCTGTTGTTTTTTCTATTAAAATTTAGAGACATTATTTGTATGGGACCAAATGCATCATATATACTGATCACAAGAGTCTGCAACATATCTTTAATCAGAAGGATTTAAATATGAGGCAACGTCATTGGGTAGAATTGTTAAACGATTACGACTGCGATATCCAATATCACCCACGCAAAGCAAACGTCGTGACAGATGCACTTAGTAGGAAAGAAAGAGAAAAGCCTCTAAGAGTGTGAGCGTTGGGACTTACCATATACTCGAACCTTACTAACCAAATTCGCGATGCTCAACTCGAAGCATTGAAGGATGAAAATGTGGGGAGTGAGGGTCTGCGGGGAATGATCAAGGAGTTAACAGCTAACTCTAATAAGATGATGCATTTTGTAAATCGAGTATGAGTCCCGAAGTACAGAGATTTACGCAAAATGATTCTCGGTGAAGCACATAAATCAAGGTAATCAATTCACCCGGGGATCGACAAAATGTATCACGACGTAAAGGAATTCAATTGGTGGCCTAACATGAAAGGAGACATAGCTTCCTATGTTAACCAATGTATGACCTACTCCAAGGTAAAGGCGGAATATCAAAAACCATGTGGACTTCTGCAACAACCAGAAATTCTGAAGTGGAAATGGGAATGGATTGCCATGGATTTTGTGACAAACTTACCCAGAACAGCAAATGGTTATGATACCATCTGGGTAATTGTCGATCGATTGACAAAATCTACACACTTCTTACCCATGAAGGAGACGTACAACATGAGCAAGTTGGCAAATTTATACATCAAAGAAGTGGTGTCACGTCACGGTGTACCAATCTCAATCATATCCGATAAGGATAGTCGATTTACCTCGAGGTTCTGGCAGTCCCTACATGAAGCCATGGGTACCCGACTAGACATGAGCATGGCCTATCACCCACAAACGGACGGCCAGAGTGAAAGAACCATCCAAACTCTGGAAGATTTATTAAGAGCACGTGTGATCGATTTTGGCGGAAATTTGGAGACTCATCTACTATTAGCAGAGTTTTCATACAATAACAATTATCACACTAGCATCAAAGCCGCTTCATTTGAGGCACCGTATGGAAGAAAATGTCATTCGCCGCTATGTTGGGCAGATATCGGGGAAAGACAATTAACAGGACCAGAGATTATAAAAGAGACAACAGATAAGATTGTTCAGATAAAAAAAAGACTGGAAGTTGCTAACAATCGGCAAAAGAGTTACGCAGATAACCGAAGAAAGCCATTACAATTCATGGTCGGTGACAGTGTGTTCTTGAAGGTTTCTCCATGGAAGGGCATTGTGAGATTTGGGAAAAGAGGAAAGCTGAGCCCACGATTCATTGGACCCTTTGAAATCGTGGAACGGATTGGGAAGGTTGCATATAGACTCAAACTACCAGAGGAACTTGGAAATATGCACAATGTATTCCACGTGTCTAACTTAAGGAAATGCATGATGGATGAATCCCTAGTTATTCCACAAGACGAAGTTAGTATCGACGATAAACTTTACTTTATAGAGGAGCCAATAAAGGTCTTGGATTGGAAAATTCAAAAACTCAGGAGGAGACAAATCAAATTAGTTAAAATCCAATGGAACTCTAGAAAAGGACTTGAATTTACTTGGGAACGTCAAGATCAAATGCAACAAAAATACCTTCACCTGTTCAAAACCAGATTTGACTCAGGCTCAACAACGTAAATTTCAGAATGAAATTTCTTAAACGAGGGGAGACTTTGACACCCGGTCAATCAGGTCAACACTCGAAACCGTTCGTAATGATAAATTATGAATATTTAACTATGTACACTGATTAATTGAATATTTTACGTTAACGGTTTAATGAACCTTGGAATCAATTAACCAATTACTTATATCTAATAGTAATCATAATCATAACTAACAATAAGAATAATAATAATGTTATTACACATAATGAAACTAATAATATAATACTACTAATAATAATTAAATAACAATATTAATTAAATTAAATTAGATGTAAAATGATTTTTAGGTGGAGTGTGTGCATGGATGACAACTTGTCATCCATGAGTCTACAAAACCAAGAAATGATCAAGCATCACCAAAACCCATTCATTTCCATCACCTCTTCCCTTTCCAAACACAACACACACACACACACCACCACCCTTCGGCCACCCCACCGCCGCCTGCACCCCCACCGCCGCCTGCACCCTCACAGCTGCCTGCCCCACCGCCGCCTGCCCCACCGCCGGCAACCACCATCACCATCAATCACCACGACCACCACCCTTAACACCATCCACCATCGCCATCACCACCCTCAACACCATCAACCATCACGACCTCCACCCTCACATCATCCACCGTCGCCATCACCACCCTCAACAACATCAACCACCGCGACCATCACCTACACCATCAACCACCGTCGCCATCGCCTACACCATCACCACCGTCGCAACCAACAATCACACCCCCTCCCTCACAATACAATCTAGTTAAAAACCTTAGATTAAGAAACCGAAGCATTTATTGAAAGACGAGATTCGTGCATGCATTATGTGTAAAAGTTCTATCTATTAAGGTATTTTGATTAGATTGTTTGCAATTGTTCATGCATGGTTAGTCAAGATGAAAATATTGATGAACCTTGGTTCACCCATTTAAAGATTTTATGGAATGGTTGTTTTGATGATATTGATGTAAAAATAGTTCTTTAAATGATTATATAAATCTGAAAATATGTTTAGAATAGGTTAAAGTTTGATGAAATCATATTATTTGGGAGATCTAGAAGGTAAGAATGTATATATGAATGTATATGTAGCGTATGTATGTATGTACGTATTGGTGAACATACAAGTTGGATGATTGATGAATTATGGTCTTTTTAGAAACATTAAGTAACATTATTGGTTAAGTGATTATCGAGTAGTATGGTGTCTTAGAATAATAACTAAGTGAAAGATTTTGGGTTATGATTAAGTAAGATGATAAAAAATAATAATAATAAAAGGGTGGATAGTTGGACATACTAAATGACTTCACTAGATAATGAGTTGTCTAATGATTTGTGACTAGAAATCAAGATGTAGATCAAAAATAAGACCAAAGCACATTATGACCAAAGGACTCGACTAAAACGACATTTAAGACTTCAAATATATATATATATAGAACTAAAGACAAAATATATTTTGAACAACTCATGACTAATTACATTTATAATATATATATATATACATATATATACAAATACACATTTTAGACAACAACTACAATTTAGTGAGTTTTATCTTTTGTAAAAATAATATATGTATTAGTAATTAAATAATCTTAATAACTATAAAAATAATTATTTTATAAAAAGTAAAATAGGAGTTTTGCATAAAAAATTATTAGTAACGAAACTATTAATCAAACTTTGAATAAAGACTAATATATATATATCTATATATATATATATATAGAACTAAAGACAAAATATATTTTGAACAACTCATGACTAATTACATTTATAATATATATATATATACATATATATACAAATACACATTTTAGACAACAACTACAATTTAGTGAGTTTTATCTTTTGTAAAAATAATATATGTATTAGTAATTAAATAATCTTAATAACTATAAAAATAATTATTTTATAAAAAGTAAAATAGAGTTTTTGCATAAAAAATTATTAGTAACGAAACTATTAATCAAACTTTGAATAAAGACTAATATATATATATCTATATATATATATATATATATATATATATATAAGTTTGGAAAATTATAGTTTTATAACATAAGACGCTTAAATTAGAAAATCAGTAGTTAAATACAAGTTTTAAACGCAAGGTTCGCGAGTAGAATAGTAAAGACATAAGGCATCTAGATATGAGCAAGGAATAGATATTAGTGAAAGGCTATATAACCCTAAAGGGAAAATAATAGTCTTTACTAAAAATTTACAAAAGTGTACATTTCTAAATAATAAAAACACACTATTTTAAACAACTAAATAAGTGGGTGAAAAGCATTCGTAAGCATAATTATCATATATTGACCATAATGCACATGATTAGGGTTTCATTATCAAAGCCTAGCACGTTGGTTCCTTCTGTTAAACGCATTCAAAGTGAGTCCTTCGGCCCCGTTTTAATATTATTTTAACTGTTTTGGGGGAAAAGCATGAAATAATACTTTAAAATATATGATGGGTTAAACAGGATAATATATTACGAAGGTATAAGTTGGGTCAGTGGTATGGATAGATACCTTTGAGCCCCTAAATCCCCCTATAATCATTAACCTTAGGGGTGAGGCCACAGATATATTGGTAGATCTATCGGGTTAGAATGGTCCGCTCTCACGACCAGTTGCACTAGTCAGGTTGTGGCGAGGGAGTTTATATGTGTGGATAGTTGTGGGGCAATGACGTGTTTCTTGGTTTGATTATGGACTTATGACCTGAATTTATCATAGTACCTAGCTAGATTATATGGAATATTTTATACTTTGTTTCATCATATTGTTTTCAAAAATGAATGTTTTGTGAGACTAAAAACCCTAATCGTTCACCAACTTTATGTTGACTTGTTATCCTTCATGCTTTTCTGGGTTGTAGGTGAGCTCTATGTGGAATTTCCAGGAATAAGTCTTTGGAGGGTCAAACGTGTAAATATCGTTTATTAAATAAAAGACAATGTATTTCCAACCAATAAGAATTTGCACCATGTTGAGATCATTGATAATTATTATGAATTTAGACTGACTAATGTATGGTTTTACATAATTGATGTTATTGATGAACACGTTTGACTATAAAAGTTGGACTAACTCCAACTTCCTTTACCACCACGTCACGTGACCTTCCACTGCGATTTTCGGGGTGTGACAAGGAAGTCCAAGAAAGCTCAAGAGATCAAGGCCGTCATTAACTCTGTGCAGAAACAAGTCTTTATCTCTGGAGGTTTTGAGGTGGTTAATGCTGAAGACACACCTTGAACTCTTGTACCAAGAGTTCTAGTTCATGTCCAAATCATCCTAGCATCAAGAAGAAGGCTGATCAGTTGTGTACCACTGCTACACAACTTGAACCATCTAGCTCCAAAGTTAGTTCTCACTCTAAAAGAATTACCACAGCATCTATAAGATGAGGCTGAAGATGGGAAGTGATCAAGTTAAGATTTGTTCATGAAAAAAGACTCTTAGGAAAAAGAAACTAGATTGTGTCATGTATGGGAGTACTTCTCATCTTGCTAAGGATCGCCTCTACAATCCAAAAGTACTATACACATGACTAAGAAATAAACTTCTGAGAGCTTAAAGATGAAGCAAGCTTCAGAAGGAAAATCTTTTCCTTTCAAAAGCTCCAAAATGAAGAAGAAGACAAGGGGAAACTTGCCTTCGGAAGAAAATTTGGTCTCGGAAGAAAGGAATACTTGTGAAGTACTAAAGCATGTTGCAGTGTTAGCAAGATCTTCCGAAGTTCGAGTCATCAAAACTTCCAAAGTCATCAAAACTTTCGAAGTGTTGAAGGTCAAGTCTAAACTTCCAAAGATTGTGTGGAAGACAAAGAAAGACCAAGTGACTGAAAGTTCTTCATCAACATCAGCAAATGATCCTCAAAGCACGACAATAGGATCTATTATGGTTGCATTGTCTTCAACTTCTTTTGATAAGCCCAAGACCAATAAGGCTTGGGTTTCCAAATGTAACTAACTATCTCTTTTATGCAAAACAGCTCAGGACAAACAAGAATGTATGGATCACTGATAGTGGTTGTTCCATGCACATGACAGACAATGGATCACTACTCCAAAATTTTGAGAAAATGGATGGAGGGTTAGTTGCTTTTGGAGGAGATGCAGGAGGTTATATAACTGGAAGGTGCAGGGTCACAAATGTTAAGCTCAGCACTGAGAAGGTAAACTTTTTCAAGGATCTTGGATACAATCTTTTGAGTGTATCTCAATTTTGTAACAAGAGTTATAACATGCTCTTTACTGAGCATGAGTGCATTGTTCTCAGGCGTAGGGGTGTCATTCCTCACGAGCATATCCTACTTAAAGCCCCCAGGAAAGGGAACATGTATAAAATGGCTTTATAAGAAATATCTCCCTCAGGAGAAGTTTCATGCTTTCTATCTAAAGCCAATAGTGATGAGTCTTGTTGGACCTGAAAGGATCATACATGCCTTCAAGTGGTGGTTGATGGTTGCTCTGCTGGAATTCAACCCAAGTCCAAGAAGTAATGCGGATGAAGAATCTGCAACAAAATAGAAGACAAGTGTCAGCTATCCGCATTTGTTCATGCGGATGAACATGGAACAAATGTTGATAAGTATTTGTTCTTCCACATTAACAAATGCTGACAACCGAACAAATGCTGCCAAGTATTAGTTCATCCGCATTTACTAATGCGAATGTTCAGCAACAAACGAGCATAGTGTTTGTTCATCCGCATTTGTCAATGCTGATGATCAAACATCAATGCGGAAGACAACAGAATAAATGCTTATGAAGAACAAGTCATCCGCATTTATTAATGCGGATGAACAAAAGAAAATGCTGATGAAGACTTTTAGACAGACTAGTTTCCTAATGTATAGTACAGGGGTAGTTTAGTCATTTTGTAAACACCTTTTGTCAGCCTATAAATAGAATAGAAAACCCTACTTTTGGGCATCTTTGACAATAAGAATATTAAATCTTTGATAGTCTTATGTTTCAGAGGTGTCTTGTTATTGTTTCATGCTAAATCCCTAGCATTCATTGTAACTTTACACCACCATTAATGCAAAGCATTTATGAGTATTTGAAGAATTCAATGATGTGTGTTTATATCATTCCGTAATATAATCACTAACTCAATCATCATATTCGATCCTAGTTGATTCACATCAACTGAGAATCTCATTCTCAACACCAGTCAATTGGTATCAAAGCCTCGACTCTTGTTTCATTTTCAGATCTGCTCAGATCTGAAATGAAACATGATTGATCTGGTGATTGAGTTGCTTCTAGAGAGTTAATCAACTTCTAACTAGTATTCATGCTGAAATCCTTCTAAAAGATTGATTGAATCACTGTTCATCTATACCAAACCAAGAACATATCATTGAACAACTTATTCTACCAGAAAATCAGAACAACAATATCATAATCCTCAAATGTTAAAGCTAACAGAATAGTTACAGACGGTTCTCTAAACTAAAACTACAGTTACTATTCATCATAACTATTAAATATTTAAAAGTAGACTGTTTGGACCGGTTGGACTTAAAAATAATCTAATTATTATTCCAACTATCTAAAACAAGTTTATTACAATGGATTCATTTAACTTTTCTGAACTTGGTCATGCATCTAAACCGCTTATGCTTAAACACAAATCTGAATTTAAGAAATGGAAATACGGTTTAGGAATTATATTACAGGTGTAGATCGTGACTACTAGATATCAATTTGCAAAGGACCATACATCCATGTGTCACTCATTGCTGATCAAGCTACTCAATACAAGACAAATAGAATACCTATTGAGGATCCCAACTTAAATCTTAATGATGAGAAACTTAAGAAAATTAAGATTGATCTTAAATCTAACTCCATTCTCAACAAAATGGTGTTTCTAAGAGGAGGAAAAAGACACTTATTGAAGTTGCTTGGACCGTGTTGGCTGATTCAAAGTTGCCTCTAACATTCTGGGCAGAAGTATTCAGCACTACATGCTATGTGTAGAACAGGGTTCTTGTAGTTAAGCCACATGGAATAAGCCCTTATGAGCAATGGAACAAGAAGCCACCATTCATTGGCTTCTAAGGTCCTTTGGCAGCAGATGTACCATACTTAACACAAAGGACAATTTGGCAAGATTTGCTGAAAAGTCGGATGATGCTATCTTTGTTGGATATTCCACCAACTCTATTGCTTATAGAGTTTATAACATCAAAAATCAACAATTTGAGGAATCTTCCAAAATTGTTGTTAATGAGCACACTCCTTGTGTTAGGGGAATGGCCCTGATTAGATCTTTGATTTAGAATTGTTTCCAAACTATTCTAAACCTTATTATGAGAATGTTTCAGCTGGAACAGGTACTCAAAATGATTCTGAAATGATCAACTATTCGAGTTACCCAGACCTTGTCCAAGTTCTCTAAGAGTTGCTACAAACCAAGCTCCCACTATCAGCAGATCTGATTGTATAACTATCTCAAGAGATAGTGGAGCTTCAACCATTGGTCCATCTAATGAGCCTCAAAACTTATATGGTGATACTGTACAACAGCAAGCTGATGGAAGTAGCATTTTGAAGGACTAGGCAACTATTAATGCTGCTTCACAGCCAACTAATGATGATGGTATTTCTCATTCATTCAATCAGTCCTCATTGAATGAGTTTGAAACAACAGCTGGTCTAAGTGTTCAAGCTCCTGAGCAAAATATGTCTAGTCTGGATCTATCTTTACAATTGGAGGTTATCCCTAGACTTAGGACTCACAACACTCATCCAGCTGAGAATATCATAGGGGAAATCTCTGAAGGTGTGAGAACAAGAGGACAAACTCACAATGGGAATTTCTATTTGTACTCATGCTTTTTATCCCACATGGAACCAAAGAAGGTGGAAGATGCCTTGAAAGATTGTAGCTGGGTTGAGTCAATGCAAGAGGAATTGACTCAATTCAAAAGACAAAAGGTTTGGAACCTATGCCCGCTACCATCCGGTCAACTACCAATAGGCACCAAATAGGTTTTCAGGAACAAGAGATATGATGAAGGCTTGATCATCAAGAATAAGGCAATACTGGTAGTTCAAGGATACACTCAAGAGGAAGGAATCGATTTAACTGATGTCGTTGCACCTGTTGCAAGACTTGAGGCAGTTAGGATCTTTCTTCCAGCCAGACTTGAGGCAGTTGGGATCTTTCTTGCTTATGCTGCATCCAAGAATTTTACTGTTTCACAACTTGATGTTAAGTGTGCATTTATATATAGGGATATAGATAGGGAAGTCTATACGTGCCAGCCACTAGGATTTGAAGACCCACAACACCCTGACTATGTGTGCAAACTAGATAAAGCTTTATACGGGATTCACCAAGCACCTAGGCTATGGTATGAGACATTGTCTCAGTTTCTCTAGAACAATGGATACACTAGAGGTACCATGACAAGACTTTATTCATAAGAAAGTTCGGGAAAGACATTTGCATGTACAAGTCTATGTTGATGACATCATATTTGGTTCCTGAAATGACCAAATATGCAAAGACTTTGCCAGCATTATGAAGAAGAAATTTGAAATGAGTTCCATGGGGAAGATAGACTTTTTCCTTGAAATTCAGTTGAAGCAAATGAAGAAAGGGTTCTTTATGTCAATGACATTTTAGAAAGATTCGATATGAAAGATTCTAAGCCAGCCAAGACACCTATATTTAGAAACCACAATCTCTGTCCTGACTCTAAAGGGGAGGATACTGACCAACATCAGAATAGGGCAATCATTGGTTCTCTAATGTGTCTCACAACAAGTAGACCTGATATCATGTTTGCAACTTGCATTTGTGCAATAGATCAGGCTGCTCCAAAGGTGTCTTACCTTGTTGCTTCCAAGAGAATCCTCAGATACCTCAAAAGAGCACCTAAACTGGGTCTTAGGTATTCAGTGAACAACAATTTCAATCTCTATGGCTATTTTGATAGTGACCATGGTGGCTGTAATATCAACAAGAAATCAACGTCAAGTGGACGTAAATCTATTGGTGGAAGTATCATCTCATGGCAATGCAAGAAACAATCCTACGTGTCAACATTTATTGCTGAAGTTGAATACATTGCTGCTGCTAGTTGCTATGCTTAGCTGATGTGGATTCAGAACCAGATGATAGACTACAGATTCAACTTAATGAGTACTCCTATCCACATTGACAAAAATTGTGCTATCTCCATTACTGAAAATCCAGTGAAGCACTCCAAGACAAAGCACATTGATATCAGTTATCATTTCATTAGAGATATTCGAGAAAAATCTGATTAAGCTTCATTCGTCTCCGATTCACCCAAGTTCAAACTCATTTGTTTGCAACTTTTCCTAAAATGGCGCTTAACCCTTAGCACAACTAGGTCACACTCCTTGATTCATCAAAGGATGCTGACTTCTCCGATATCATCTCGTTTCTCACCCGATCTACCTATTACACCACTCTGACTGTTAACCCCACTATCTATTCCAACCATATGGCTGAATTCTGGAGCAACGATTAGATTGAAATCCTAAATAAAGTAAGGATTATAAGGTCGAGCATCTGTGGCTAGGAGTTGATCATATCAGAACAACTCATAAGGGAGCATCTGGAGCTTCATGATGAAGGCCAAACCTCTACTTTAAAGACATCCATTGAACCCCCATGTGTAAACTTTGGTTCAATTATGTCGCTATTATTGGAAGAACCCAAGACCAAAAAGGCTTTGGTTTCCAATCAAAACTATCATCTCATCTTATGTGCAAGGACATCCATATGACAAGAATAACAATGTATGGATTGTGGTTAGTGGATACTCCAGGCACATGATAGGGAACAGATCTCTTCTTCATCAAATTCAACATTTTGATGGAGGTCCTGTCCAGTTTGCAGGTGGGGCCAGAGGATATATTTGTGCGGATGGTGTGTATCCAATGGTAATTTAAAAGTTGACAGAGTACACTTTGTCAAACAGCTTGAACACAACTTGTTAAGTGTTTCTCAGTTTTGTGATCAAAAGCACCAAATGCTTTTCATAAAACATTAGAACATTATCCTCAAACCGGGATGACAATTCCTCAAGAATTGGTGCTTCCTAGATCTCCCAGGAAAGGGGATATGTACAAGCTTAATATAAATAATGATTCCCCACTGGGTGAAGTATCATGTTCTCTTTCCAAAGATGATGGTGATGAGTCAACACTATGGCATAAACGAATGTGTCATGTCAGTTTTAAAACAATGAATAAATTGGTTAAAAATAACTTGGTACATAGTTTGCCTAAAAAGGAATTTTGTGCAAAGATAACTATGTTGCATTCTTGAAAGGGATGCAACACAGGGCATCTCATAAATCCAAAGTTGTTAACCTCTATTACCACTCCATTACAATTATTGCATAGGGATGTGTCTGGTCCCACAAGTATAATGAGCATTGGAAGAAATCATATTGCCTTGTGATTTTTAATGATTTTACAAGATTTACATTGGTATTCTTTTTAAGTACTAAAGATGAAACTATTGAAACTTTAAAATCTTTTATTCTTAAAATAGAAAATCAAACTGATCACGAGGTTAAGATAATTAGAAGTGATCAAGGGACTGAGTTTAAGAATGAAGTTCTTGACTCATTCTATAACTCAAAAGGGATTGCCGGATAATATAGTTCTCCTAGAACTTCTCAAGAAAATGGTGTTGCTGAGAGGAGCAACAAGACACTTATTGAAGCTGCTCAGATCATGTTAACTAATTCAAAGCTGCCTCTAACATTCTGGGTAGAAGTAGTCAGCACTGCATGCTATGTGCAGAACAGGGTTCTTGTAGTTAAGCCACATTGAAAAACCCCTTATGAGCTATGGAACAAGAAGCCAACATTTATTGGCTTTCTAAGGTCCTTTGGCAGCAGGTGTACCATACTTAACACAAAGGACAATTTGGCAAAATGTTTTGAAAAGTCAGATGATGCTATCTTTATTGGATATTCCTCCAACTTTATTGCTTATAGAGTTTATAACATCAAAAATCAACAATTTGAGGAATCTTCTAGCATTATTGTTAATGAGCACACTCCTTGTGTTAGGGGGAATTGCCCTGATCAGATCTTTGATTTAGAATTGTTTCCAAACTATTCTAAACCATCTTGTGACAATGTTTCAGCTGTAATAGGTACTCAAAGTGATTCTGACAATGATCAACTATTCGAGTTACCCAGACCTAGTCCAAGTTCTCTAAGAGTTGCTGTAAACAAAGTTCCCACTATCAGCAGATCTGGTTGTATAACTATCTCTAGAGATAGTGGAGCTTCAACTAGTGGTCCACCTAATGAGCCTCAAAACTCATATATTGGTACTGTACAACACCAAGCTGATGGGAGTAGCATTTTGAAGAAATAGGCAACTATTAATGTTGCTTCACATCCAACTGATGATGATGGTTTTTCTCATTCATTCAATCAGTCCTCATTGAATGTGTTTGAAACAACAGTTGGTCTAAGTGTTCAACCTCCTGAGCAAAATATGTCTAGTCTGGATCTTTCTTTGCAATTGGATGTGATCCCTAGACTTAGGATTCACAACACTCATCTAGCTGAGAATATCATTAGGGAAGTCTCTGAAGGTGTGAGAACAAGAGGACAAACTCACAATGGGAATTTCTATTTGTACTCATGTTTTTTATCCCAGATGGAACCCAACAAGGTGGAAGATTCCTTGAAAGTTAGTAGTTGGGTTGAGTCAGTGCAAGAGGAATGATTCAATTCAAAAGACAAAAGGTTTGGAACCTATGCCCGCTACCATCCAGTCAACTACCAATAGGCACCAAATGGGTTTTCAGGAACAAGAGATATGTCGGAGGCTTGATCATCAAGAATAAGACAAGACTGGTAGTTTAAGGATACACTCAAGAGGAGGGAATCGATTAAACTAATGTCCTTGCACCTATTGCAAGACTTGAGGCAGTTAGGATCTTTCTTGCTTACGTTGCATCCAAGAATTTTATTATCTAACAACTTGATGTTAAGTGTGCATTTATATATGGGGATATAGATAGGGAAATGTATATGTGCCAGCCTCTAGGATTTGAAGACCCACAACACCCCGACTAGGTGTGCAAACTGGATAAAGCTCTATATGGGTTGCACCAAGCACCTAGGCTGTGGTATGAGACATTGTCTCAGTTTCTCCTGAATAATGGATAAACTAGAGGTACCACTGACAAGACTTTATTCATAGAAAGTTAGGGAAAGACATCTGCATGTACAAGTCTATGTTGATGACATCATATTTGGTTCCTCAAATGACTAAATGTGCAAAGACTTTGAGAGCACTATAAAGAAGAAATTTGAAATTAGTTCCATGGGGAAGATGAACTTTTTCCTTGAAATTCAGTTGAAGCAAATGAAGAAAGGGTTCTTTATCAATCAATCTAAATATGTCAATGAAATTTTAGAAAGATTCGATATGAAAGATTGTAAGCTAACCAAGACACCTATATCTAGAAACCATAATCTCTGTCCTGACTGTGAGGGGGAGGATACTGATCAACATCAGTATAGAGCAATCATTGGTTCTCTGATGTATCTCACAGCAAGTAGACCTGATATCATGTTTGCAACTTGCATTTGTGCAATACATCAGGCTGCTCCAAAGGTGTCTCATCTAGTTGCTTCCAAGAGAATCCTCAAATACCTCAAAGGAGCACCTAAATTGCGTCTCAAGTATCCAATGAACAACAATTTCAATCTCTATGGCTATTCTGATAGTGACCATGGTGGTTGTAATATCAACAAGAAATCAATATGAGGTGGACGTAAATTTCTTGGTGGAAGGATAATCTCATGCTAATGCAAGAAACATCCTGCGTGTCAACATTTATTTCTGAAGCCGAATACGTTGCTGCTACTAGTTGTTGTGCTCAGCTGGTGTGGATTCAGAACCAGATGATAGACTACAGATTCAACTTAATGAGTTCTCCTATCCACATTGACAACAATAGATCTATCTCCATTACTGAAAATCCGATGAAGCACTCCAAGACAAAGCACATTGATATCAATTATCATTTCATTATATATATTTGGGAGAAAAATCTAATTAAGCTTCATTCGTCTCCAATTTACCCAAGTTCAAACTCATTTCACTGCAACTTTTCCCAAAATGACGCTTAACCCTCAGCATAACTAGGTCGCACTCCTTGAGTCATCCAAGGATGCTGACTTCTTAGATATCTCCTTTCTCACCCAATCTACCTATTACACAACTCTGACGGTTAACCCCACTGTCTATTCAAACCATATGGCTGAATTCTGGGGCAAGGGTTAGATTGAAACCCTAAATGGAGTTAGGATTATAAGGTCGAGCAGGAGTTGATCATATCAGAACAACTCATCAGGGAGCGTTTGGAGCTTCATGATGAAGGCGCTCCTACTGAATTCCCCAAGCCAGACCTAGATGACACAAATACCCAATTGGGATATGGTAGAGATGTGAGCAGGTCTACAGTTTACAAGTTAAACTTCTCATATAACTAGAAGTTCATGTTTCACGTTGTTCTCCGTTGCTTGTCTTATAAGTCTGGGGAATGGGATCAATCCCATATGAATTGGGTTGACTAGTTCATGGGTTGGTGAAAAGCCTCTGTTTCAATTACTCAAGATTTGTGCTAATGAACCTTATGGGGAACCTACAGAGGGACACATTCTATATGTATCCCAAGTTCATTCAGCATCTTATCAACTGTGAACTGGACCAGAGTCGGCTTGTCTGTGCAGCTACTCTACCAGTCCCTCAAATGAGGCCCGACCATCTTAAAGTCTTGAAGCGAGTGTCCACCAACTACACTGGAAGACACAATGAGCTTCTTCCGGGTATGATTGAGCCAATGGCTCCTGGTGACATCCCTGTTAACCCCACAGGTGATGAACCCACACCAGCAACTACCCTCACTTTGCCAAATTTACCTTCTAACCCCATCACAATCACTTACCAAAGACGTACAAAACACCCCTTGTTCAATATACTCTGAATGAACAAGCTCCTCCTGTTCAACCCAAAAAGACTAGAGTGGAAACATGGGCTCCCACTCAGTCTGAGGTCTCACCATCCTTTACTTTTGACCTTAATATGGGTGTTGAGTCTCCTTAGTCTCAATCCCATGAGCCTAAAACCGAAGTTGTAAACCCTCAGGGTGAGTCTCTACACTTCCCTAAGTAGCCAAAAAGGGACAGGCCCACCATAGGGTCAATGCCAATAGACAATGATCAAGGTCCCGGTCATTAGGCTTAACCTTAATATCCTTTACTGACCTTCTTATTCAAACTCATGAGGAGATTATGTCTCAGGGCAATGAAGTTGATCCACAACACCCTCTCAAGGATCAACAGATCCTAGAGAGATCTCTTATCTCTAACCCCATCAGTAAGCCCCAACTGAGGTGAGTCCCACTAATGTAGAGGGGACACATGTAGATTCAGCTGCCACTACTGAAGGAGCCTCATTGGACCTTTAGACAGTGGTAACATTACTGAGACTGAATCTATGGAAACCATGCCATTTGATGACTCTGAAAGAGACATCATTAGGCAAGGGAAACCAGGGTGCCAAGAAACCACATCTGGTGGTGAGGATGAACATACTTGGTATGTTACCTCATTTCCCCATGATTCTTCAAAAGAAGATGAGGGAAGTCTGCAACTCACCATTCAAGACCTACTTTCTAAAGTCTCAAACCTTGACTCTAAGGTTAAGACTTTAGATGATAGGTCTGTCACTCAGCAACTTGAGATTGAAAATCTCAAGGCCAAACTAGCTAACAAATAGATTGAGAGATCTGTTAGGCATGTACTCATTCAGGTCTCATTGACCTCTTCCTCTAGCTCGTCAAGCTCTCAAGATGATGCTACCAAAAAGGGGGAGAGTGTTCAGGACAAATGCATAAGGAACCACATAGTCAAGCTCTTTCTACTTTAACATCAAGATACCCTACTCTACAAGCTTAAGTTTTTCCTGAGCCTTCTCCATTCTTATTCAAATGGACCAAATGGACCAAACGATGCTCCATGATCTTAATGGGTTATTTTCCAATTTCCTGATGGGATCTTCCATTGAACAGCCAAGCCTTGATGTGTCTGTGATGTACTTTGGAGCTCAAGAGCTTTAGAGGTTAAATGCACCTCTACCACTGTCCAAGAATTTGTCAACCTAAGGTCCAAGTTGAACCTGAGATTGATTTCGACAAGTAAATGAGGACTGATGGCCCAACAACTGAAATAGTTGGGACATATAGTGCATTCCCATAGACTTCGAAGCAGAAGTCAAAGCCTCGAAGAACCATTTCAAACTTCTGAAGTTGAGATTGAAGCTGCACAAGGGCTACTTTCTCTATTTGATGATCTAGTTGTCACAGATGCAATTCTAGAACTAGCATCTGAGGTCAATACGAGGATTTTCTCACCCAACCCCTTGCTCAAAAATCATCACTATCTCTTGCTCCCATCACCACCACTCAACCTGAAACCTCTACTCAAGAACCTCCAAAGTCTAGCACTTCCAAAGACACCAAAGTGAAGAGGAAGATGACTACAGAATAACTAATGGAGGAAGAAAGTTTGGAGAAGCTTAAACGGAAAGGTAGACTCCCAGTGGGAAGTTGGTAGCTGCAAGTAGCAAAGCAGCTGGAGCCAACCAGGAGGCTATCAACAACAAGAAAAGGGTGGAGATCATTGACAAGGTTGTCAAGCTTGGAGCTGTTAATGAAGATGTGCTCATGCTACCATTAGAGGAGCTAATTGAGTTAGAAGATGCACTCTATCGTAGATTCGGCAAAAAGAAGAAGGATCAAGGTTGGCATTGGAGGAAGAGAGGGAGAGAAAGAAAAGAGAAGTTGATCAGCAGGTAAGGAGTGAAAGGATAACTTTCCTAAGCTCCAAGGGTTTCTCTCTATAGGAATTGACTCCTCACAACAATGACACGATCTTGTGGCTTTTCAAGAAAGAGCAAGATCAAATGGAGAAAGAGAGAAAGAAAGCTACAAAGGAGAATCTAAGGGAGAAAAGAAGAAGGAAGAGGAAGCATGACTCGCTGCTAGTAGGAAGACAGGTGATAAAGCCTGGATGAAAGACTATCTTCGGGCTCATGGCTTCTCTAGTAGGCACGTGGGTCCAATGTGTGAGAAGACCCTGCAGCGACATGTTAGTGACATCAAGGCTGGAAATCGCTTAGGGAAAATGAAAGAGATGTACATAGGGGACACGGGATGACCTTCAAACTAACACCTCAACCACAACCTTAACCCCAACCTCAACCCTAACCTCAACATGAACTAATCCCTTTCCTATTTCCCACCAAACTGAACCAACCTCTGTCCCTTACACCCCTGAACCTACACCATCATCCATACCTGCCTCTTCATCACAACCACCTCAACTACCCATCCTCAAACCCAAAACACTTCCTAGAACCCAAACACCATTACCTGCCCAACAACCACCCAAACCATCCCCTAAGCCTTCCAAATATCTATCCTTAGAGGAGTTTAAGGAGATCAAGATGAAGCTCATTAACTGTACAACCTTGAGCAACATCTCTTATGAGGAGGGGTCACTCAAGCTAACCTATGTTGATGGCTCCTCATGTTCCCTCACTAGAGATCAATTCCTTGATCTGCCTAGAGGAACACTAGACTAAGCCGTTAAACTGTTTGGCCTCAACTTGGATTCATAAAATGAAGAAGAGAAGAAGCTAAGAAGAAGGCTAGTGACTCTGCTGGATACAAAAAAAAGGGATAAAGTGCCAAATTAATCCCTTATTTTAAGAAAGAAGATCATCCCGTGGAGGTTTGAAGACTCTTCTCAAAACTTTGTTGTTCAGAGAGAGAATGGAGAGCTAAACAGGCTCAATGCCTTATTTCTGCTACACTTAAGCATATTCAATATTGCTAAGTTAGCAGAGAAGCCATTCTCCAACCCCTCCAACACTAAGATAGTTGCTCACGTCAGAAATCATCTGAGCAGTCTTCATCAAGCCGAGCTAACTGCTAGGACCAAGATTGAAGAAGAGCTAAGACTGAGCGAGGAGGAGGAAAGGAAATGATCAGCAACTAAAGGAAAAGCCTTTCTTTAAATGGTTGAAGGTCCTGAACTTGAATCCATAGTTAGACGGCAGTATGATTACAACTCCCGTCAACTAACTCTTTTCAGGGGGCACAACAAAGGGTGGATGTCATTCAGAGTGATAGACTGAATCTCCTATCCCGAGTGACTTATACAAACTTCTCAACACCACTTTAGGGAAGAACAAAGAAACAGATAAACATCTTCTGTCCCGGATGCTGAACGCTAGGGGGAGTTTGTTGGATCAGCCTAGGGGGAGTTTGTTGGATCTAGAAAGGCTGGTGCAACCAAAACCCAAACACTTAGACAAGTTTTCGTACAACTTGTAAAGGTGTTCCGAAGCTAAGCACAGAACTTTCGAAGGCAAATTGAGTTCTTCTGAAGGCAAAGACAGAACTTCCAAAGATCATGTCTGAAGGATCTTCCTAAGGAAAACTCTAGTTTCCGAAGACAAATTCTTCTCTCTTCTGAAGTTCAAGACTTAGAAGAAATCAAGACCACAACTTTCAAAGTATGAAGATTTGAAGAAGTCCTCAAGCCTCGAAAGAAGTAGATTGTGTTGAAAAAGGGTTAATCAATTGATTCAAGTTCATACTGATTATCAGTTGGCTGATTTATTTACAAGGCATTTGAACCTAGTCGGTTTGAATTCCTAGTTCAATCAATTGGCATGATTAACCTTGAATAAAAATCAAAAACATCAAAAATGAATCAAAAATTACAGAAAATCACAAAAAGAAGTCTTGTTGTTAAAGAATATGATATACACTTCAATTGTGAAATGATATAATTATAGTCGTTATATCATTCACTGTGCGTATTTCAAAATGCGGATAGGCTCAACTTGGAAAAGAAGATACATGTTGTGATGAACTAAAATCCTTTTTCAACTGTGAAGCACTCATCTCAGAGTATTGGTATGTATTGGCTTCTCCAAGGATATGGTGTCTAGTAACCTAAACACACCACGTAATGATATCATATGAATCTCTTTCACCTAAATCAGTTTCTTCTCTGTATTGCAGAGCAAAGATCTAGAGAAAGAAGAACATAGTGTTGATGCCATGATCTAAAAGATTCCCAATGTTAAACACATCCACCTTGGATGAATTAACAAAGTAGTACATTCTTTGTGAATAAACAAAAGAATCCCATCATGGATCACCTTCCAAATTGAATTGAAAAAGAATCACAATGTGGATCAAATCATTAAAACGATCAAAGTAAAAGAATCCCAATGAGGATCAGTGAAAATAAGATCTCATAATTTAAGTAACCTGGTCAAGTAAGTTGTGAAAAAGTTCTTCCATGCATTTACGTGGGTGGTTGATCATGCCATGCTATTGAGTGGGAGGTACATGTTGAATAATCAAATTAATCAAAAACATGATAAATATCACATGCATCACAATATTAACCAAGCATGAGTTTAAGAGGACAAACATACCTTCAATCAATAAGCTTATAACCATGTCTATTTTACTAACAAAAGCTTGAACTTGTGTAATGCAAGATTGATATGATCCCAAGAAAGGTATACTTCCTCTTCATGTACAAATAAGAATACAAAATAATTACAAAAATATTTCATCTTCAAAAGTTTTAAATATTTAAAGTTTTATCCCATTATGGATATAAACTCTAGGGGGAGTAATTTAAAATTTTGATCAGTTTGTACAGGTATCTCCTTTCTTAACATTAACATTATAAAATCAAAAAGAAATTGACTGTGTTGGTGCAGAAGTTATCCCATAGTATCTCAGTTTATGCAGATATCTAAAAGCATAAAAGTCCAAGATCAGTCAAACACTGAGAAACTTGTATCATATCTGATATACAAGTCAATCAAAGCAATAATTGACAATCTCAACAACATTTAAACTTCATAAGAATCAAGTCAACAAGCAAAGACAGTTCTTCATCACAATCAATGAATCAGCAAAAAAACCAAAAAAATTTTACTTTGTGGAAACATTAATTTTGATTAAGTTCAAAAATTAATGTGGGTAAGTGCATTCTTTAATGTGGGTGAAGGTAACCGATGCCTATAACCAATGCGGGTAACTTGCTTAAGTCATTGAAAAAACCAAGTGAAACTAATGTGGATAAGTTAACTCTACCATATTTGTTTCAACAACAAATGCACATACAAATTTTGAAGTGTTGAAAACTTATGCGAACAAATTTGTTCAACCACATTTCTTTACGAGGTTAACTTTTTGTTCAGCCGCATTTCATTATGCAAATAAGTTTATTTAGCTGAATTTACTAAATGTGGTTGACATCAATACTAAAATTTTGTGTTATGGATATCAAAAATGAATAAAAATGTTCTTAATCTCTTCTGTCATGATGGTGTGTGAGTCAAGAAATGCGGACAACTTCATAGTTCTACTGCATTTGTTAAAGCAAATGCTTAACAACTATGTTCAACCGCATTTGCTACAGTGAACAAATGTTGAACAACTTTGTTCTACTGCATTTGCTACAGTGAACAAATGTTGGACAACTTTTCTCTTTCGCATTTGCTATAGTGCACAAATGCTGATAATGTTTTAAAACATCCGCATTTGTCACAGTACACAGATGTGGATAAAAAAATTCTCACCGCATTTACTATAGTGAAAATTAAAAAGTAATCGCATTTGTTTAGAAACTTGTAGAGTTGTAAAAGCTATTAATATGACTATTTAAACAGATTTCAAAAGGTCATTTTTTCAAATTTGATAGACTTATAGTGTGAGGGGCGTTCATCACTATTCTTCATCCATCATCATCATCATTATCATATACTTGTCATTCTTGAGTTCCTACATCAAAACTTCACCTCGATTTCGATTCTTAACCATAATAGTATCGAACTAAGGTGATTATTTGAAAATCTCATGGCTTAAACCGACAAAAGCATGATGAACTTTAGAACCCTAGGTTAACAAGAATCAACAAAATCAAACTCAATCTAATACATGATTGACATTTTTGAGTGCAATGAACTTCACAGATATGAATTTAACAACAAACAAGTCATTTGCAATAACCTAGTTCATCACATGAACAGGTTATAACAAGAACCAAAAATGTTGAAATCAAAACTTGATTTTATGTGTTAAAAGATGTTAAAACCAGAAAGGATCATCACTACAAACATGAAAAACACAATAAAAGTGGTCATTCATCACAAAATCAAGTTCTGTATAATTCCTATGGAACAATACCTATGAACACTCAATTTTGACCAACAGAAGTCAAGCTGAGAAAATTCAACTTGATTTATGACTTACAATCTGATAATCATTATTCATTGTTCTATTTCATATGCATTTGATGCAGGGTGCAATGGCTAATCTTACATGGAGCAAGCTCCATAATGTTAGTGGTTATCTTGACCCTGATATACCTAGGTTGAAGGACTTAGAGACATGACAGATTCATTTCTACCACCAGAGTTGCTCATGCCATCATAATTAGACCTGTCATTTATGAAATCTTCATAAGGTCTTTCTAAAGAACAGCTGAAGTTGCTGAAGTGAATGTTGTTAGAACCCTGACTGAAGAATCACTGATGACCATTCCCTGTCCCTCACTAAACAAACTGTGAGACAGTGTCTACAGTTTGGAGATGATGCAAATGCACCCATGGAACTTGAAGATGATGACATCATGACCTTCTTTGCCAACATTGGGTATGAAAGATGTTATGAAAGAAAAAAAATAGTCAAAGGATTAGTTGATTTACAATGGAGATTTCTTATTCATATCTTCCAACACTGCTTGTGAAAGAGGAAGACTGGATGGAATGCCATTCCGGTCACCACATCATTTGCTATATGTGCGTTATGCACAAACAGACCATTCAACATGTTAGCTTATGTATTCAAATGTATGGTTTCCTACATCCAAGAGGGAAGAAGGAATATGTTCCTTATGTATCCAAGGTTTCTACAATGCTTTATCAATGAAGCATTTCCAGATATAGTACCTAAAGGACTAGTGATGGATATTCCTCACTACAATGCAAAGTCCTACAAGTACATAAAGAAGAGAGATCCAAGGAACTTTTATAGTGGACATTGTTTCCGTTATTGCCATGGATGTTACAGCAGATTAATCAATAAGAGAACATAGAAGAACAAGAACAAGAACAAGAATAAGAAGCTCCTGTTGATGAGCATGTTCAAGAAGAAGAGCAAGCTGCTCCTCATCAACACCATGTTGATAAGCTTGCTGGCATGGCTGAAGAACGACAAAGGCCATTGTCACCACAGATGGATGTAAGTGGTGATCTTCACACTGGACCTCATGTTCAAGAAGCTGAGATAACATCACCTTTTATGCCAACACCTATTCCATCACCTCATAGATCACCAATTCCATCACCACATATATTACCCGCTATCTCACCACATGTATCACCTATTCACTCACCTCATGTTTCACCCATTCATCATCACCATATCTCTCTTGTTCTATCATCTCCACCTACTACGGAACCTGTTGAGGCATTTCCCTCTAAAAGTTTTGTTGAGTCAGAGGTGAACATACCTCATGAGAAGGATGAGATGATCTCTGAGCTCTTGCAGAAAGTAGCAAGGATGGAAAAAGTCCTAGATAGAAGATCTGGTATTATCAAGGACAGACTTCTAAAGCTAGATGAAAAGGAGAAGGAATTAAAAGATCTTAAAGAAAAGTATGAAGCTGAAAATAAAGAAGAAGAGAATGAGATAAAAGAATTAAAGGTTTCTCTTCAACAGTTAAGGGATGAAGTCAGTGGGTATGTGGACACTTTGACCATCCAAAGCATTGCCATGGAAGAACAAGAAGGGCTGTTGGAAGAACAATTTGATATAATCATGGATTTGCAAAAACAGATAGAACCTTTGAACAAGAGAGTTTTTGAATTGGAACTTCTGATCATGATTAAACAAGAAATAGAGAAAGAAAAGGATGATAAGACTGATAAGGCTGATAAGGATGAAATGGAGAAGAGAAAAGATAGTGATAAGGATGTGGGTGATGAAAGTTTTTCAGGAGAGAGTGATGATGACTCTCCTCCTACCAAAAAGATGAAAACCACTAAGATTGTGAAAGAAGCTGAATCTAGTGGAACAAAACATGAAGAACCGAGTATGGCTATGGTGGTATACACAAGCAAACAATCTGAAGAAACCAAAGATGAAGAATTAGAATTCAGTGAAATGATCAAAGCTCTTAACAGTTCACATCAGAGGAATTCATTAATTGATAATGAATTCTAGGATTTCATTGGAGATCGAAGACAACCTGTTGAGCCTATTGTTGTGATCCTTCAATATCATGTACCTTTGGAAAGGGAGTTGAGATTGCAGATTGTACCAACCATCACTCTGATTGATGAACAAAAGGATGTTATTAGAAGACTTTGTGAAGAACAACAGAAACAAGAAGAAACAACTTTAAAGAACAACGAAAGAAAACAAGATGAATCTGAAAACAAAGCTACTGAAATAGAAAGAAAAGAAGCTGAAATAACATAATCCTCTTCTGGTCCTTCTCTACAAACTTACAATAGAAAGAGAAAGTATTTGGCAGAAAAATCAAAAGGAAAAAGACCAATTGAGGAAGAAGAAACAGTGATTAAGAAGCAAAGGATGATCCTCGAAGCCTAACAGCTATTTTTGAATTTCTTGAAGAACACGAGAAGGCTGAGGAACAATTAAAGAAAAGAGTTGAGTTTGTAGACTTAAAAGAAGGTAAGATTGAAGGAGGCTATATGGTTGATGAACCAATAGCAAAAGAAAGTCCTGAGAAGGCTGAAACTTCAGTTCATGAGATGGTTGAGAAAGCTCAAACCGATGACTTAATAGTAAAGGCAATGTTTCTTGTCATTCATGGTTATGATTGAAGGACCGTTTAAGGGTATGCACTTACAACACAACAACACAATGAAGAGAGTTCTTTAGAACACTTAACATATCAAATAGGGAACTGGTAACTTATACGTAAGATACTAAGAACACAAGTAAAATGTAAGACAGAACAAGATAGCAAACAACACAAGTGTATGGTTTTCAAGAATGTTGTATATCGCTTCTCAAGTTCTTTTACAAGTACTACAAAGCATAGAAAGAAATTTACAAGTACTTGAGATATACTACATCCTACAACCAGCCATACTTTGAAGGCCAGCTGGATACATAAAACTAGATAACTACAAAATCAAATGTGGAGTCAAAAGGCAGATTGGCTTCGCACTAGTGTCTATGACATGCCACAGCTCACATCCTAATATATTACAAAAAGGATAAAAGTACATAAAGTAGAAAGCTCAGATTCAAGACCTTAATGTACAGCTACCAAAAACACAGACCTTTTCACCAACTCATGTAAGTTGGTGACTGGAGAAGGTGGTCTAGCTTTATGATAAAGTACATAAGATAAAAGCATGTACATAAAAGTCTTCGGAAGAATCTGTCTTCACTCTTTAGCTTCAGAAGACTTTCTCTTTAAAGCTTCGGAAGACTTTCTCTTTGAAGCTTCGGAAGACTTCACTTTTGCCTTCGCAAGATATTGGTCTTGGTTTCAGAAGATTTTACACTTAGAGTATTTTCTAGTGCAAGGTGTAAAACTTCCAAAGAATTTCTACTTTTGTACTTCAATGCATGCATGTACAGAGACTTTGGATTGTTTGGCTACATCAGACTTTTAGGAATCCTTACAAACTCCCCCTAGGCTGATGCTACCAAAACATTTGAAGATCTTCAGCTATTGACAATCCTCATTATGATAATGACCATACCCTTCTTCTTTAGATAGTCAGGATCACTCAGACTTTCATAGTATTTTCTCATCTCAAAGAGTTCATGGAGAGGTAGGTTGACAAAGTCTTGCCAGTGTAGACATTTTCAACACCTTTATCTCTAATCACATGCCATCTTTTTGGATTAGTTGTGAAGTTCCAAGATAAGATGGGTCTCTTAGATGCATGAGGACACACTTGAATTGGAGTTGATAGGGTTGCCTCTTCATGCACTTCCTCAGGTTGATCTGATTCACCCTGAGACTTAGAGGTGGATGATTCCGACTTCTTCTTCTTCTTTGACTTTGGTTAAGAAGCTATCCTCTTCCTCCTCTTTGAAGACTTTAATTGAGAAGACTGGCCCGCAGCACCTTGTTGATCAGTCTTGTCTTGCTTAGTTGGGTGTTCCTCCCTCACAGGTTCAGAAGGAGAGGGAGTTTGACCCTGCTGTGGATCAGAAGATGAAGCGTGCTGAGACTCAGCAGGAGGTCCAGGTTGTGTTGTCTCAGGTTGTTAAACCTTAACCTCCACTTCTGAAGGAGCTTGACTTGGAGGAGAGTGTAAGTCAACGAGCTCTCCACTTTTGATCTTCTACTTGATTACCCTAATATGCTCCATTGTGGATAGAGACATTGGGCCAAGTCTCCTTCTGGAGAATCCATACAGCTTCAAGAAGCTCATCATCCTTTGTCTCTTAGTAGACTTCTTTATACTCTTTTGGATGATGGCTCTTGACTTTGCAACTCTTACCCCATCTTTCTCTTTGTTGCTTTTTGTTCTTTGAGCACTTCAAGTTCAAGTTGTTTGAGATACTCAAACTCAATGTACTCAAATGACAAGGGAAGAAGTGCAAATGCCTGGTAGAGACCTATGGCACTCAGGTAGTTGATCATATTTTGCCTATCTGTTTCATTGTCTACCTGAGGTTCTTGTGTAGCTGCCATAGTCTCTTGCACAGGGCTTTCTTGAACTGGGGAGAGAGTAGGAACTTTCTTGTATAGTCTTTTCTGTCTCTTCTCTTCTTTGATTTAGAGGAGCAGCCTTGCATCCTCTACTTCCTTTCTCTCCCTAGACATTTCCATGTATGCAAGTTCATTGAGTTCCTCTAAGGGGAAAGATATAATCCCAACAATGTCATTGTTCCTGGTCTGTAGGTAAGTAATACTGACTGTCGTCAACTTATCATCTTGAGTGTTTGGTGTGGGGGTAGCCCTGATTGCAGCTTGCATGAAGCCTAAAGACCAGAGAAACTATCACCCCTTAGCTTCCTTTTCCTCTCTCTCTCTCTCCTCCTAAATATTCTCAGGAGTTAAAATCCTTTTCCCTTTGTCACCCACAGACCTTTGTGACACAGGGGGGAGAGAGCTTTGGCTTTTATTGTTTGGTGTAGCATCCAAGCTCTAGGCAGAGAGAGGCTATGATACACCTTCACCAACAGATGATTCACTAAGGGAAAGAATTGCTGAAGTAGTTATTGGTGTGACAGGGCTCTCAGGATCTATCACTAGGCTTTCAGTCAAGGATTTCCCTTTGAAGCTAATCTTAGGGTCTGCCTCAACATCCAATTGACCAATGACATTACCTAATTGCCTTTATCTTCTTCTTGGGCTAAACTCTTCAATAATTCTGTCTTGAATCCTTTATGCCAACCTTCCAGCTAGTCAAGATTTACTTGGGCTAACAAGTGGCATGTTGATGAGGTCAAGACCTTCATAGTAGTTCAAGGTCTAAAAGTTGAATACCTCTTGTTGTCCTTGAACTCTTTGAAGAATGAGGGCTCTTCTGTGAGCATCATACCTCCACCCAATGATGTAGTTTGAAGTTCCTTGAGGTGGGGATGACATAGCACTTGGAATGCCTTGCTCGAAGAGACTCTAAATGAAAGAGTCTAGAGAGTCCACATCATTATGAACTTGAGGAAGTTGCAGAGTATGCACAATTGCAAGTGAGGATGGTGAGTCCTCAATGTCCATACTCCTTGAAGAACTCCCAGGTTCTTTGATTTTAATGACTTTCTCCCCCTTTTGGTAGCATCACCCTCTTGCATAGGTGAGCTAGGAGTTAGGTCAATCGCATCCACAGGTTCTTGTGTTCCTGGTTGAGCTCTCCATAAAGATCTCCCACCTGGCTTTCCCTGAGATAAGATATCTCAAGTTGCTGATCATTGACCCTGTTTTGCAGGGTAGTCACTCGAGATTCAAGGTGACTAACATTAGAAACTAGGTATGTGCATGTTTTTTATAGTTTTTGCACCTTTAGTCTCAATTCCCCTCATCTTCATCAAAGAATCACTAGGGGATGAGAGAATTGAACCAAAGTCCTCATTCTCACCAATAGCTTCATGTTCTTAGCTGTTGGATTTCCTTTACTCAATGAGAGCCTCAGTTGAAGTGTCAATGGGCTGAGTTGCCATGGTTGAGGTCTTAATGATGTAATCACTTGCAGAAGTGAGAGCCTCTTCCATATGGATCTCCTGAAGAGGTTCAGAGAGGTCCACCTCAATAATGGGTGACTGATGTGGCTAGACATAGGAGACTCGAAGCACTCGTCTCTCTTTGAGTAGGGAAGAGTAGAGAGACTCATGGTACTCACTAAAACCTAAGTCTTCATCAGTATAGATTTTAAGGTTAAGAATGGATTGGTTTAAATCTAAAGGCTGGGAATGGTAATTGTCCCCTGAAGGTTATTCACTTAAGTGTTGAGACTCAGAGTAAAGGCTTAAGGCAGTTGGGCTAGTGAGCTCATCAGGTTGAGCATGAGGAACCTTAGCATTGATCCTTGAAAAAATGGGAGTGGTTTGCTCCTTAAGAGAAGCGGGAGCTCTAGCATCCACTTCCTCCTATATGGGAGAGTATGTGGGGGCTTGCACAAGCTCAATACAAGGGTTGTTCTATCCCTAAGAAGCCTACAGTTGGCTTCCTCATGATTTTAAAAATGTCGGGCTTCATTTGTCCCAATTTAAGAATATTATCAACTATGAGCCCAGTTCACAGTTGAGAATGTATTGAACAAATCTAGGAAACATGTAATACTCTAAGGAGTCCAGGTATGCAAGCAAATTTGTATAAACAAACTGAGAGTACCTGCACTTGACCCCTTGAACCATTCCATGCTCTATGAAGGAGAGATCCTCAAGAATCTGGTCCCACCCTCCATGCTTGTTTGACAAGCTGTGGATAACCACATGTAGCAGGTATTTCCACTAGGATGAGACCTTCCCTTTCCTGAAGGTCTTTACAGAAAAATCTCCGTCATAGCCCATCTGCTCAAATGAATGATTACAACTTCCTTTGGAAAAGACAACTCACCTTCTTCATCATCCAACTGAAGATGAGTGTTGATGATGGCTGGAGTGATGAAGATTGTCCTCCCCTACACTGTGGCAGACAGTGCCTTCTCCCCATCCATGATGACATCTTGACATGTCTTCCAAAATTCAAGCAAATGATCCTTATAGAGAGTAGGATCAATGGTTAGGGAGGTGAAGTAGTTGGATAAATCCAGAAAACGGCAAACCTCTGAGAAACTCTCATCTTTCTCAGAGTTCAACAGAGTAACCTGGTTGTGTTGCTTGTGAAGTTGCATGGAGAAATCAGGGTTGTTTCTACGGTTTAGGTTGGACATTTTGAGAAGCTTAAGGGTGAAGGAAGGTGAAGAACAAAGGCAGTTTGAGTGAATTTAGATTAGAGGAATAATGCAGATGAAGAAGATAGTGAAAGAGGGGGGAACCATTCGGTATATATATGAAATGGATTTAAGACAAAGTTAATGAAAGAGGATAAACATTGAAATCCGGATGTCGGTCCCACCTCCGAAAAAGTAGTTTACTTTTGCCCAAAAAGTAGTTTTCTTGGAAGTCGAGAAATCTTCCAAAGGTTATTTTGCTTCGGAAGTCCTGAAGAAAAGCTTCCAAAGGCAAATTGGCTTATGAAGATATTCTAAAGGTTTTGAGAATGTTGCTTCGGAATAGATTTATTACTTAGAGTTTTTATTCTAAGAAGAATAAAACCTTCCGAAGGTAAATTGCTTTCGGAGAAAATTGTTCTTTGAAAATATATAAGTACTTAAGTTAATTTTAAGCTTCGGAAGATATTTTAGAAATTTCTTTTGAAGGTAAATCTACTGAAGTAGTTATTTGTTTTCTAAGACATGATTTTCTTCCGAAGGTAATTATAAATCTTCCCAAGGTAATTATAAATCTTCCGAAGGATAAAATGATCAAAATTTTAAAAAAATTAAGGAATGTCTTTTTTTAAAAGGATTTTTCTTCCAAAGAGAAAAAGGGCTTATGAAGATGATAAAATAGACAACTTAAGACACACAGGTTTTAGAAGTCATATGATTAAGTTTTAAGAAAAGCTACTCAAAGTTAATCATCCCAATAGCTGATACAAAAAATTTGGGTCTCTGTTCATCAAAAGCTTTAGTGAACAGATCAGCATATTCTTCATTTGTGTTAACTTTGACTAGTTTGATTAATCCCTTTTCAAAGTTATTTCTAATCAAATGATACCTTATATTCATGTGCTTTGTCCTTGAGTGGGGCATAGGATTCTCTATGATTGAGATAGCACTGTTGTTGTGTATGTGGATGGGAGTCTCCTTGAAGTTGAATCCATAGTCCAGCATCTGATTCTGAATCCAAAGCACTTGAGCATAGCAGCTTGCAACAATAATGTATTCAGCTTCAGCAGTTGTTGCAGACACACTGGATTGTTTCATTCATTGCCAAGAGACTATGCTTCCACCAAGAAATTAACATCCCCCAGATGTAGACTTTGCAGTCATGTTGCAACCACCATAGTCACTATCTGTATAAGCACACATGTTGAAGTTAGAATTCTTTGGATACCAAAGGCCAAGTGATGGAGCACCTTTGAGATATCTTAAAATTCTCTTGACAGTGATTATGTGTGAAATTTTGGGGTTGGCTTGATATCTTGCACAAATACATGTAGCAAGCATGATATCATGTCTGCTAGTTGTGAGGTACATAAGAGACCCAATCATTGCCCTGTAGAGATGTTCATCAACACACTCCCCCTCAAGATCAGGTCCAAGAGAGTGGTTTCTAGCTATTGGTGTCTTAGCAACCTTACAATCAGTCATGTGGAATTCTTTTAAGTAGGTCTTGTATATACTTTGACTGACTTATGAAGATTCCATTATCAACTTGCTTCACTTGAATTCCTAGAAAGAATTGAGTTCCCCCATGGCACTCATTTCAAACCTATCCTTCATCACCTTCTCAAAGTCTTTGCATAGCTTGGATTAGTTGATTTGAAGATAATGTCATCTACATATACTTGAACTAGCACTATGTCATTTCCTATTCCTTTGATGAAGAGAGTTCCATCAATAGTACCCTTTTTGTAACCATGTTGAAAAGATACTGAGATAGAGTCTCATACCACTTCCTTGGTGCTTGGTGCAGCCCATAAAGAGCTTTATCAAGCCTGCAGACATAATCAGGATGATGAGGATCTACAACCCATGTGGTTTTCTGACATACACCTTTTCATCAAATACCCCACAGAGAAAAGCACACTTGACATCAAGATGGTAGACCTTGAAGTTCTTCGATGCAGCGAAAGCTAGGAATATCCTGACAGCTTCAAGTCTTTCTACAAGAGCAAAAACATCTTTGTTGTCAAATCCTTCTTCTTGAGTATACTCTTGAACAACTAGTCTTGCCTTGTTCTTGATGACAAGTCCTCTATCATCCTTTTTATTCCTTAACACCCATTTGGCTCCTACGATAGTCTTCCCTTGAGGAAGAGGACATAGGTTCCAAACCTTTTGCCTTTTGAATTGAAGCAACTCCTCTTGCATAGCTTCAACCCAACTTCCATCCTTTAGAGCCTCATCAATTTTCTTTGGCTCTATCTGGGACAAGAAATAAGAGTGAAGACAAACATTTGCATCATGGGTTTGTCCTCTTGTTCTTACCCCTAAATCAACACTCCAATAATGTTTATTGTAGGGTGAGACTTATGGATTCACCCTTAGAGAAATTCTAATCTGGCAATGAGGATTCACCCTCCATATCAGCACACTTATCAAGATTGACTTAATCCAATGAGTGTGTGACATCATTGATGTTGTCTTTAATGGAATGGTTGTCAGCATCAAGGAATTCTTGATCACTTTCACCACCACCATTTTCTCCTACATTTGAAGCTCCTTCATCTGATTTTTGTGCCTCTAAGCTGGAATTTAAGGGCACCCTAGAAGTATTAGTAGGATTTGTCATTGATGTGCTGGTAGAAACTTTATTTGCAGGATTAGTTACCACTGGAGCTGAAGTTGTATAGCTTGAAGGTCTTCTCAGCTCAAATCTTGGGTCAGGATCACCTGTAGGTAGTATATCTGTGGATCCTGAAACATGCTCATAAGATTTGTTAAAACAGTTGGTAACTAAATCAAGATCAAATAGCCAATCAGGACCAGTACCTTTCACACTGGGAGTGTGCTCATTGAAAGTCACATTGGCTGACTCCTCACCTACTCTAGTTCTGAGATTGTATACTCTATAAGCCTTAGCTTGAGAGGAGTATCCAATAAAATGTCCATCATCTGATTTCTCAGCAAACTTGGCAGTTTGATCTTTGGTATTCAAGATGGTGCAAGGACATTCAAATAACCTGAGAAACCCAATGAAAGGTTTCCTCTTGTGCCAAATTTCATAAAGAGTCTTACCATGTGTCGTAACTACTAAAACATTGTTTTGCACATGGCAAGAAGTGTTCATTGCCTCTGCCTAGAAGGTGATGGGAAGTTTAGAGTCAGACAACATAGTTCTTGTAGCTTCAATTAGTGTCCTGTTTCTCCTTTCAGCAACACCATTTTGCTAAGGAGTCCTAGGAGCACTATATTGTCTTATAATACCTTTTTCATCATAAAATGTATGAAGCATTTGGTTCTTAAATTCAATTCCTTGATCACATCTTATGGTTTTGACCTTGTGATCACATTGATTCTCAATCTTTAAGATGAATTCTTCAGAATCTCAGGAGTCTCATCCTTAGTTCTAAGAAAGAAGACCCAAGCGAATCTTGTAAAGTCATCTCTGATGACCAAACAATAAGAGGTCCTTCCTAGACTCATTACACTGGTGGGGCCAAATAGATCCATGTCTAATAAGTGTAAGGGAATAATGATGGAGTTTCTTTCCTTTGGCTTGTGAAATACCTTATGTTGCTTCCCCTTCAGGCATGCAACACAGTGGTCATCACTTTTAAACTCTTTCTTTGGCCATTCCAGTTACCAAATCATTCTTAGTTAATTTATTCATGTTTTTAAAGTCTACTATTTGCTTTAGATAAAAATCATGAAACTTCTCATGAAGGAGATGTTTCTTGCAAATCCATCTTGTATATGTTCCCTTTCATGGGGGCTCTGAGCAGGATATGCTCATGAGAAATGACCACCCCGAGCCTGAACACAATGCACTCATGCTCATTAAAGAGCATGTTATGACTCTGATCACAAAATTGGGATACACTCAAAAGATTGTACCCAAGCTCCTTGATAAAGTTTACCTTTTCAATGTTGAGCTTACAGTTTGTGACCCTGCCCCTTCCTGTAATGTAACCTCTTGCATCTCCTCCAAAAGAAACTGGTCCTCCATCAATTCTTTCAAATTTTTGGAGTAGTGACCTATTGCCTGACATGTGCCTGGAATAGCCACTGTCAATAATCCATACATTTCTGTTTATCTTGAGTTTTTCCTGCACAAAAGAGATGGTTAGTTACATTTGGAAACCCAAGCCTCATTGGTCTTGGACTCATCAAAAAAAGTTGAAGTCAATGCAACAGTAATTGATCCTATAGTATATTTTAAGGATCATTTGTTGATGTTGATGAAGAACTTTCAGCCACTTGGTCTTTCTTTGTCTTTCACACCACCTTTGGAAGCTTAGACTTGACCTTTAACACTTTGGAAGTTTTGTTGACGTCGGAGTTTTGATGAATGGACCTTCAGAAGATCTTGCTTTCACTGCAGTAGGATTCAGTGCTTCGGAAGTATTCCTTTCTTTCGAGACCAAATTTTCTTCTGAAGGCAAGTTTCCACTTGTCTTCTTCATCATTTTAGAGCTTTCGAAGGAAAAAAGATTTTCCTTTCGAAGCTTGCTTCTTCTTCTTCAAACTCTTAGAAGTTTCTTTCTTGGTCATGTGGAGAGTACTCTTTGGATTGTAAACACAATCTTTAGCAAGATGAGATACTCCCACACATAACACAATCCATTGTTTCCTTCTAGGAGTCTTCTTTTATGAACAAGGCTGAACTTGATCATTTTCCTTCTCCATCTTCATCTTTGCAAATGTTGTGGCAATTCTTGTTAGGATAGAACTACCTTTGGAGCTGGATGGTTCAGGTTGTATAGTAGTGTTGCACAACTGATCAGCCTTCTTTTGGATGATGAGATGATTTGGACAAGAAATAGAACTCTTGTTATTGGAGTTCAAGTTTATGTCTTCAGCCTTAACCACTTTAAATCCGATAGAGATGAAGACTTGTTTCTATGTAGAGTTGAAAGTGGCCTTGATCTCTTGAGCCTTTTTGGACTTTCCCTTGGCCTTCCTAATCAAGTTCTTTCTCTTGGACTTGGTCATCCCAACAGCTTTACTCTCCTCAAAGGGATGGTGACCCTTCTTAAAATGCTCTTCTTCACTCTTCTCAAAGCCATTCTTCATATCTCCTCTTCATCCTTTTCAATCAAGGGGTTTATGAGGGAAGCTCATCTTCACAAGTTCCATACCTAGGAGATCTTACTGACATGATTGTGTATGGAGGAGCTATCTCACTAGAACCCAGTCCCTGCTTATTTTGATAACAAATTTTTGCATGCAAGGATGAGGATATTATGTTCTTGAAGGTCTCTTCTTCAAGAACACATTTTTCTACCATGGCTTTGTTGATCACAAGCTTAGCCCGGCATTCAGTCAACTTAATTATGAGGTCTTTGATCTGAGTCCCATAGTGGGTGTGCTCATGTTTAAGAGTTGAAATGGTTTTCTCTAAGTCCTCCATCCTTAGTATGTGATCATTTTCAGCACTTTTAAAATCAGCTTTTGCTAGGATCAGTGATCTACGTTGATTCATTAGAGAGTATAGCAGCGGAATTCTAACAATGAATTAGCCAATTCACAAGAACGAAAAGATATTCAATGAGAAAACAAAAACGGTTATAGATAGAGAGAATTCTGCAAATATATTTCATTCAATATTCGCTTTCGTGGTAACGGAATGTCACACTTACAATTAGGTCGACACCTCTTATATAAGAGATGTGACGTCTGCTGATGTCACTTGATAGTGACATCTAATAGAATTATTCCTACTGAAACACAACTACTGAAGATGTCAAAACAGCTGACATCTTCTTACAAAAATACTAAGTGTTATCAGTTACTACAACTACTGAAAAACATAAAACTACTGACACTACAACGACTGAAGAACAGCTCTTCAGTCGTTTTACAAAACTACTGAAAGTAAAAACATAAAACTACTGATATCACAACTACTGAAGAAGTACTCTTCGTTGTTGTGACAAACTACTGAAACTTCAGTACTTGGTCTTCAGACTTGAACTTCAGACGTTTCATCAGCTGATGACTTCAGTAGATGTCATCAGCTGATGTCTTCAGTCTTTGTCTTCAGACTTGTACACCAGTTGTTGATCTTCAGCACTTGTAGACTCTTCAGCTGTTGTACTTCAGTACTTTGGTCTTCAGCTTCAGCACTTGTGTTCTTTAGCTGTTCAGCTTCAGCACTTTGTTCTTAGCTGTTCAGCTTTAGCACTTGTTTCTTCAGCTGTTGAGCTTCAGCACTTTAGTCTTCAGCTGTTGAAGTCTTCAGTACTTGATCTTCAGCTGTTGAAGTCTTCAGCACTTGTCGAACTGCTGATGAAGCCTTCAGCAGTTGTGATATCATGTGGGACTTAGAGGTTTTCTGATCTTGGGTCATTGGTTCTTTTGGTCCAACAAACTCCCCCTGAACCAATACAGCCAAAACCTCTAATTGATTTATTTTCCCACTTATTGTTGGCAGAATGGTTGGTCTTTTTCCTTCTTGATCGGTTAAGAAGATGACCCATATAAGCATTGGCCTGGGAAGAAATCTCAGAGATCTGTTTGGCAAGGTATGAATGGGAACTCTGTTTTGGGGAACTGGACACAGAGTTGTTATCCCATTCATGAGATCTACTCCCCATAATGAGTCTGTATGACTCTCGAACATAGGCCTCAAGGAGAACAACCTGTTCCTCCTTGGAGAGTTCTTCTACTCCTCCTTCAAAGAAGAACTCTGGACCATAGTACTCAAATAAGTACTTTACAGTCCTGCCATTCTTCAACTCCACAGTAGTTACCTCCCTATAGACAAATTCATCAGGATGAGTGCCCTCAAGGAGTAATTGGAGCTCATTCTTCTTAATGTCTTCAAGCTTCTTATATAATAACCCCTTTTTGATCATCTTGTTTTCCAGTAAGGCTTGAGGGTCATTTTTGATTGATGAGCCTTCTTGAATTCATCGATTATTTCCCATGGTGAGACTACAATGGCAACATGATTGTAGAGTCTATTGTTTTTCTAACCTGGCTATTGTATCTGTGTGGAATGGATCTTTTGTGGATTCTAGAACTCACCTTGGGGTCTGGCCATACTCTCACTCTCTCCTTCTGATACTGAAATGTTGTCTGAGAGTGTACAACCTCTGAGCATGCCCTTTCATGGCTTGTATAGATGATGACTGAGGAAATTCCTTGTCAACCATCTTCAGTAGTTGCTCATCGTGCTGCTTCTGCTGTTCTTCATCTTCTATTTTGACTCTAAATGTTTCCCTTTGTGAGTCAGGTGTGATCATGAGTTGACTCCTGGCATCTGGTAGCCTTAGAACAGCAGAGAGTGGCAAACTATCATCTTCATCCTCTTCTTATTCATCTTCTTCTATCCTCAGCACCCTTCTCCTCCTTCTAGGTGCATCACTGGATGATGGTTGGGTTGGTTTTTGTGGTAAAGGAATTGGTTTTGAAGGTTGAGGATGTTTGGATTTGGGTTTTGAGATTGGTTTGGAGATTTGAGGGGTAGGCTGTTTTTGAGTGGGTGACTAGGAAGGTTTTTCAAGCATTTTGGTTGTGAGTTTGGCTTTTGTAAGTCTTGCTATTTCAAACCTTTTTCCAGCCACAGCCTCATCAAGTGCTTCAATGATTATCCCCTTATGAAATTGCTCCGACAAACAGATTCTGGTGGCTATAGCCAGAATACTGTCTCTGGTCCATGAACGAATCTCCATCAGTGATCTTCCTAAGTATTTGGCAATGAATCGAATCATGATCTCCAATCTCTCTTTCTCCAGCACATCGTACCCAGCCCATCTGTTTTGAATTTCCTCTACTTCCAACCTCCTGATCTCACTGTCTAGTGTGCCTATGTCAAAGCCTTGCTTGAAGAGTTGCTCAATGATTTTGTCCATGGATCGGCTGTGTGTTTCATCTGCATCTTTTACCAGCTCTTCCAAGGATTTTTTTCAGCATTCGTTTGATCACCAGCACTTTTCTTTCTTTTGTAAGTGATCAGTTGTTGTTCCTTTTCCTTTTCCAACTCCTGGGTTTTCTCTTGTGCCTTCTCATCCTCAGTTCTTTTTCTCTTCTTTTCTTTCACTGCAGTACTCTCCCCCTTTTTGGATGCATTGGTGGCAGGGGTTTGTACCGCAGAAAGTTTCTTTTGCACAGCATCATCAATGAGTGGTTGTAGACTTAAGGAGATCCTCTCATCAATGGCTTTATAAACAATGTCATTGATGATAGGAGTGATGAGAGGTAGGGATTGTTGGAATACAGCAACCATCTGCTCAGGGGTTCCGTCCCGGAGAGATAGTGCCAAAAGCAGAAGCTGGAGGCTCAGTGAAGTGAGAGGGTAAAGTGTTTGGGGAACCTTCAAATGAAAGTGCCATCTGTGGGTTGGTGGGGGCAAATGGACTTACATCCTGAGACTTCTTGGCAAGCAGTTCTTGTAGTCTGCTTACCTCAGCCTCCAGGATGGTGTTGTGGCCTAGAATGTCATAGAAAAAGCCCAGGTCATCATCAGCAGATGCTGAATCACCTGACCTCCTGCTTGTAGCAGGATGTACATGCACTGGTGTAGACCAGTTTTAGCATGTGCCCCTTTTTCTTGGAACTGGGGACTTCCAGCCTCAGGACTATGTCCTTCATCAGCTGTTGCCTCTAGTGAGGTCTTAGCAATGTTACCAGCCTCATTCTGAGCATGTGTGCTGATGCAGAACGTGGCAGCCAGCCTCACTAGATGTTCTAATCTCCCTATCCACACTAGGAGATAGAACTTGTAAACCCCGGTGCTGTGGGATGTCAGAAGCATGATGATCCTCTTCCTCAATATCTGTGGTTCTCCCCTTTGTTGGTGGTTTTGGGGAGGAGGAGAGGCATGCAACTGAGTCAGCACGTTTGCAATAATTATGGTTGGACTTTGGGGGGCGATTGCATGGGGAGATGGGGTAGAAGCAGTGTGCACCTGGGGAGGATGGTGCTCTTCAATGGCAATCTCCTCAAGTGAGGAAGATCCCAGATGTGTGGGTACCCCTTGTGTGGTGGCTGCAGGCTCCTTTTGAGAGGAATCCTGAGCCCGCTATGGCTGGTAGAGTCTCTGATACTGCTGGGGGGTTTAAGCCAGCAAGTATATCCTGCCTTGGTGGTACAGGAGCATCTTCAGGGGACTCATCTCCCTGAATAGCTGTTTTGGGGTTTTTGGTTTTGGTTTAGTGGGGACTTTGATTCTGGTGGAGGAAGCTGTGGGTTCCTTATGCTTGGGCTTTAGCATTCGGGCAGCTTCTTTGAGTGTAAGGTCTGAGTTGTGCCTGGAGTATACCTCAGCCAAAACAGCTGGTGCAGGGACTCCAAGGCCACAAGGCCATCAGATTTTAATTATCTAAAATAATGGCCATCAGAACCTGGGATATAATGGCCATCGGTTTGCCGCAGGTTTCTGAGCCAAGTTCTTTATTTCTAGAAACACGATTTCAAAAAATTTAACGGTTGGTGTTCTAGAATAGAAAATAATTACCTGTTGCCATTGGGATGACATTTGATCCCAAGAAGATGTCTTGGAGGCTAAGCAGACATTTACCATGTGAAAAAATAACTTTCTCAGCGTCATGGAAATGTTTCTTTAGAACGGTTGTAGCCCGAAGATCACCTTCATAACCATGATTGATAAATGACATATCTGTTATGCCCTTTGGGTATGCAGTCACAGCGGTGGAGTCGTGTAAGTGTAATGCCTGACGAATGATGTCGGCTGTAACGACCACTGGTTTCTGGTTGACAAGGGACCGAACAGAGATCTGGCCGGTAGACTTATCTGTATGAACAAAACATACCAGAATTGACTGAGGGATTGAGGGTAGATGGTCGGATTCAAGAGAAAGGCTATGCGATATGGGGAATCCACCATTAAGTCAATGGCATTATCATATTTGTTCCAGAAGCAGACTTTGTAAGGTAAGCAACACAGTTATGTCGTGGTTTCAGACTCATGGTCGCCATGTTTGAGAGAGAGAAGTTCAGAAAATAACGGCTAATGAACATTAAGAAGAGGATAGGTATTTATAGGGTAGGGGTGAGAAAATGACTGAAGGGTTCGGTGTTAGTCATCAGTAGTTTTAAACCGACTGTTGACATGGTATTACCCTATCAAACGTTGAAACAGCTGAAGTCATGGTTTTAGGTATCAGCAGTTAGAAAACTACTAAAGACCATGGTTTTGACTTCAGATGATGAAACAACTGAGGACTTGGTGTTTGTCATCAGTAGTTGTGAAACTACTGAAGACAGTGGTTTTGTCATCATTTGTTGTAAACAGCTAAAGACTTGGTGTTAGTCATCGGTAGTTATAAAACTACTGAAGACATGGTTTTGCTTCAGTTGTTTAGAATGAAACATTAGTTGTAGAAACAACTGAAGAAAAGTTCTCTTCAGTAGTTTTCGTCAATTCATAGCCTTTCAGCTGTTTCATACTGTCCTCAACACTTACTCATCAGACTTTGCATCTGCTTTTCAGGTGTTTCATAGGACATCAGTACTTATCTATTTGTACTTATTTCATAGTTGTAACTACATCAGTAGTTGTAACTACATCAGTAGTTTAGAACAGACAAAGTACTTCAGTACTTGTGAGGCATTTAGCCGTCAGTATTTATAAAAACTACTGAAAGTGAAAGGACTCATCAGTACTTATATGTGACATGGTTACCAATGATCACCAGTAATTATTGCTGAAATCATCATAGTTGTCACTTATTCTAGCTGCAGCATACCAAGCCTTAACACAAGGTTTTTGACAGGATCAGTGATCCAAGTTTGATGTTTATCAGAATGTAAAGCAGCGGAATACACAAACAATTAGA